>CM024719.1:51879724-51966281 GCA_014182545.1 Eucalyptus globulus
GCGTTTCCATATTGAATCGCTTCAAAATATCATTAGCATACTTCTGCTGTGAAACAAATATGCCTTCATTTGTCCGCTTCACTTCAAGACCCAGAAAATAGACATTAATCACAAATCTGTCATCTCAAATTGACTTGTCATGGCCTCCCCGAATTCAGCAAACATCTTCACAGCTTTTCCCTAAATATCAAATCATCAACATAAAGGCAAACAATTATAATATTGCCATTAGTATTTGACTTGATATACAGGGTATGCTCATAAGGGCACTTTTGAAAGCCATGCTCCAACAAGTAAGTATCAATCCTCGTGTACCAAGCTCGAGGTGCCTGTTTTAGCCCATACAACGCTTTCTTCAGCCTTATAAACTTGATTTTCACGCCCTTTCTTCACATAACCTTGTGGTTGCTCCACATATACTTCCTCATCGAGAAAACCATTAAGGAATGCCGATTTCACATCCATTTGATGGATTTTCCAACGGTTCTGAGCTACAAGTGCCAAGATCATCCGAATGGTATCCATTCGAGCCACTGGTGCAAATACTTCAAAATAATCAATACCTGGCTTTTGCTTGTAGCCTTTCACCACTAGTCTAGCTTTGTAACGGTCCACCTGACCGTTGGGTTTGCACTTCGTTTTGTACACCCACTTGACACCTATAGGCTTCTTACCAAGTGGTAAAGAAGTTAGCACCCACGTGTCATTCTTTTCAATGGAGTGGATTTCTTCATCCATTGCTTGGTTCCACTTCTCATCTGCTGCTACATCATCATAGGATATGGGGTCACATTCAGTAAATAAACAAAAGTTTACCATTGTTTCATCAGTGATTTCGTCACTGTCATTATGATCAACTCTTGTGACCACATAATCCTTTAATTTTACTGGCATCTTCTGCAGTCGTTGTGAACGACAAATCAATGGTTCTGCAGTCGTTGCTGGTGAGGAGGATGAACTACCAGGTGAAAGTGATGGATCTTCAATTGAAGATTCTTCGGTCTCCCTCACCAATGGTTCATCTTCCATAGGAATGTTTTTATGGTCAGCCTTTTGATTCCAGTCCCAGTGCTTCATCTTCAAAAAAATTGGACATCCCCGCTAAAAATTACCTTTCTCCGTGATAGGATTATATAGCTTATAACCCTTAGTCACATAACTATATCCAATGAAAATGCACTTCTCGCTTTTATCATCCAACTTTTCTTCGTTCGTCCGGTATATGGGGATATGCTACGCACCCAAATACCCGTAGGAACGAAACATCTGGCTTGTTGCCGCTCCAAGCCTCTTCTGGAGTTCTTCCAAGAACACTCTTTGTTGGACACCTGTTCAACACAAATACAGCATAAGCAACAGCTTCTGCCCAAAACTTCTTGGGTAATGCTTTAGCCTTCAGCATACTTCTTGCCATTTCAAAAATTGTTCTATTCTTTCTTTCTGCTATACCGTTTGCTAAGGAGTATAGCTAGCAGTAATCGACGTTTTTCACTCCATGAATTTTACAATAATTGTCAAATTCATTGGAAGTAAACTCTCCACCTCTATCCGATCTCAATGTCTTTAAATTAAAGCTGCTCTGTTTCTCAACATAGACTTTGAATTTTTAAATTTGCCAAAAGCTTCGGATTTTTCTCTCAAAAATAAGCCCATGTTTTTCTAGTAAAATCATCGACAAAAATTAGCGTGTACCTTTTTTTTGTCCAAATGATTCCACCTCAACAGGGCCACAGATATCTGTATGTACCAACTCCAGAGGTTGCTTGGCTCTTCTAGCTCTCCCAATTGGAAAAGATTTCCGATGTTGCTTTCCAACGAGACATCCTTCACATGAGCGGTCTGGAGCGTCGATCAAGGCCATGCCGGTCACCATCTTTTTCTGGACTAGTAATTTAAGTCCACAAAAATTTAGATGACCGAACCGAAGATGCCAAAGCCACTTGCTATCTTTTGTCGTTGCTTGGAAACTCAATAGAGTCTTCGTCTGAAGGGATAGAGGAAACATCCGGTTCTTTCGTCATTTGTGTCGTCGTAATCAACTTATTGTTTGCGCCTAATGGTGCACACACCATTTTCAATGTTAACTTTGTGGCCTTTTTCGGATAGTTGCCCAACACTCAGCAAATTCCAAAAGAGTCCCGGCACAAAGTAAACGTCTGCAATAGTAACATTAGTACAATCTTTTGAGTTGATATCAATGTTACCTTTACCCATCACAGAAATTTTGGATTTATTCCCGAAGTTGACTTCACCACGAACCGTCTCATCTAACTTCGAAAATAGCTCCTTTTGACCACACATGTGATTGCTGCACCCAGTATCAAGGTACCAAATTTTTGTGTCCATGGTACTTGAGTCATCCATTTGGCATGCTAACACCACGCCTTCATTTGCATCAACAGCATGCACATATTCTGGCTGCTCTTGCCTCCTGTTTGCTCGACATTCGGATTTGTAATGTCCGAAATTGTTACAGTTAAAACACTTGACTTTTGATTTGTCACATGTTTGATATCTTTTAGTGGAATTCAGATTTCCACCTCTACCTCGGGCACCACCACGACCTCCACGACCTCGGCCACCATGATGACCTCCTCGATTTAATTGAGTGGCCCAACTCTGCAGTGCTTGCTCAGAATTCGAACTGATAGACTTCTGGTTCATTCTTTGCTCATGCGAACATAATGAACCCATCAACCTCTAACATCATGGTTGATATATCTTGGCCTTCTTCGATCGCCGCAACCACGTAGTCAAATCTTTTCAGTCAAAGACCTCAAGATTTTTCTACGACTCGCACATCTTGGAGCTCTTCACCATTAACCCTCGCTGGTTAACGATGGTTTGTACACGATCAAAAGTAAGCTGAGATAGATTCAGAGTCATTCATGCGTAAAAGACTCAAAATCTCCTCGAAGTGTTTGGAGCCGCACCCGCCTGACACGATCATCACCTTTGTAGGATTTTTGCAATATATCCCACGCTTCTTTCGCTGTCTCAGCACTCAATATTTTTTCAAATATCGTCTCCTCCACGGCTTGAAAGATCGCATATAATGCTTTCTGATCTTTCTTTCGAGATTCCACCAACGCTTCTTTCTCCTCTTTCCTCAAAGCATTGAATTCTTCAGCATCAGCTACTTCGGTGTAGGCGTTCTCCACCAGGTTCCACAAATCTTGAGACCTGAATAGAACTTTCATATGAACGGACCAGTTGTTGTAATTTTTTCCGTTCAACTTCGGAAGTTGCAACTGAACAGAACTAGTGGATGCCATGGCTAGCTCTGATACCAATTGTTAGAACCAAAAGGACTTGGAGGGAGAGAGTACACACAAAGAGAGATTATATAACATAATATACCTTGCAAAGGCTTAAGAGAGTACACACTAACTTTGCTAAGCTTAAAACTCTCTCTAAAATCTCGCTCTCTCACACTTTCACAGACACTCTCACACACTAAAATAAACTTAACATAACCCTATATCTAAAAGCACTTCACCGCACGGACTTCAAACTTGCAAGAGTTAAAGTTAAATTTTTCTTCTTGGCAGTCAAAAAAGGTGGGCTGCGTATCTCTTCTTCTTGCTGTCTTCAGAGAGAATAAAATATTACTAGCCACAAGTTCACCTTCCTTCGTACTTCTTGGAGTCTTCAGCAGCAACTATAATATTTTATTGTGTGCCCATGACTTGTACTTTCTTCATGATTTTCCTTCTGCGGACAGTTTACAACCCGACTAATTCTTACTTTCACACACATAGCCAAAAAACAATTAAAAGACAAAGACAAATAAGCTAATCAAAACACAAAATCAATTTTACTATTTCTAACAGCCCCTATACAAAACGGCTGCAAAAGAAAAGCCACACATATGCAATTTTGTACAGAAAGAGGAACCCCCTAGTATGTTGGTCATTACTTGTCATATGGAGATTGTGTGACGTTTAATTTGTTATTTGCTGCTATTTCCTTGATGTAGTCATCTTCCAAAGGTTTCAATCTTTTTGAAGAGTTGTGCTGACTATTATAGGGTTATAATCCATTAAGAGTCTAAGGTACTCATTACGATAGATGTTAGTTCCATGAAATGAATCTAGGCTAGCTGAGACAGGTGTATACTTTACTTAGAGGAAAGGTACTTATGCATCAATATCTCTATAAAATGAGTCCTAGTGCTCTTGGCTGGCTTTTACTGTGTATTTTGTATTATCCGCTGCTCTGCCCGTGTGATGTTTTTTTTTCCCCTTGTTTTGTGGTTAACTATTGCAAATATTTTGTTGTGATTACACTTGCATGGGTTAATGGAAGTTTACAAGGAACATACTTCTTCGTGCTTGTGAATTAAGAATATGTTTGTGAAATGTCGTCACAAATATTTTTATGATAACATGAGTGTTCTGCTTGGAAAAATATTGAATAGTTTCAGTCCCTTTTAGTGCAGTTATCAAGAACTGTTTGGTACTAATACTTTGTTGAAAATTGGAGGGGATGTAAGTCTCAATTCAAACTTACCTTTTCATACCAATTTTCTTTTGAGAGGTTGATGTAGGTAGTTGCCTATATATTTACACCCTACATGTCCTTTCTCGATACTTTTACAAGTTTGTTCTTCTTGTCTTTCTGTATGAAAACTGGAATTGTCTTTTTTAATTTTAAGAACTTTTACTGCTCTTGGAAGAATCTAATAAAATTCTGATGATAGTTTCGCTTGTTAACATTCAATTTTCGAAGTCATATGTGCATTGCCAATATTTGTGTTATGTGTGATTATCTAGACTGCTTCAAGACTTCTCCACCATGAGTATCAGTTGTTGCATGACTAGCCTGCAAGATACCATACCCATGGACGGATTGCCCAAACTCACTATCTTGATGTCCTAGTGGATGGGCGAACTACCAGAGTGTCATCTATTCATGGAAGTAAGAAGCTGCCTAGTGTTGATGGTGTTCGAGGTCACCGACTGCAAGTATGCCGTGTCTCGCAAGAAGATAGAGAGCGAAACAGTGTTTTATCCCCTCTGAGAGATGATCATTCCCTTCAGCCGAGAGTCTTTTTGTTAACATTCAAATGGATGCTCACCAAGGAAGCCATCCATTTATCGGTCAAGAAGATTCTTCTACCCTGCCTGACAGGACAATTTTGCATCATACTTCTGACCTGCATGTCAAGAGAAAACGCAAGGTAATTCTGATGCTTCTGAGAGCAGAGTATTGTCATCACTTTTTGATATAGCTTTAGGGTGACCAAAAATGTCATTTTGTTGCAAATTGAAGAAGCCCAGATCACTAGGGAAGTTGAAGCTAATGAAAACCGAATTCGCAAAGCACTAGAGAAAGAAAATAGCTACTGATTATAAAGTAGCTAGCTTCGATCCAGATATTATGGAGTGCCGAAGGATGCAGTTAGAGACACTTTCTGCGGTATTTGAGATATATTTTCGTATTCTGAAGCATACTATGCAATCAATTGTGCCCAGGTGATTTCATGTGTCATTTTGTATGGTTTTGACACTATAGTGAAATATTCGAACATGGTAGGGCATATTGGTCTTGGTGCGTAGTACCGTGTCAAAGCAAATGTTTTATTAGACACTGAAACTAGGGTTTCAATATTGGTCAGGTCTTCAGATTGACATGAAAAAATTCATAGGACAAATTTAAGGTGTGGTTCTTAATTATAAGTGATGCTGTCCATTTGCTGTGTTGATTTAATCTTTCTCAATAATCAACCTAAAAAATGTTCATAAAGTTGAGTTAGAAATTGTCTTTGTATATGGTATCTAACGGGATACTGTGCTCACTTCATTCTTTCTGTTTGTTTTACAGACCTAATGAAGATACTGGTACAACTCATGTGACTGAGGCTCCCCCACTCCTTGGACCATGTTTGGATGGTCTAGGAAAATTTTCTCACCTGATTGACTTGGATTATATTAGAGATCTCATGAATTACCTTAAAAAGCTTGCATGTTCTGGTGGAAAATTGGACAGTTCAGGAAAATGCATGACCGTCTTGGAAAGACTTCGCTGTTGCATCATTGCTTTTAAAGTAATGAGGAACAATCTCGATGCTTTGAATGTTGATTTGCAAGATTTTTTTGTTCAGCTATACAACCTCATACTTGAATACAGGCCTGGAAGGTTAGTACTTCTATGTTGGGTGCTCAGTACCTTGCTGTCAAGTTTGTTTTTTGAGGTCATGTGCTCATGCACTTTCAGTTACCTGATTTTATTATAAATCATAGCTCTAAATGATGACTTTGGGCCCGTTTGTTCGGCTTTTGGGGAATGTATTTTGCCAAAATGCAAATACCTTTGGGTGAATGGGGTTTTCCGAAATGCAAATATCGTTTGGAAAATTTACATTGAGATACAACTTTGGCCAAAATACCGTTTGGTAAAATTTACAGTTGTAAATGGCTTTTTATTAAATTAAAAATAAAAAAACATTTGTATTATTTTTGAAGTCCGGCCACGGATCGCCGGATCCGGCGGGGTCGACCGCCGGATCCGGCGACCATGGCCGGATCCGGCGGTCCGGCCGCCGATCTCGGCGACCGATGGCCGGGCGACCCAGCGACACTGCCGCCGGGTCGCGCGACCCCGGCGACGGTCGCCCGAGGTCGCGCAGCCGAGGTCGCGCGACCCAGCGCGACCGCCGCCGGGTCGCGCGACCTCGAGCGACCGCCGCCGGGGTCACGCGACCTCGGGGACGCCGCTGGGTCGCGCGACCTCAGCGACCGCCGGGTCGCGCGACCCAGCCATCGGGCCGCCTGAGTCACGCGACCTGCACGCCGCCCGAGGTCCGGCGACGGTCGCCGGGTAGGGCGACCCCTCAGCGGCGGTCGCCGGCGCGCGGACCTCGGCCGGCGTGGTCGGCCTCCGTGCAGTGGTTTTCCTCGCCCGATGAACAGTGACTTCGAAGATGAACAGTATCCAAACTTGCATTCTCAAAATACAACTTCCCAAAGTACCTCCGGACCTCCATTTGGCTAAGGGCCCTTAGAGTCACTTGGAGATGCAATTGCATCTTGCCAAAGTCGCTCAAAAAACCGAACCAAACAGGTTTGCATTTGGCTAAGGGACTTTGGAGTCCAAATGCTCATCCCCAAAGCTGAACCAAACAGGCCCTTTGTTTGGAGATGAAACAGTGATCTATTTCTCATGACCACAACACTTTTAACTGTAATTAATATCTGATGTCTGAAGCAGAGATCATATCCTTGCTGTCAAGCTGGTTTTCTAGACTCATCTGCTCATGCACTTTCATTCACATGATTTTCTTTATAACCGCAGTCCTAGATGTTTGGCAATGACAGAGAAAGTCATGCAAGCATTAGTGACTTTGTTATAATGAACAAACCAGATTGGCAATAGTGTCTTCCTCCCTTTGTATGGTTACTCATTGATATCTGATGTCTCAAGCAGAGATTGGGGTGAGGGTGGGTTTGGGTCGACCAGATGTGATGCCCATGTGCTAGGTTTCGGTTGCAACTTTGTTCTCTGTAAGTTTGTTTTCATTGGGGATGAGGTTGTGCCTGGGATGCACTCAGGTCTGGTAGGAGCATTTTCTTGGTGAGAAATTTTGTCGAACAATTGGTGGGTAAATATTTGCTAATTGCTGTGTTCAGGCACGCTTTTGAAGTATCTCCTTGTGCTCAGCCTGTCTCTTTATACTTATGATGGGAATATGGCAAAAGCAGTTCAAGGCCATAGGCGGTTTTTAAGAAGACAATTAATCCAGACAAGTAACTATTATTCTGTCCCTACTCTTTTTAGTTTGTCCGACTTGTTTTATTTTTCTCCCCATTTTGATATTTGGTTTTGTTTTTGTCCTGATATGGATCATCGACAGGCATCTCATCTTTGTGCATGCAGGATGAATTTGTTAAATTGGTTGATGAACTAGATGAGGGGAAGATTTCTTGGAAGAAATTCAGTTCCAAAGTGAAGAAACTTCACAGAGATCGAACAAGAGCTCCGTATTTGAGGGAGTCCGGGGAATTCCCAAAACTAGAGGAAAGTTTTTATGCAAATCCGCTCCCTGGGTGCATTTGCCAATCAACAAAGAGAAGGAAGTAAAGCTAAAAGGAGAGGTGTCTCCTTTCTCCGTGATGCAATTTTGGGTGCATAAGAGAGATGAACGCATGCTGTCAAGGTTCAAGAAATCTTGTCAGCCGAAGATGCCACGGCTAAATCAGAAAGCTCCTTGGCCTAGTGCTCAGGCTGGCTGGTATTACATTAGCGTCACTGAGCTGCTGAATTTAAGGCCGCTCAAGGGATTCTGGTGAATAATTTATTCAGAAGAAAATTTACAGAATACCATTGAAAGAAAGATTATGAGCCCATGGTGGCAAAAAAAAAGAAACAAAATGATAGGAGACTTTTCTGTTTAGGGATTGGAGAAATCCCATGAAGTGAAATTATAGTGAATTCTATTGTGTGGCACAGAAGACCTTGTAATACTTCAAATTACACAGAATGAAAGATCTCCATTCTTTATCTGTAATTTTTCACTTTGGGTTGTTAAAATCTGGTTTAGTTACATCCCATATTCGAATGTAAGGCTGTTATTTCACTCATAGTTCTTGTACCATGCGTATCAACAATATTAGGTTTCAGGTTATATATATATGAAGTTGGCACGGAACAGGCAAATGCCATGCATACTTTCAAGCATAGATAGAACAGGCAAATGCCATGCATACTTTCAAGCATAGATACAGGGTGCGAGAAATGACTTGAATAGCTAGAGTAGTTTCTTGCTAAACTAACACTTTTATATCTCTGCTACAGTCTCAATGACCACTAGCATCAAATCCCGAGGAATTCTGGTCTTAGAACGAGATTGCGGTCGGCAAATACTTTTCATATTCAATGCCAACTTGTGATTATGTTACTGAACACTACAAGTTTTGAGAGATGATTCAGATGGAAGATTTTCAAAGTACAGGAGTACCCAAAAAAGGAGGAACTTGAACCTCTGTAGAAATCAATTCTTATTATGCTGCAAAGAATTGCGAATTGACGTGCTGTTTCAAGCATTTTCTATCGACAGACAAACAAGGGCTTCTCTTGCAAGTCCCTCAAACGTCTTGAATGGACGAACTTCTTTCTACATAAGGATCACAAAATTCACTGCATGCTCTAAAACTGCACTAAATGACATTGGGAGACCAAGAGTTTTCTTGTTTTATGTACAGAATTTACACCAAATCAACATATATAAACACACTGAAGACAAGGCAATGAACTGAATCGAGATATCTCATTTCACAAACGACGAAAAGAAGTTCGCCAACAAATCTCAATCTCGATATCCAAAAGAAAGGGGAAAAGAGAAACAAGAAAACAATGGATAAACAAACCCCCCACCACTACAATTGTAGATTCGACAAGTTCATTAAGCGGCACAAGCTCCTCTTTGTTGATCAACGGAAATTCCTGCATCAAATTAAAGCCAATCAAGACTTGCCATCACAAGTCTTTTTTGTACTAGACTCTTGTTGTAAGGCAGTTGTTGCATAAGAATCCCTACCTCTTCCCTCATTTTCGACATCATTTCTTGCCTAGATTTCTTTCTATCATTCGGTTGTGGATGGCTTGATTCCTCTGGTCGGTTTCCTTTCTTATAATTCTTCTTTTTAACTTTTTATCCTTATCTGGTGCTTCAGATCTATGAAGGTCCTCGTCAAATGACAGAGATATAAGTACCTGAAAAAGCATTTTGATAGTTACAACAGAGAGAGAGACAGAGAGAGACAGAGACAGAGACAGAGAGAAAGAGAAGATGGGAGGGGTTAAACAAAATAACAAAGTAATTGAAACGCAAAAGTTCAAAATAGTGACCTATTAAACATACGTGGATATTTGACCAAAAAGAGAACATACTTGAATCGAGTCAGGATGCTTCTGACAATTATGAGCTTTCACATAATTTGCAATCAATCGAACAGCTGCTCCAGTCACTTCACCACTGTGTTTACCCTCATTTGTAAAGAGTGACTTAATAGTGTCACAACAAAGTTTCCTGATGATATACATTCACATCTTTTATTCAAGAGAAGAGTAGAGAGGAAAAGGGAAAAATATACATGCGAAGAAATGCTCAAGGAATATGACCAGAAAACTAGAAGTAGAATTGTCCATCACGTGGCATCGTAGCACTTGACTCTTTAAGGACTAGCTCCTTTTCTTGTAGTCCCAACTCCGTACCAAAAAGTAAAAAGGTACAATAAATAGAATGTTATCTACTATTTTTCAGACTTTAAAATAAAAAAGATCATACTACATTGCATGCGTGACTTCATACAAGGGCACATGCACACATGCTCACAGATTTACATAACCACAAACATAAGCCATTGCATCTCTAAATGATTGCTAAGCGATGCTTCATCTATTTCCCTTTTGTTTGGGTAGGGAACTTAAACCAAAAGCAAGCAACAACTTATATTCATAGATAAAACAACATTGGTGATCTTATGAGTTCATCTGCCATAGAAACACCCAAGCCATTCACAAAATGAGAATAGAATTCTGCACCCAAATGACCACATTAACAAAAGACTATTCTTCGAAGTTCTCAATTATTCAACCATTCTCCTCATCTAGTCAACCAAAGGTCTTATTTTTATTGCAAACTCTTAACATAAGAAGAATAATGAGAAGTTAAAAATATATGGCTAAACCTTATGACTTCATCCGAGGAACTTATGTTTCTGACAACGACTTCAACCAAGCTCGCAATAATTGAAAATGAGGAACAGCATCTAGCAAAGTACAGATGCAGCGAACCACCGCATGTTGATACAAGGAGACTTTTTCTAAAACCATCAACTTCTGCAGGTAGGCCTGTTAAATAAATTTTGAAATAGCTCAGAGTAGATAAAATTGGATTGAAACAAATTCTTAATCAACATTAAACTAACTAAAACAGGAATGTGTAAACCAAGATTTGTAGTGTTTTTTGTCCCATTTCTGGTGAGTGCACTTCATTCAACAATCACAAGAAATCAAGTAAAACCTTGTATGCAGACAGAAGTGTCCATTCATAATGTAATATTATGCAATAATGTAATATTATGTTAGTGGGCCCCAAAAGAAGAAACTGAAAAAGAAACCGAAAAGTTAGTAAAACAAAAAGGAGAGGGGAGAGGGCTCGGCTAAATAGAAGCTGAGGGGTCCTCTACCAAAAAGAAAAGAAAGAAAAGAAGAAGAAGAAGAAGAAGAAGAAGAGAAAGGGGGAAGAAAGGAAATGAATCTTGGCACGTGCACGTCTCGGATGCCTCGCTAAGCCGAGTCGACTCCATAACACAGCACCCGGTAAGAGATCAAGCCCTCGTTTGTCCGATTGAAGTAATTTTTGGATTTAGGATTTAAATTCGAAATTTTTGGAAAACTGAGCGGTGAAGTCTAATTTTGGAGCCGTTGAGCCGCGAATTTTTGCAAGAATGGTAATTTAGGGTGTTGTGGAGCCGTGGGATTTTACGGATCGCGATTTGAGCTTATGGTTTGTCCGAAACAAAATTTCAAAGTTTCCCGCGAGCAGTGAACAGTACGCGTCCAGCAGCCTTGGGCCCGTATTTTGTCAATTTTCGGCTTGATTTTGGGATGGCCAAGTTGGGATTCTTGTGATATGTTTCAAGGGCTCTCTATTGAATATAAGTACGTTCGGATCGGAGTTCGGAAGAGAAAGTTAAGGCGCAATCAAGTTTTGCACTTAAATTTTGTGTTGCGAATGGCTTGAACAATCGCTTTGGTTATGCGATTTGTTAGCGCGTAGAAGTCCTTTTTTGTTAGAGTTAAGGTGTAATGTAGTTGTTTCGAAGTAGAGACAGAGTTTTATTAGATATTAACATTTTTCTCGGTTATTTGTTAGGACCTTGAATTCGACGATACGAGTATCGTTCGTCGTTTGGTCGTCGACGACGAGGTGAGTGGTACTATATCTTCTTTGGTTTTATAAAATATGTCTTGAAGTATATATATGTATATATATTGAAGTGAGAGAAGAGCATTTTTATTGCATAAAAGCCAGATCGATCAATTGCTACCATTTGGTTGATTGTGAATATTTGAAAAGCACATTATACAAGGTTTGTGGAGAAATATATATGAAATTGCTTTACGACTGATTTATGAAAATGTTTATGATGATTTGAGAAACGGATATGAAAATGGATGATGGGCTATGTTGCAAAATGTTATTTGTTTGGTTTGAGATATTGATTTTTGGATTGGATTTCTGGTATTGGAGAATGGTTATTTATGCGCAATATGACTGTGAATCCAGTGATGGGTTTTTGGGGTATGCATACCAGGTTTAGGATATCCTTCTAGGCCTAGCCACCGGCTTTGTAGGTGGAGACCTTACCAAGGGGGGAATCTTGGTCGCCTTGTCACAAGGCGTTGTGTCGTGACCATGGTTAGTTATTGAGCAAAAGATTGATCAATGGATAGATCATTGATATGTGTTTTTGATGGAGATTATTCAATGTATTCGACCATTGATACTAAACTTTTGATAGCAATTTAAATGAGTTTTCCATATTAGTATAAAACTTTGAAGATGAGAAATAGCTTTTATATGATTCGATATGTATTCTATATATTAAATTGGCGTTATGAGATTTGGTATTAATTTGTATACATGCATAGGGGTTGTTCGATCTGCTTAGAATATATGTACTACTCATTGAGCTGTGGTTGCTCATCCCATTCCTCCTTTAATCTTTTCAGGTTTCTCAGCTAGTGGCGAATAGAGCGAGTGCATAGTCGGTGGGAGCTTTTGGGGAGTTCTATTTTGTTTTTGGTATGGTTCAAGGAAGTGGTGCAAATAATACTTACTAGTAGTTGGATCGTCTGAGTTTTAAACATATATCTCTTTTTCTTTTGGTGGATTATAGAAACTCTGATGTTGCAACCAATTTGTTAGTTTATCTGATATATATATAAGTTAATATCAGTTTATTGGTTGTATTTGATGCTGCGTTCTTTGTAAAGAAGGACGGCCATGTCATTCCCATTTTTTGTGGTTTTGGGGTGTGACACATAATACCGCATCTTCTTGACATCCTTTGAAACTTTCATCACCAGCTCCTTCTCAGTAGGAAGTCTAATGCGTTAGCTATAATATCACAACAAAGGAAAACATCACAACAGTGCCGAGGGAACACATGGAGAGTAGACGTAACTGTAAACATCACATCAAAATAAACTCGGCAACATACCCAGGAATGATGTCTTTGAACACAGCTAACAAAGATGGAAGCCCAAGCTTAACGATAGCATGATTGTGATCATTGCACATCTGCAGCATTTCTTTTAACAGTTTAATATTAGACTCTGGGTCAGCAAGCAGAGCAATTCCCAGTTCCACAAGTTTACACTTCTTAGTTTCAAATGACTCTTCTGCAGTGATGTCCTCTTTCAACTCAGCCTAAAGAAAACATGACATTAAATAAAGATGAGAAGAAATGTATTGATGTTAAAGTACTGTATGATAACTGTACAATGATACTAGCAAACTTGTGATAAACATCTAGGCATAATATCAAGTCCAAATCTTCATTGCATCTAAACCAATGACTCAGTATAAGCAAGCTAAAGTGATCCCACAAGATATATGCACAAGTTAAAAGCAAAGCTAAGTTAAAGCAAAGCTTACTTTAACATAAATTGGTAGATGACTGATGTAGGTATACCAAGAATGTATCAAAATGGGTACACTAAATTATGTGACATGAATTAAATTGGTCATGACAGGAGTAGATTCAAATCACAAGATGGTGACTTATTCATATATCCAATGTTAACATCATTTAGTATGATGGTAATTGTATAACTTTAGTATATCTAGAATTATTCTTGACAACGATGGAACACCAGTAAATTTTCTAGAAAGGATCGGCCCTTATTTCCTTTCTACTGAATTTAAGGTACACGATAAAAACAGAGCATAGGAATTTAAAAGCTTGTCTTAGCTACCATAGAATCCTAGTTAAAACAACAATATCACACAATCAATGAATCAATGGAGTGAAACTGGTCTTCATAGTAATCGCTATAAAAAAGCTACCTCGGAACAACTCAAGGTTCTGAATAGTGGCATGATCGAGATTAACAATTGGAGGCAACCCCTTGCTTGCAGCGGCCAATTCCATCAGCTCCAGCTGTTTATCCTCCATAAGCTCCATGGATTCCTTGGCAATTCTGCGAGCAGTGGCCTTCTCCACTGCAGCTTTTCATCTCTCTGCTTCTTTTTCTCGACGAAGCTCTTCTTTTTGTCTCTTTTTCTCCGCCTTCCAAACAAAAACCAGAGAAGTTGGTAAAGAAAAGAGAAAAGAAGAGATGCTGCTTAACCAATCAAATAAAGCAAAAGAAACTAACTAGTGAAAATGCAATATCAAGCTCAAATACTTACCTTAATAGATTCTTTCTATAAATACTTCTCCCATCGCTCTAATTCTCGCCTTCGCTCACGTAGCAATCTCTCATCCTCTCTTTGATGTTCATGCATCAACCTTTCTTCTTCCTTCCTTCTTTCACGATCAAATCTGTCCATCTCTTTCCTCATTCGTTCCTCAGCCTGCAATAGAAAAATACGGGATATCAGTACATGCCAAAGTTTTCTCCACAAAGCTCACATATCCTTAAGTGATAAATGAAAATCTTTCTCCTAAAATATTTTCTTTCTCTAGTGCTTTAAGAATTCGGTTTTCATTAGCTTCAACTTCCCTAGCGATCTAGGCTTCTTCAATCTGCAACAAAATGACATTTTTGGTCACCCTAAAGCTATATCAAAAAGTGATGACAGTACTCTACTCTCAGAAGCATCAGAATTACCTTGCGTTTTCTCTTGACACACAGGTTAGAAGTATGATGCAAAATTGTCCTGTCAGGCAGGGTAGAAGAATCTTCTTGACCGATAAATGGATGGCTTCCTTGGTGAGCATCCATTTGAATGTTAACAAAAGACTCTCGAACTGAAGGGAATGATCATCTCTCAGAGGGGATAAAACACTGTTTTGCTCTCTATCTTCTTGTGAGACACGACATACTTGTAGTCGGTGACCTCGAACACCATCAACACTAGAAAGCTTCTTACTTCCATGAATAGATGACACTCTGGTAGTTCGCCCATCCACCAGGACATCAAGATAGTGAGTTTGGGCAATCCGTCCATGGGTATGGTATCTTGCAAGCTGGTCATGCAGCAACTAATACTCATGGTGGAGAAGTCTTGAAGCAGCCTAGATAATCACATATAACACAAATATTGGCAATCCACATATGGCTTTGCAAATTGAATGTTAACAAGCGAAACTATCATCAGAATTTTATTATATTCTTCTAAGAGCAGTAATCTTGGACATGTCTCTAAAACTGACGAGCTAGTGTCTGTCCTAACAGTGCATGAGATGTTTAGCCAGAGTTTGTGGTAGTTAAGGCAAACCAGCCCTAAAATCTAGGCCCCCACCTTGAATTCACCATATGAAGTTTGAAGCAACATTGCCAATAGAGCTGCACCTTAACCTGTGTTTCAAAATCCATAACTACTATATGGGAACAAAATCACCAAATTAAATAAATAAATAAAAATTGCCCACTTATTACCTCTGTCATTTCCTAAATCCTGACTTTGCTGCAAATTTGAAGATAGTTGGATGAAATCATCTTAAAGCTGAAGTGTGTGGGACATATATTTCATTTGGCAAATTCAAATTCAATTTGCTCTGCCCATAACAAATGGAAGCTACGGATGAGAAGCAAAAGTTTCCAAGACTGAAGAATTCAATCTTCAGTCAGAAGTAATCTTGCACATAAAAGGTCCATGATTATCAAACTCCAGCAGCTACGATACAGTCAAATCATCATTCCAGGAATTGATTTCCCTCCAGCTAACAGATGATGATCCACACAATCAACCAGGGAACCCAACCTAAGATAAATTCCCACAACTCAATTGTCAGGATAGAACTCACCAGGCCAAGCTGAGATACCAATGTGCTGCAATACAGGTTGCAAAGGAACAGTGCCATCTATATCAAGAATAATCTCTTCTTCAGCAAGCTGGAGGTTAGATAATGTTGGTCCCGAGACATTCTTTGCAGCCTTAATCACTCTGCATCGATGGAACAAAGTAGTAGTTGACAACCATTTGCTAGTGAACATCCAATCCATTAAAAAGTGTGAAATAGCAATCAAGATGCATAATGAATCTGCAACACTTGAAATAGTATGAACGGTGCCTCTCATGTAGTTGTAAAAACTATATTCTTCTCAAAATGAAAAGAAAGCAACAAAATCTTCAAAATTTCACCCCACAATGCTCCTCCCTCCACATCAGTAAGCAATAACACTGTCAGAATAGACACGGACGAAGGCGGAGGTCGCGAGAGGGAGGCGAAGGGGCGTCGGCGTCGGGGCGAAGGCGGAGGCAGAAGCATTGGCGGCGGAGGTGGAGGGGCGTCGGCGTCGGAGTCGGGGCGTCGCCGACAACCTGTGGAGGCGGAGGCGGAGGCGGAGGCGGAGGTGGAGGGGGCGTCGGCGTCGTGCGGAGGAGCGTCGGCAGCGTCGGCGTTAGGGTTGGAGAGAGGGCGTCGGGGTCGCAGTTCACCGGAAAGGGCGTCGGAGTCGGGGCATCGCCGCAACTGTGGCATCCCGTAAATTCAAAGCCAAGCCTTAAGGTGTTAAAGTCTTTAATTAGGTGTTAAATTTCCATGGCTTATGTTTTAGCCATTAGTCTTTTAATTCGATGATTTGTGCTTGTGATTGTGGAAATTTAGATTTAATAGATTAATAATCTATGCTTGGCCATATGATCTAAATTTCAATGAACAAGAATATCCCAAGACTTTGGCCAAGATGAAAATTGGAATTCAAGAATATTTATAAAAGAATTTCAAAAAAAAAAAAAAAAAAAAAAAAAGGAAAAGGGGATTAATTTTCGAAATGGGCCTTGGACCCATTAGCCTAAAGCTTGGTGGGCCAAGCTAGTCGGCCATTAGGGCCCAAGAGGTGGCTGTCGATCAGCCCAAGGAAGAGTGGCCGGTTGGGCCAAAGCCCAAGCCCAATTGAAATTCAAAATTTAAAAGCCCAAATGACAAGTGGCAAAGATGATGGGCATGCATTGGTTAATTGGAGAGGCAAGGTAATCATGAGCTTTTGGGGAAATAAAAGGGGGTTAGGAGAGAGAGTGGCCGGCTCTTCTTTGCTTCATTTTGGCCGAGAAAGGTGAGAGAGAGAGAGAGTGTTCGAGAAAGGGAGAGACCGAGAGGGAAAGGAGGAGCGGCCGAGAGAGAGGAGGAGGTGTGTCCGCCGTTCGTCCGCCGTCCGACCACCGTACGCCGCCGTGTTTTGCTGTGTGTTCATCTTGGAGGCAAGTGGAGTCCGTAACTTCTCTTGCATGTTTGTTGTGGTGTTTGCATGTTAGATTTTAGGTATGATTCGTGCGAAAGACCGAGGTAAGAGTTGGTTATTTGTAAACCGTGTGACTGTTCTTGTTCGGTTTGCTGGAGTCAGTAGCTTGTCCGAGCTTGCATGTGTACTTGGAGTGCGATTTTGGCTTCGGTGTCTTCATGAAAGTTGACGCTAACATCTTGTAGTATGACATACTCGAATTTCATGGAAAACTATGGTGATATGTGGGGTCAAAAGCTTTGTTATACGGAGACCTCAGATCTGCGAAATCTTCACTGACCTTTTGTTGATTTCTTGGTTGCATGTTGATTTCTGTTGGAGATATCACCTTGTTGTCTTCTTGAAAGTTGTAGGAAAATCCTTAAGCTACAACATACTCAGATTTGAAGCAAAAATAACAAGTATAACTTGGTGAATCTGTTAGATCTTGGAGATGGTTGATTCTGGTGAGGTGTACCGAGACACCCGAGACTTCAAGGACTTAAAAGAGGATCATAATTTGGTTATTTAACCTAGATCTCTTCATGAAAATTGTAAAGGACACATTGATACATAACATACTCGAATTTCAGAAGAAACGAAAGAGATTTGATGGGTCAAACCTAAGTTTTTCGGTGATGTACGTTCTGGACGAAACGGTAGAGGTTCCAGAAGCTTCATGGAGTTGTATAAATTAATATAAAAATAATTTGGCTTAGTGTTATTCATGAAAAATGCACGAAAATGTGTTGGCTATCACCCTGTAAAATTTGGGAATTTTCGGAGGTCATATGAGTATTTTAATTGAATTAATTCGAAAACTGTGTAATCTGGCCATTATCCGAATATTGTGTGTATTTTGTGGAAATTTGGGAAATTATGTGAAATGCAAATTTGGCCATGAATTTGTGTGAAATTGTGATTTTAATTGTTTGTTTAATGATTGTTTGAATATTATGATTTTTGGAAAATCATAAATATTAAATATAATATTTATTTATGAAAATAAATAAATATAATAATAAAATAAAAAGCGGATTATTTTATTGGCCAAGAGTTTTATTGAGTTATAATGCATTGTTATATGACATGGGTGTATGTATGCATATGAATATGATGCATTGTTATATGGCATTGATGCATGTATGATTTATGAATCATGATGCGTGTGTGTGATTCATATGCCATGAAATAATAAGATGAAAAGGATGATAAAAATGGAAAGTGATATGTGAGTAAGAGGTTGTGGCGGAGGATGTTGTCTGGTGGCCTGGTGGCGTAATTCCGTAGATTCCTCGGGAGTTTCGGGATGCCCGGAATGTGGGTGGCCGGAAGTCCTGGTTGTATCTTGGATACATGCCCGGAGGTTCCTCGCGACACCGGGATTTGGGTGCGGGATGCCCGGCTAGAAGGGTAAAGGCCGGAAGCCCATCGGAGGTTTCGCCCGAAGGGAATGCCTCGTGATGCTAGTTGAGATGCAAGATGCCCGGAATGTGGGGGCCTGAAGCCCGGTGGCCATGGGATGGCTGGAAAGTCGGAGCCCTGTCGGAGGTTTCGCCCGAAGGGTTGATGATGAGATTGATGAATGGGTGGTGTGGTGATCAAAATTGAAAGATAATGATGATACGATATGCATGGTGATGCATGGCTAATGATGATACGATATGCATGGTGATGCATGGCTAATGATGATACGATGTGATATGCATGGTGATGCATGGCTAATGATGATACGATGTGATATGCATGGTGATGCATGGCTAATGATGATACGATATGCATGGTGATGCATGGCTAATGATGATATGATGTGATATGCATGGTGATGCATGGCTAATGATGATATGATATGCATGGTGATGCATGGCTAATGATGATACGATATGCATGGTGATGCATGGCTAATGATGATATGATGTGATATGCATGGTGATGCATGGCTAATGATGATACGATATGCATGGTGATGCATGGCTAATGATGATATGATGTGATATGCATGGTGATGCATGGCTAATGATGATATGATATGCATGGTGATGCATGGCTAATGATGATATGATATGCATGGTGATGCATGGCTAATGATGATATGATATGCATGGTGATACATGGCTAATGATGATATGATGATATGCATGGTGATGCATGGCTAATGATGATATGATATGCATGGTGATGCATGGCTAATGATGATGTGATATGCACGATGATGCATGATTGTATGCGCATGGCCGCAAGGTAAGTTATGCCTCGCTATGCATGTATGATGATATACGCATGATGCATTGAGTTGTTATTGATTTTCCTATCTGCCGAGTGGTTGTAGACTCACCCCCCCATAACATTTCAGATTAGTAGAGGGTTTGAACGGTTGGATGTGACCGTGAGGAGGAGGATAGCAAGGAAGGGAGCTTTTGGACGCCGACACGATCGATGGACTTAAAGTGTATGACTGTTTGAGGAAACATCGGTCATCTTTTGGAGTGTAGCCGAATGTAGAAGACTATGACATTTTGATGTACCGATGAATGATGTCCATCTGATTTAAGTAAATAAAAAAAAAA
Source organism: Eucalyptus globulus (assembly GCA_014182545.1). Taxonomy (NCBI): domain Eukaryota; kingdom Viridiplantae; phylum Streptophyta; class Magnoliopsida; order Myrtales; family Myrtaceae; genus Eucalyptus; species Eucalyptus globulus. Next base: position 51,899,695 of record CM024719.1, read on the forward strand.
AGTGTACGGCCTTTACCTATAAATGTTTAGTAGGTGTGCATTGTTTTTGAATATAAGGAAGGGAGTTGTTGGATGTGCTTCCGCATATAAATTGCGCAAGGGACCGATCGAATAAAAAAAAAAAAAAAAAAAAATGTAAACCCCCAAGTTGTATGGACCCGCCGCAATTGAAATGGTATCGAGTAACATGTTAATAGGGCAAGTGAAAGGTAGTGCGGACTGTGGTGACCCTAATGGATCGGGGGCCGTCGAGGGGTGCCACACAACCTGTGGAGGCGGAGGTGGAGGGAGCGTCGGCGTCGTGCGGAGGAGCGTTGGCAGCGTCAGCGTTAGGGTTGGGGAGATGGAAGCAACCAGCTGAGGAGAGAGAGCAGAGGAGGGGAAGAGCAAATGGAAGTACACCTGCGGTTTTTGTTCTCCCGTAACGGAATGGAGAACGGGGAGAGAGAAAGGAGAGAGAGAGAGAGAGAGAGAATGAGTCGACAGGTCGCAGAGGAGAGCAGAGGAGAGAGAGCGTCAGAGTGGTGGGCCAGATCCACAGCAGAGAGCGTGCCGAGCGAATTTTGAACTTCTGACGCCATTTACACGTGGAGCCACATGTCGAATTCTGAATGGTCTTACATCTCGCTGACGTGAAGTGTAAAACCCAGCTAATATTTTCTCGGACGGCAGTCATTATGTTGTTGTTGCTGTTGTTTTTATTTTTATTTTTTTTCTTCAAAAGTAGTCGATGTTGAGTGACACTCGTTTTGCTATTCCTCAAAATAGCAAAATACCTTCACTATTTATATGAATATTTATTACAAGTATACACGCTTGTTATAGGCTTGCTTCACCGACATATTCTTGTGACAGTTGAATATGCATAGGCCACGCGTTCTCTATTTAATCCCAACTCTTTGACTATTATCCAAGTCCTTTGATCGGATATTATTTGCATACGGGTATTATCGAGTTCCTGGCTAACCCCAATTTTCTTTTTCATGCCAATCCCAATCTCAAGTTTGATATTTGAGTTTTTCGAAAACCTCAACTTTTTCACAAACTGGTTTATACAGAAAGTTAAAAGATCTTGGGTCCGTCGTTCGCGATCATTAGTTATCAAATTCTGTTCGTGTAGATGGCTCTATAATATTTAGATGTCGAGTGGGTCTTGATGTCCTTGAAGGCATGTAGGGTCTTTTATTAACGTGACCTGAAAAAGCACTTGCGCGCATCTCATTATGCTTCACATCCCAAATCCGTCAAGTAGAGACGATTAAACATTAGAAAAAGTCATATTAGGATGTTAATGGCCTCAAAAGTAGTTTGCCAAGCCGATCTAACTTGCACGTTCCCCATCATATCAACTTTGGTTACTTGCGAAAACTTTCTGCAAGATTACAAATCATTTATGACGCATAGAATCATGTGGATCCGCATACTTCCATAAGCTTTTGTGAGTACGACCTGCAAATGCGAGTGGCGATAGGCCGAAGAGATCGAGGAGGAGTGCGTGGACGAGAGTTGTGGCTTCGAATTTGGCGTTGGAGTGTTTTGTGGAGAGCAATGGTGGCTTTGGAGTATGCAGGAGAGCTTTCATGGTGGCTTGCTGTTTCGAGAATAAAATTTTTCTAGCGACACGACAATATCACGTAAATTGATGCCTTACCCCACAAAATGAGTAGACAGACAGAACCTTCTCTCTTACTCTTTTTCTAACGTTATTTCTCTTTCTGCTTAGATTCTTCTCCCCCATAATTGATAGAGATATTCATTTTTATAACTAACTATCATAATTTTAACTAAATTACACTCCCTCCTGCTTTTCCGTTTTTATAATTTTTGAAGTAGTCCAGTCAGCTAATCTCAACATTTAGAAAATGTTCTATTGGACGGCGTGAATGGTATTAACTATTAAGTAAATATTCAAAATGTAAAAATTATAGCATAAGTGTCCTTATTTTGGCCTTCGATCTTATAGTCATATGCTTTCGTAGACATTTCTCAGTTAACCATAAATCAAGTAGGTTAGGACTAAGTATGCTAGGTCCGTAGCTTATTAGTTACAACCTTGAATTTGCTATTTATAAATTAGGAAAATTACCAAAATAGTCATAAACCTTTTGCAATTGTATCGATTCAGTTCTAAACTTTTTTTTTTTATCAATTAAGTTACAAACCTTTTTATAATTGTGCCAGTTCAATCCTTGGCACCGGCTAACTGGCATCGGTGATAATTTTTTAATAATATTTTATTTTTTTTGAATTATTTTTAAAAAATTTTAATCATTTTTTACCTTTTTTTCTCTTTCTTTTTTTTTTTCTCTCCCTCCTCCTCTTTCCTTTGGCTCTAGCGACCGAGTGAGCTCACCTCACTATCGTTGGGCGAGTGTGAGCTCGTCTCGCCTTCACTAGGCCAAGGCAAGCTCGCCTAGCTATTGGCGAGGTGAGCCGCCACCAAATCCGACGAGGGGGCCTTGCCGTCACTAGTCACCATCTCTAGGTCTATCGATGTGAGCCCCGTTGGATCTAGCAAGGGCTCACCTCGCCAAACCCAACGATGACAAGGAAGGCCTTGTGGTTGGGTGAACTCGCCCTCGACAGATTCGGCGAGAGAGAGAGAGAGGGTAAAAAAAAAATAATAATAATTCAAAAAATAAAATTTTATTAAAAAATTGTCGCCGACGCCAGAACTATCACAATAGCAAAAAGTTTAAAACTCAAAAACAATAAATTTAGGATTGAATTGACATAATTACAAAAGATTTATGATTTTTTTTTAATTTTCTCTCTATAAATTTCCATCCTTTATTGAAATCATCGCAGCCAGCAGGACCAACAACAATGTTTTGTAGTCGGTACTCGATAGTAGTTCATTCCACTGATTTCCTTTCTTTCTCTATCCTACAGATGAAGTTAGACACTGATATGTTCAGCTCATACGCTAATTTTATTTTTTATTTTTTATTTTTGGGGGTCTAAAGTTACGCTGATTGGGTTGCCTAGCTTTGTATTGTTGTCCTAATTATTCAGCAGAGGAAGCTGGCTTAATTATCTTCCATGCCTGACCCAATTCCACTGTTGCCATTTTCGCACGATGCTTTTAACATTACACCGGCCGCAGTACAATGATAAGAATATGACTAGCTAACACATGCCACCAGACTTCTCCGGGGCAATTCTCCGGGTCACGCGAATGCCAGGATTTTGAAAAAAAAAATGTATGAAGGCTAATTTAATGCCAAATTTCATGATGATTTGTCAATATAGTCATTCCGATCAATTTTGGCCGAAATTGCTAACGTTAATGCAATCATCCCATATGATGCGGCCAATGCTAACATGAAATTTTTTTGTAATTTTTTGGATTTGGCCCCACAATTGATACAATGCAAGCATGTATTGGCCAATTAGACACATCTTATAGGTTCGCATCAGATTAATGAATTGATAAGTTTACATTCAATTAAGGGTGGATTTGGTTCAATTTTGAAAATGGGGCTCTGGGTGTACATGTAATGCAAATACCGAAAACCCAAACCCTTTTGAAAAATACAAATTGTATTTGATAAAAACTCTTTGTAAAGCAACTTTAGATTTAAGTAATGTTTAGCAAAAAAAAAAAAAAAAAAAAAACTTTTGCAAGGTGTTTTGCTTTAATTTTTTATATTTTTATAATTAAAAAACTCAAACCTTTCGCCGAGCTGGCAAAGGGCTTAGGCCACCTGTGAGCTAGATCTGTTGCCAGTGGCCGTCAACTTGAGAAGTCACATGAGAATCTCCTCTCTCTCCTCCCCGCAATTAAAAGAAGAAAACTAATTTATTGACTTGGAGGCCATATCTCAGCCCTCCGATGACATGGCAATCCGCGGTTGAGAAAATCGTCGTGGCTCCATGATCGTGTTTTAGCTGGTTGAGGTTTTGTCCAATGATGAAACTCATCAAATCCAGACCGATAGTTCGGCAGACTCCACAGTTAGTTAGATTGGGCTCGCGCTGTCGCCTCGCAAAATTCAATAATTAACATAAATAAAAGAATACGTCACACTTATTTTAAAATGATTTCCTTTTATCAAAAACGAAAATCTTTTTTTTCCAATTTTATGAAAGTGTTTTTCTTTAATAGGAAATTAAAGTGTTTTTTTTTTACCACTCCTAGTGACGGTTGCCTAGGTCACGTGGCTCTCTGTCGCGACCTACCCCTCATTAGGAAGGAAATTAAGTTTAGAGGTATTGCATAAAGGACTGATTTACGACTCATGATTAGACGTGGGTTCTCTTACGCTCTCGTTTGACATTGGGGTGTTATGAAAATTTTCTAATAATTAGTCATTACTAGCTTATTGAGGTTAGCTATAAATCAAGTGAGGTATCAAAGTATACCTCACTTCTTACGTAACCAGAAAGTTTAGAGTTAAGGACTTGATTACACTAATTAAACAATTAGTGTCATTTCAGTACCTAATCTTATTCATTTCAAAAAAAAATTTTGTCAAGCAGTTTAGATTGATTTTAGATCTGTGTGAGGTGACCATGCAAATACACATTCATTAACATAACAATCACAAAACCAAAGTGACATCGAATAAATTGCACGGAAAAGCAAGCATTGAGTGCTAATAAATAAATAAATGCCAGTCCTAACTAAGTAAAGAGAGGCCATAATCATCATATTGAAAGCGTGCAATCAAGAGTGTTCGTTTCTAAAAGCAAACCAAATCCTAAAGTAAAGCCCTAAGGGTTTGTTCAATTTTGAGCACAATTTTTATCAAAAGATTTTTCAAAATTTTTTATGAGAATACTACTAAAAACTAGTTTATAGCTTTTTCGTAACTTTTGGGAAAAAATAAATTTTTTGGACTTTTAAATTTTTTTAGATTTTTACTTTAATTTTTTAATAAAAAAATTAATCCGAAATAGGGATCAGGGCCGGACCCTAGGGCCCGATCCAATCATGAGCTGCAGCAAGCCTTCGGATCGGGCCAAGGAAAAAAATGAGCCATTGTAAAAGGCCCCAACCTTAATTAGAAATGAAGCCCACTTACCAACAAATAAGCCCAATTTGAATCTAACTACACTAAGCCCAGCCCGTATTAACTAGACCAAACAAGTCCAAGTTCATCAGCCTAAATTAGCCCGAATATTATTAGACCAATTAAGCCCGTGCCTCCTATTCTTTTCTCCACGCCACCTTCCTGCTCTTGCTCAGTAGAAACTGAGAAAAGAGAACCCGCACGCACACCCATGGCCGAGGCTCACCACACCAGACCGTGAAGAAACTTTTCTCGTTGTTGACCGGTACGATCATCACCGGACCGCCATAGCAAGCGACTTCCCACAACCGGACAGCCGTCTGTGTCCGCCACTATGACGCTCGCAGCCAAACCACAAATACAAAGTACATTCACAGGAATATGTCAAAAGCACAAGACAAAGGACACCCAAAATTGTGGGAGATCCGGATTTGGTGGGAATGAAATCTGAATAACAAATGTATTCAGGAATTAATAGAAACTTCATACCGGACACAACGCATCTATGGATCCTTAGAACAAATTGGAATCCGAGAATCCGAGACTAAAATTAACGGTTTTAGTTCGGGCATTCCCTCGAACATATGGTGAGCACGGAAGATATCGAACATTTTTAGAACTCGAACTCGGGTCTAGACCAAAAATCACCAGAAATGGTCGACATCAAGCATCAGCTCAGTTAGAACAAAGTGTTCAAGAACTAGAGACACCAAGTTCAGCTCTTCCTTAAAACAGAACAGGGCGAGGCAAAAAGGAGTTCATGGGAATGAGTTTCGACCGCGGAAATCCCGACCCGGCTCGGAGAGGGCGGTCATAGGGCGAGCTCAAGAGCACTCGAGCTATGGCCGACCCTTCGCGATGTCTCCGACCCGAGATCTAGGGAAAAACTGGATCGAACCCAAAGAAAACTCACCTGGAATTCGGTCGCCGCGGAAGAGGAGGCCGCGGGCTCGCGTGTGTCGGCTAGAGGTCGTCGGCTTGCGATGGGGATGGTCGGGTAACGCTCAGTCGAGAACGAAGCTCGGCTCCGTCTCTCGCTTTCTCTCCGTCCCTCCCTCCCTCTGCTCACCCTCTAGTTCGTTCTCTCTCGGCCAAAATCCAAAATCCCAGCACTCTAAAAATCCTCTCCCCCTTTTCTTCGAACCGAGCCCTCCTCCGCGAACCAACGTGCTATCCCACTTTTAAGCGGCGACCCAGCTGCTGCCAGCCTGCCCCGTACGAATGTACCGCGCGCGACGTTCTCCGCGGCTCCGTCCTCTCTGTCCTTCGCCCTGTACGCCGTCCTTCTTGTCTTTTGTCGTCGAGGCTCCCGTCCAAAACCAGAGAACAAAGAGGAGGAAGAAGAGAAATGGTGCGTGGGCCATGCTGGGGAGGAAATAGGGACGGCCCGGCCTCGAAGCTGGGGGAGGAAAGAAAGGAAAAGAAGTAGGGGCCGGACCGGCCCAGCCCTGGCCCGGCCCTACTTCGTTTCTTTCGTCTTTTTTGAAAATTTTTAATAAATTTTAGTTTTTTTCAAAAATTTTAATAATTAATACTAGTAAGGCAAATATTCCTAATGTTTATATATGATTCATTTTAATGAAAATTATTTTTTACTTAGGGGTTAAAATTAATTCTTGATTTCTGTGCGATTAAATCCTAAATAAGTAGGCAAAATTTAGATGTCAACATTTTTGTTACTCAGATTTGGCCTTATTGGCCCTCACCGACCGCCCTTGCGTGAAGAGATGTATAGTAACAATGAGGGGCAAAGCCAGAATACTAAATATTTTGTGAGGGTAGTTTTGAAAAAAAAAATAGATTAATTTAAGTCTCGGCATTCGACAAATGTTGCTTTTGAAGGTTGGTCCCGACTTGCTTTAGGCTTTCAATATTCCCAAGGCTAGCATATGGTTGAAAGCTACTTAAAAATACTTGCTAAACACTTCAACATGGGCTTTGAAGGCTGAAACTCACCGTAAAAGTTGAACCAAATGCATCTTAAAAAATTTGTTTATCTAAGTTCAATTCAATAGGAAATTTAGCGATGCATAGTCAAGAAGCAATGAGATGTGCTATTTTTTCTACTTCCTCCCTAGGATTCTCTCCTTTCCATCTCATTTTCACATTGCTTTCTTCTTCAACCTCTATGGACGGGAGGGTTTGAACTAGATCTCTCTCCCCTCCATTTTCCTTTCTCTTTGCTTGATTTGGTTATCTATTTTCTTTTTTGTACATTCCTCCCATTTTGAGGAGCTTTTTTCTTATGGTTTAGTCCAGATTTGGAAGTTTCTCTCTCCCGTTTCAGGGGTTTCATCCCAATCTAGTCTAACTTTGGGGTTTTTTGTGTGTATATTTTTAGGTTTCACTTCCCTCGGATTCTACTAGTAGTCCAACTCCCAAAAGAGATTGGAGAAGTTTTATGAAAGTTTTGCTATCATAAATGTTAGATCTGTGCTCGTTCAATCTTATTACTCTGAATGGCGATGGTGTTTGGGACATCAAATCTAAGCGCGCATCGTTGAAGGGTAACGCCATAACAACACATGAAGATCTTGGTGTGTACTCATTATTAAAGACGGATTCAGTAATTGTTTGTCAATTTTGGTTTGAAAAAGTCATAGATTTGCTCTCTAAATGTGTAGCCTCTAACCTTATTCTAATAATTCATATTGTTATCTAAAGCTTGTTTTATTTTAAAATTGTTTAAAATTTGTGTTGGTTTGCTTTTTCTCTTGTATTTAAGTGGAAATGAATAAACATATGTTGATTTGTTTTTTTTAAAAGGAAAATTACCAAAAAAAAAACCTTAAATCTATAGTGCTTGTGTCAATTTAATTTTAAACTATTCAATTGTGCACATTCAATTCTAAACATTTTGATGATTTGCCAATGTAGTTCTTTCGGTTACTTTTGATCGAATAATATTGACGTGACAATCTAGTCAACGTTGACCGTTCTATGTGGCGCAAAGGGTCAAATGTGGATAACTTTTAAAATTTTCTGCTTTTTTTTTCTATTTTTCTTTTCTATTTTCATTTTTTTTTCCTTTCCTTTTCGTCGGTGGTTAGTCTCAGGCCGTCGTCTGAGACCATTGATAGGCAATGGCCAGAGAGGACTAGGTGAGGCGCCCTCACTAGATCTAGCAAGGGTCACCCTCACCGGCCACAAGTGAGGGATAGCTTCAATGGGGTGAGAGTATTTCAATTGTGGCGAGTGAGGAGGAAAAAATTCGAAAATTCAAAAAAATAAAAAAATTCCAAAAATCGTTCATGTCAGCATTAATGGTGCCACGTAAGATGGTTAGTGTTCATGTCAGCGTTCATTCTAATTTCATTATTTCTTCCATTCCTTTGTTTTTTTTTTCCTAATGAAAACGCGTGTGCTGATGACTTTAAGAACAAAGGACCATCGCCTGCTCTTGAATTCCGTTTCTTGGTCACCTCCAATCAAATTTAGTTTCCTGTTTCGGCATATGAATGTTAAAAGCATAATCTCTTCGGTTTACGATCCAACATTCACTAAAATTAGGTCTTTTTAAATGCAACACCAAATCCAATATAAAAACTAACCGAAAAAAAAAACTATAATAGATGATATCATTACCAAAACAACAAGTGAACTGAAAACTTAGTAAAAGGACAAGCGGTATATAATCACATCTCGTCAAACCCTACCTCATCAACGTAATTATTGCATAAGTCATAGGCATCTTGCTCACTCTTGAACACCACAGCAAACGCACTTTTACATGACCAAGAAATTTAAAAGGGTCAAATCTGCCCAGTTGAATCACAATTCCAAAATGTTTCAATGAAAAATGAGAGACAAATCAAGAACTCCTACCCTTTCATACTCACCCAAATGAATAGAAATCTGCTTCTGTTTATAGACTTGCTTCCTTGTTAGCAAGATATTGGGCCACTAGAGAAAGGCTAAAATATAAGCCCTGAAAAATTCATTAAAGCCCACATTTTTGTCACGAGCATAGCACATAGCCACATGAACGCCCAGCAATATCTTCGCTACTCAAAGATGACCCTTAGCTATCGCGAGTGCAAGGGTGGCAATTTCTGAGAATCCAGCTCGCTGCAAGCTCGGGTTTCGATCCGGAATCCCGTGATGCATTGCTCACGTCCGACACTACTGTAAGAAATGGAGTCTCATCGTAAGACCTCACCTTTATACCTCTCTAGAATCAGCAGATCGTCCTTGATCGAGAGAAGAAGTCGGGTCTCCTTCAACTGCTGCTTTGTAAAGCCTACTCTCCATTTCACTCCGGAACGAATTCAGGCTTCATAATTGTGCTTTACTTTTAGCATTTGACTTTAAGAGGTGCGCATGATAAAATTTCTAAAACATAAATCAATTTCTATTCTCTAGACAAGTTTCTAAATAAAGAAACACATTTGATAATGACTCAAAATCTTTGTTCTTGAAATAGAAATTTTATCATGCGCGCCTAAGATGACAGCAAAAGTCAACTCCTTCTTAATCCAACGTCGACATACTCACCAAGAACTATCTTTTTGTAGACATTTGAAGAATTTTAAATTTGTTCACCGAGTCATTAGCCCAAAAAAAAGAATATGACACGATTGATTCATATATCAGCACAAATAAATGTGATTTTGTTTGGTGCTCGTCATGCTAAGATAAAAGCTTATACATATTAGTCCACTGATGTGCTGTTACCGATGAAAATATGTATACTTTTAAAAGTTGTGTATGTACTGATTTATACGCCGCTTACCTCTAGGTATGGACGTATAAGCTTCTACAATCCATAGAACATGTCTTTTCGCTTAATGTCGTGGTTGGTTATTGGTAACAATACCAAGTGTGTTTAAAAATTATGTCTGTGCTGATTTATATGCAGTTCTTGGCTTGGTTTCTGGATCCATCATCGGTTGTGTGCTCATAAGCATGAGAATTGATTTTATTAGGTTTCGGAGTAGATCAATTGATGTTATTTCATCTACTTTCGTGCTTTTCCCGTGGCTAACAGAGAACAACTTTCTGTGGATGGTTGGGTCAAAGAATAGGCTTGGCGGCTCGACAGGCCCAATAGACATGTCCATTGCTCCCGAGGAGGAAGAAGGCGAATCGAGAATCAAATATGTGCGACGCACGCGTATGGGCTGGCTAAAAAGTTGCCAATTTGCCAATTTAAAATAGACAATTATCACGTCCACCTTAAACAATTTTTTTTTTACATCTCAAACTTTAAATTGGTGATATATAAATAAATTAGATTACATAACTATCTCTAAATACATATATCACACATCCAATGAAAAATGTATTAAAAAAAAAATCCCTTACATTGACATTGAAGACGATATAAAGGGAGAGTACAACTGAAAACCCCAAACAATACACCTTAATTTTTTTTTTTTTTGTTGATTTTGTGGACCATGTATTGTATATTTGGAAGCTAGCGCGTTCTTTAGAAAAGCTTCACATGACGGTCGATTAATTATTTGCGCATTTGCCTTTATGGTCTTCCAAGGAGTTTGAAAAAATTGAACTTGTTGAGACGTGTCAGGCACTTCATTCAAAGTAATCCTCAATCTTAGTTAAACAGACCTGTATGGTTTGAACATGACAGCCTCCACCGGTTGCTCCTTTGCTAATAAAGAGCATTATCTTGAAAAAAACAATAAACTTTTGACCTTAAAGCGTGCCAACCATGTTCATGGGCATTGGTTGGCTAGTTCATACCGAAAACTTCAGCTCCGTTCTTAGTTAAAGGCACACCACATCCACCTTTTTCTTTGAGGGAGAGAGAGAATAAACGAATATACAAGTATAAGTTTTGCTTCTCAAAAAAGTGAAACAGAACCACTTTACCACGAACAAAATGAGAGAAAGTAAATCAATTCCTGCAATAATTGCAATTAATTATTGGAACAAGAAGGAAAAAGAAATGCGGTCACTAGACTGAGAAAAGATATGGAAATATGATGAAGACATCTAATGACAATCAAACAAAGAAAGCCATCACAAACTTTTAATTCATTGGAGATGAGAGGTTTGAAAGTGGTTTCTTCAAGATTCTCAAATCACTCATTATATCCTGAGACTAGCATCTATATTTTTGTCTGTCAATGTAACAATTAGCAACACTTTTATGGAGTTGAAGACATAGCTACATATGAGAAATAGAGATAAAGTTATATATAGAGCGTATGATAGAGAGAGTGCTAACAATCTTGTTAGTGATGACAAAGTGATTTGATAGAGATAATAAGTTCTCTGCACCATCAAATTATATTTGTTTATGCCGATCTACATGCGGTTTGCGCCTTGGTTTTCGGATCCACATCGGTTGTGTTTGCTTCATCTGTGGCTAAAAGAGAGAGACCGGCGCTTATTATGGATTATTGGATCAAAAGAATTGGCTTGGCGGATCGACAGCCACCTGTACATGAATTTTGAACTATCATGACCGGGTCCATTTCACGGAAAATGTCAATTCGGGTTGGCCCAAAAAGAAAAAAAGAAGAAGACTTTTTGGACCCTATCCGCTAGCCTTGATTGTCTTCCGTGTGTCATGAAATTCAGGTCCTTATTTTCGTTAGGTGGACTGATTTTGACAATTCTTAGAAACCAGACCACCAGCCAGCCACCCGTCATAGTATATTCAAATATGCTCTGTCAAATGACAATTATTAACTTGCAAATAATCCATTGATTGCGGGACTGCGTGTGACCCATGCTGGTAACGGTTCAATTTCGTCGGTACTAAGTAGACAAACAGGTTTTCCCCCCCTCTAACCTCTTTCAATGAACAGGTAAAATGAGCGACCCAGCGGAAATAAAGATAACGTGGATTGCAATTCCAACACAGTGCAAAACTCACTAACACGTGCAAAGACGCAACATGTTGAAGCGGATATAGAGAGAAACTCTTCACATTATTATTAGAGTTCAATAAGGCTTTGAAACTTCGTTTCTTCCCTAGACCAGACCAGTGAAAATCTCTCTTATTTTTCTAAGATCTTGCGCTGACATGAACATTTTAGGGTGCCCATGGCCATAAGCATCGAGTGGATTTTTAACTCATCATTGAATGTGAAACTAGCTGCGACTCGCAATCTATATGACTTAGCTAATCATGTGCATACACAATTTCGATAAAACAATACATTCAGCTGATGGCCTGCTATCTTAAGAATTAAATCTACCAAAAAAATTGTTGAGTTTGTGTGACTTTATGTATTCTAGTTAACTAGAAGAATACAATGTAATAGTTGTCTAATTTTTTGTTTTCCTTCCCTCTGTCACCTTGATCTCCTCTGTAAATAGTAGAGTCAATAGTGGCCGCTCGGGGGATTATTTATCTACAAAGATCTCTATAGTACTCTATGTATAATTCTAAGAAGGTGGGACCTCAATTCATTTCCAAGAAATGCAACCACGGATCTGTGGGGTTGCATATATCTAATCAAGCCGAAGAAGAAAATAAATTGAAAATTTATCTGAATAGCGAGGGATTTGTCTTTATGTCTTCCAAAGAACTTAAAAATCTTGAATTTGTTGAAAAGTTTGGGGCACTTCATTTGAAGTAATCATCGGTCTTAGTCAAGTAGTTGTCGCGACCTCTTTTTTCTTCGGCGTCCGATCAGGGGCGAGCGCCTAAAAAAGGCTAATGGCTCGGCTAAATTTAGTTATGCTCGGACTCTCCCAAGTCCATCAATTCACGACTTTAATAGTCTAAATTTTTAATTTTAAAATGGAGTCGCCACTAATCAGTTTGGAGGTGGGTCGATTAAACCCAAGCGAAGTATCGGAGAAATATTCGCTCCTGCGCAACCTGAAAAATTAGGATCGGAGACTTGATTACACGGCCGCTTAATCACTACCGCTTTTCTGCACCTAATTTTGTTTAAATTCTGAGGTTTTTGGATGTTCGAGGGATTTTTCATATATTTTTGGGAGGAAAAACATTTTTCGAGTCTTTTTAATTTTGGACACAAAAGGGATTTTTGGGATTTCTTGGGATTTTTTGGTATTTTTGGAAAAATACAAGTCTTTTTGGCTTTTTCTGAATTTTTGGCTTTTGGAAAATATGGAATATTTTTGATTTTTTTTTTTTGGAAAATAAAATATTTTTAATATTTTTCAAAATATTTTTGGAAAACAAATTAATTTTGATTTTTCTCGATTTTTTAGAAAATAAAACATTTTTACCATTTTTTTAAATATTTTCCGATTTTCTGGAAATTAAAACATTTTTTTATATTTTTTCGAAAATAAATTATTTTTGATAATAAATTATTTATTATTTATTATTAAAAATATTATAAAAACTGACCCGGGTCGGATCCGCGGGTTGGGTCCGACCGGGCCAGCCCCAAAATGCAGACGGGCCCGCTACGCGGGCCAGACTTTTTTTTAAAACGACGCCGTGGCCGTGCGTAGACGCCCGGCCCGGCCTGACGACCCGACTCCGCAACCCGATCCCCCGGTGAAACCCTACCCGGATCCGACCCGGCTTCCGCCGCCCCTTAAATCGCGGAATCCCTACCCGGCTTTTCAAACCCGGATCCGCTTCGTGACCCGGAAATCGCAAACCCTAGGGTTTGCGACTCCGCGGCGCCGAAAGGGGGGAAACGGGAGCATTCCGGCGGCGACGGCGGCTACGGCGACGACAGTGAATGGCAAAGGCGACGGCCATTAGAGCTTCGGATGGACAGTGTAGACAGGGCTCCATCGTCACCTGCTCTCGGCTTTGGCTCGGCACGGTGGCATAGCTCGCGGCGACGACGGCGACTTAGATCTGGACGGCGTCGGGATGGTGTTTGGGGCGGCGTTGGAGCTGAATCGACGGCGGATCTGAGCCTCGACCGTCTCTTGCGCTTGATTTCTCCTCTCTCTGCAGGCTCGCTTGCCCGCGGCCTCCCCCGATGTCTCTCGGCGGGAGGCCGTTTAAGCTCACGACCTGCCTCCGGCGGGCCTCAGATCTTCGGCTGCGCATCCTCGGACCCCCCTGAAGTCTCTCAGTGGGGAACCCGAAGTCTGCGGCCTTGGATCCGACTCCCTCTCTCTCTCTGTTCGTCTCTCCAAAAGAACCTCTCTTTCTCCGACCGCGAGCCTTCGGATCTGGGCTTTGCTCGACCTCGGCTCCCCTTCTGAAGTCTCTCAGCAGGAAGCTCGAAGCTTTGCAGCCTTCGATCGCTCTTGGCGTGTGCTTTTGCAGTTGTCGGGAGAGGCCTATTTATAGGCGAGGGGGGCATCCGGTCGACGGAGCTTCGGCCGCCGGTCTTCGCACGCCGAACGGCCTTTGCCGGCCGAACCGGCGTCCCATCCGGCGAGGTGGCTCTAGCTAGGCCGCCTCGCATTGAAGACACGTCCCTTCCGCCTGCAGCGTCGCACGTCGCCATCCTCTCCTTCCTTCCGACGTCGCGCGCGTCCGGCCTCCGGCGCGTGCTGCTTATATGATCGGGGAAGAAGACAAGCAGGGAGGGCCGGGCCAAGAAAAAAAGAAAGAAAATGGGCCTAAGGGCCCACACGAAAGAGAAAAAGGGGGCTGGGTCTTGCGCCCAACCCCAATAAGTTGCTGTTTCTGTTTTTTTTTTTTTTAGTTTGTTTTTACTGATTTTTTGTTGTTTTTGTTATTTGTTATTTATTATCTGAAAAAAAAAAAAAGGAAAAATAAAAGAAAATAAGGCCTAATTAATAACCTAATCAAAATTTAGGTGTCAACAGTAACAGTTGTATAGTCCACTTTGGCGTCATGACATGAGAACTTAAAATAAGATGATAAATTGTTAGTGGATTAGTTGGCACGTAGAATGATTACGACCAGAAAGAATTGTAAAAGGGATAGAGGACATTCATGACGACCCAAGACAATAACGCCTTAGAAAATTGTTCCTTAATTAAATGTCCATCAAGCTAAACAGACGAGCACTATCTTCAAACGTAGACATAGTGCAACTAAATAACGACAATAATCATTTCTTGACCGGCTTTTCCCATTTCCACTAAACTAACCTACAATATTTGCGTGGCAATGCCTCGAACCAGCCACTGTGTAGTCATCTTCTTCATTTTATGGAATCCAGACACGCTTGTTAGGTGTTCCGGATCATGGTAGAGCGAAGCTGAAGTCAAACTGTTGACGGTTAAAAAGAACAGCGTGTTAATTTTTCACTGGAAATAGAAAGATTTCTCCTTGCGATGGTATCATATCAAACTTTGACAAAAAGTAGGAAGATAATGGCTTCTAATTCTTATGAAATCATTTCAGGAGCAAAATGATTTTCGAACATCCATTTCACGTAGTGTTTTTACATATTGTAGTGTTTTTATATGTTATTTTTGTTAAAATATTGTTCTACATTACTTGACAATGAGCCTTATATGCTTTTCATTTACATGTGATCTCTCCCCATCTATCTACTTAAGCTTTTGGGTAAGGCTTTTTAACAGTCACATTTACAAGGTTGCAATACGATTTTCTTTACTTTAATCCTCCCACTACCCAATGAAATTGTGAACGCCCACAAGCCAATGTACCAACCCCCCCAGGCAGCTCTCTTTCCTTTCTAGCAAGCTTGGCGTCTCCACAACTTTAATGGAGCTCTTGATGCGGCTGCCGCTTGATGTGGAACGGTCGACGGTCGACGGTCATGCTTCTGCTTCCAGGCAACCTCGATTTTCATGTCCCAGCTCCATTTTACCACATATGCACGCACAAAGAAGATCGAGAATGAAAAGAGGGAAAAGAGGGAAAAGAGAAAAGGAAAGAAAGTGGGAAGAGTTATAATATGTCAAGTTTTTAGAAGGTATAAATCTAAAATGTAAATCTATTCTGTACTTTTAAATGATCTCAATATGCGAAACATGCCTATCTAAATTTATCGTTTTGTAGACAGCAAATGCAGGTGGGCTGAGGGACAATGGATTCGCACCCGACAAGAATCAGTAAACTATTATTTGGAAGAAGATTCGTAGCATCAACTACGTCCAACTGATTCACCGATGAATTTTGCACCCTTCCATCTGAGGATGTTACAGATTGTATTCACGGACGAGACGATGCCATGGATCACGAGGAAAAGATATCATTTTTTGAGCTCTCATTTGTGAAGACATTGCCGATGACACGTAAGTACCCTCTAATCTGTAGCTAACTTCCGCAATTGACGCTGGAAAAGATTAATAGTATCAACAATCTAACATCATTTAAACAAATATCTCTCCGATTGCAAAGTCACGGTAGAAAAGCGAGTGACCACATTTTTCTTTGCTTCTAATTTAAAATATATTCTCCACCATAGTTTTGTCCAAGACGACCATTAAAATTTGTATATAGCAGCTAATGAGTCGTGTAAAATTTGTTATTTACGGAGTCATCCGTCGAATCATTGGCTTTTTTATCATGAAAAGGAAAAACACTCCATATAGAGAGATAATAATAACAAATGAATTAAAGATAAATATCAACTGAAAGATGTATATGTGCAAAAATCTTAAGAATCAACATGCAGGTGGAAGTGCAAGCGACCAAAGCCACCGACCCTCGCCTCAAATCTATGCAAGGGGGTGGCCCTTGCTTAGATTTGAAGGAAAGCAAAAAAAATAATTTTATATATATATGAATCCAGTTATATGAAAAGCAAATTGCGGGATCTGATTGAACATTTTGCAATAATTTAGGAATTCGATTCCTTTATCACAAGAGACAAAAAAAAAAAAAAAAAAAAAAAACACTTTCGATTGGCCATTATGGTCTCCAGGAGTCTTTAAAAAAATTTTAGGCTTGTTAAAAAGTCTTGGCACCTTTAATGGTGTCCAATTGGTAATGCTGAACATTAGGTGGGAAGTTGACAATTATATCTGAGTTTAATGTGAGCTGGCCAACTTTGTCTCTTCCTTGAAACCACACCTTAAAGTTGTTCACTTGCTAATGCGGAACATTATGTGGGAAATAGACAATTATATTTGATTTTAATGTGAGCCGACCAACTTTGTTTCTTCCTTGAAACCACACCAGAAAAACTCTCTTATTCTTTTGTGAAAGATTCTGACCTGTCCTTAATTGTGGGCGGCAGTCGTGCGGCGGCGATCATGTGGTAGCAGGCGGCATTGGTGGCGACGGGCAGCGGAGGGTGGTGTCGGCGGCAACGGGCGGTGGCGGGCGGCAGTTTGTGAGCAAAAAGAAAAAACGAATAAATACAAAAAATAAAAATTATACCAAACGCATTCTTATTCTTTTTCTATTTTAATAATAGAAATTTTGTGTAGTTACCAAATGTCTTATTTTACTTAGAAATTGCTTCAGGGAGTAGAAATAGAAAAGAACTATTTCTCAAAAGAAATTGTTTTCCGGAACAGAAATATTACTATTCACACCCTAAATGCCCCGGAATTACATACAAGATGATACCGCCACTGCTTAATTGGGAGTCTAGCCCAGCAGCAGCAGTTCAAAGAGAAAAAATCTATTGACAATCTGGAATACATATTAAAATTGAAAGAAAAATTAAAATTTTGTATCCTGTAATTTAGACATAATTATAAATCCCAAGCCGCCGTATTTCCCAAATTACTCTTTGCATCTGGATACAAATATCTTTACTTTTGTTGTTAGGGTGACATTTAGCAACGCGTTTACTGAGTTGAAGGCAATCATAAATAAGAGAAATAAAGATAAAGTCATTTATAGAGCGTGTAATTGAGAAAGTACTAACAATCCCATAGCAATGACTACACAATTTGGTAGAGATTATTTCGGTATCATAAAGTCATTATCGCCGCACACCTACTAAACACTATTCATAAATCTCTCTCCTCCTCAGTCGTATAGTGTCATGTCCCTATACTCTAGTGATGCCAACCCACCGTCGAAGCCAAGATAATCACCACCACCACAAGTCACTAGGTTGGATCAACCGCTCATCCCCCTCCCTCCCTCTCGCTTGCACATTCCACGTCTTATTTTAATTTTTTGCGAATGATGCCATCATGTAATTGTTATGTCCACTACGTGGAAATGAGAATGGTAACAAAAGCGTCTTTCCCATATTTTTGACGATGTTAAGCTTAAGACTTGGTTGTCCAGGATTCTTTTCTGAAGCTCAAGGAGCAATTTCCTATGAAGTCAAGCGTGGTGAGATGCTCTTTCTAACGAAGGTGCAATTTTGGGATGGAACTTAAATGACCTTTGGTAAAAAATGACAATAAGTTATCTGCCACGTCATTTGTAAAATCATCGGTGAGAAAGAGAAACACTCAGTAGAGAGAGATCATAAAAATAACAAATAAATTAAAGACAAATTATCGACAGAACAAAACGAAAAGATAAGCGCGTACAAATCTTAAGCATTGACTAATTAATTAAGGGTTGGATGGTTTTTAGAACATTACATGTGAGGTAGTTTATGACTACTACATTAATTTGATAGTAAAACTCAGCTATAAAGAAAAGAGATGTTGATAGAAATTTTTATTTGCCCTATTACCAGTCGAAAAGAATAATTTGCACCTCACCAGATAGTTAACATCTTGATGGTTTTTGTTGCATAGCTATCTTGAAGCATACTTGTCACATATTTAATGGTAAACGTGTTCGAAAAAAAATTTACACTAGTATCGGACATAATAATAATCCTTAGTGAATTAGGCAGATGCTCATTCAACAATGAAATAGAGAAAAAAAACATAGTTGAAATGAAAAATGTCATGAAGTCAAAGGTTTGAGATATGTGCTTCGTCTTAAGAAGGGACTTTCGTGTATGATGATGTGATAATTTAATTTTAAAAAGAAGAGCCAAAGCAAATTGCGTGGCACATACTATTTAATAACAAACACTATCTAAATTACTATTGAAAATATAAAGACAAGTGTTTATTTAACATACTGTTTCGAGAAGGGGTATCTGTGTTTATTTTATTTAAAAGGAACTTTCGTCTAAGCTACTTCTAAATATGTGAAGATAAATGCCTATTCACATGTAATCTTTCGAAAGGAGGTTCTATTCGTGTAGATATTGAGAACATGCGATTTCAAAAACACATACCATCCAAAGAACTTTGAAGAAAAATATTTTTTTTTTTCACTCAATAGGAAGGTAACATACCCTTAAATATAATCTAAACCACTAATAATTGCGAAGCGATGCGTATGTTCAAAATTTAAACACATTATTTTGCATGGAGGTGGAAGTTCAATGAATAAACTCTTTCAAACGTGCGTGTTATCTCGATGAAATAAACTAACCTCTAGCTACTGTGCTTCGAATTCGAATTTCAACTGAACAGTGAGCGGTAGGTTTGTTTTCTCTATGAGTTGAGGGATACCAGAAATCATGGCAAAGAGTATTGTCCTGAAGAGAAGCATATGTTCGGTCAAATATGCATTTTTTGTTAAAATGAGTAATGTTATGTACTGAAGAGAAGAATTTCATACAGATATATGAAAGAAAGATTATGTGTTAATATTTCACAATAAATGCATCTTCTATTATATTCATATTCACGATAAAAAAATGTTTATTTTTTCCCTCGTAGAAGATGGTTGATGGTTAGTAAATGATGATGGTTGATATGAAACTGAATGACCAAGTTACAGAACAACCACAAATATGAAGCAAGAGAAAGGAAAATTCTATTAGTAAGTTGTACATGCTTATTGGCCTTTTTTTCTCTTGGTATCCCTTTCTCCTGTATTGGGAGATTTGATATCGAACGATTAATTATTATTTGTGGCAGATTCTTTCTATCTCCTTCGACATTACATATATACGTGGAGGGAGAAGAGAGAGATGAACTAACCCTATATGATTGCAAATTGTTATAATGCGGCAGGCTTGTTCAGCTTGGTTCTTTGCGTATGTACAATTTCTGACAAAATATTTAGTGTGTACAAAATATTTTAATACAAAGTGTCTTTTCTACAATAATAAGTAATGGTTACAAGTAGCTATTAAAGCTTAAAAGCTTTAGAAAATATCATTTCTGAAATAATTCTCAATAATGTCGTGTGTTGTACAGGGTAATGGCCTCATGTAAGTTGATCAAGGAGCCTTATCATACGCATGGAAAAAAGAAGAAGAATAAAGGCATCGAGAGTCCCTATTGCAAAATGTTGGACAATCATTATTACTAGGAGCCTTGACAAGGCGGGACTGAGGTATGGAGGAAGAGGATGAGTTCAGGGGTTAAGGCAAGAGCTCGTGGAGGCATATGTTTTCTCCACGAACACCGTCGATGTTGCATTTGTTTGGGAGGAGCAACGATTATGACCAGCCAAGGGGGCTGTCATTCGACCCCAAAAAGAATAGGGACTGTTACGTATAGCTTTTCTTCTTTCTTTTTATTTTTTTATTTATTTTTTTCCATTTTCCTTAGGCTTTTTTTTTTTCTCTTTTTTAAAATTTTTTTTTTCCATTTCCCTTAGCTTTTCTTTTCTCTTATTTTTTTTTCCATTTTCCTTTTCTCTCACTTTCGCGGGGAAAATTGAATTTTCTCGGGAGAATTTGGTAATTGTTGGAATTTGGGCGGGTTGGTTTCAGTCTTTGTTCCCCACCTGAAGATGCTATATGATTTGCGTGGTGTGTACCGTGTGGGGATTTTTTCTTTTCTTTATTTCTTTTGTTTAGGTTTAAGTTATTTGGGATGAGCTTTGTTGTGATTAATGTAAGCTGACCAAACCATTCAAGTAAAAAAATAAAAAATAAAAATTGGATGCCAAGTGAGTCTCTATAGCACCACCTGGTATCTACTATATTGGAAAATCGAAAAGACTTTGTGAGAGCATCTAATGAAACTAGAGTTTTTTTTTTTTTTTTTTTGGTCGAACTAGAGTTTGATTGTTGGATATAAAGAAGTTTTGATTCCTTCGTATCATTAACGTTATCGTCTAATTAAACCGATTCCTATAATATTAGCAACTTCATACTTCATATTTTGTGTATCCCAATGTCATTGGCCAAATTAAGAACCATCCCAAAATTTAAGGACTACAACAGTACACTATCACGGGTCGGCGGTCCCTTAGCTACGGAATAACCCGTCAGCGCTTGGTGAGCGAAATTCACTAGGCCAACCTTCGTTTGCTAGTTGTTCCAGAGAACAATTTGGCAAATAGCTTCCTTAACCAAGATCGTATCACACCTAGCTTAGCTTAGGTGTCTAGTCCATCAAGCGAGATAACAAATCAATTTAAGCTCAAAAATTGCTTTCGGCTTGCCATGACCTCATTAGGAAAGTGGCATCAACTCCCAATCGGTTTGTGCATAGGAGACCAAACCTGCCTTCAGAGTTCTTAAGAGATATATTCATTCTATTTTAGAACTCCTAACACTAACTATCCTGACACCACTCTCACGGACTGGTTGTATTCATCCCCTCTAAATCATTCACTCACTCAATAATCCTAAGCTCCCCTTACAAGGATCACAAGCACAGGAGAATCACGAACCATCACATTCTCCCCTATTGATTCTCCCTCACTCAATTCCATAGCGCCCTCATTGTGGGTTGTTCTGTCACTTCCCAATGTTTTAACCATTGATGTGCCACTTTGGATTATACATTGAATGGCAACGCTCACTCAACACAATAGGCCGCTCCATTGGTAGCTTCATTTGATTGTAGTTACTCGAGCCCTTTTCGGTCACTTGCACTTTTCTTGGCAAGTGTGGCATTTTTCGCCAACCTCACCTTTTGGCAGCATTCTCTTTTGCCTACTGAGTGTTTTTATCCTAGCAAACTAATGTAGATTCTTTCCTTGTTGAAACCATGGAAGCAAACATATTTCTAAGATTCGTTGATCGATCCAGGAATGTTTTCCCCATTTAATGAGGAACCATATCATCTTCGTGCCCTTATTGCCATCCTAGAAGCTGGTCAAGAGCCACACTTTGTTCGAGCTCCTTTTTCCATGGTTATTCACTTGCAGCCCTTGTAGGATTGGGTAAACCACATGTTTTCTTCTTAAAACTTATCAAATTAGTGCAATCAAGTTCTTTCATTAACTCTGTCCAACTTAGCTAATGGAAAATGCTGACGTGGTTTTTTTGATATTTTCTCTTTTCTACATGGCAATGAAGTGGGCAAAAACGATGTTGTGTTGGTCCAAATTTGATTTTTATACAAAATTTATTTAAATTAAATTAAACAAAAATAAGAAAACCTCTTTAAAAAAGGAAGAAGAGGAAGAGGGAAGTGAGGGTTTGAAGCTCTCACCGCTACGATTTTAGTCACATCATTGTCACGTGAGAGATAGAAAATATTACAAAAAGCTATGTCAACATTTTCAATTAGTCAAGTTGAACGAAATTAGTGAGAGGATTAGATTGTACCAATTTTATAAGTCTTAGGATTTTTATTACACTTTTAAAAAATTTAGAATGTAATTGCATATTCATAATAATTTTTAGGACTTTTAACGTAGTTATCTAAATCAGAAAAACACGTCTTTTCACTTTAGAGGAATTAGAAGACATGGCAGTGAATGCGCTGAACAATCCGTACAATTCGTGCCGCTGCACTGTCTCCACATTCTCACAAGACTCATCCCTCTCTCCCTTTGCTATCCTATAATAGTCCAAAATCTCCCTCTCCGTCTCTCTTCCCATGTTCTCTCTCTCCCTCTCCCACCCCCGCCCCGCCCGCCCGCCCACCCCCGGCGTTCACTGGCGTCTCTTTAAATTTGATTTTAAAGTGAGGCGGCCAAGTTTTTAGGTATCGATACTCATTTGCCTAATTGATATCCAAAACCTCAGCTCATTTCTCAGCTAGGCCACGCCACACCAACCTTTTTTCTCTTCGGGGAAGAGAGATATCAGGAAATAATAAGCTTTCTACCTATGGCAAACACAGAAGCTGGAACCAGTGGTGATGTTGCACCAGCATCAGGATGTGAGTATCAAGTGTTCCTAAATTTTAGAGGGTTCGACACTCATCATGGATTCATGGACTTCCTTTACAATCACTTGGTAGATGTCGGAATCCGTGTATTCAGGGATGATGATGAACTTAACATCGGTGAAGTAATTGGTGAGAACTTGGTAAGTGCTATCAACAACTCCATAATTTACATACCCATCTTCTCTAAGAATTATGCTTCCAGTAAATGGTGCCTTCGGGAGCTTGCGCATATAGTGGACAACGTGTCTAATTCAAAGGATGAAAAGAGTATCATTCCCATTTTTTTTCAACGTGGAACCTGATGATGTTAAACTTAAAACATCCGTATATAGCAATGCTTTATCAGAACATGAGAGGGAGTCTCCTGACCAAGTCAAAGTGTGGAAAGAGGCTCTTGCAAAAAGGTAGGAAAAATCAAGGGAAGCAACGTGGAAGAGAACACAAGGTAAAAGAAAAAAAAAAGACCTTACCTAGTTCTTCCTTTTCTGTTTTAGGGGTTACAACGTTGCCCTCTCAAATGATTTCTTTTAATTTTATGATGGAAAAGCTTGAAAGCTACCTTCTTCAATTGCTGCTCTCATTTAACTTTTCATCCTCTGCTTGTAACATCTGCCCTAAAATATTCCCCTACGATGTCAATAACTTCAATGACATGGACCTACATATTACTGTTAACCATTCTTCCCTTTTCTGTCTCGTAAGGCTACGAAATCTTCAAGAGCACCCATTTGCCTTTATTATTTGGGATGATTACAAAAATGAACTTCAGATTTTCCACCCGTATTGATGTGAATTGTCCCTAATTTTGATCCGAAAATCTATTTACTCCTGTAAGAAGAAGATCATTTTCTGTTTCCCATTGATGGAGAAAAGATGAACGCAATTAGATTACACATTTCTGAGTGCTCCTCAAGAAACACTAATTACATAAGAAAACTAAGTATCTGTGGAGAAAAATAATGTCTGAATATGCAAAAGAAGTGAAAGCATCCGGAGAACATGTACAAATGACGGGCCATCAACTCAGGGCCTTGAGCTCTGTTGAGCTCACGAAGGGTCCACATCTGGGTCCGGCAACCTTGATTAGGTTGCCCATCTCTGATCTGAAGTTAGCGATGTTGTGGAGGCCTTCGAGTGGTGTAGCCGTGCACAGAGTGATGGGAGAGAGAGAGAGAGAGAGAGAGAGAGAGAGAGAGAAGAGAGAGAGGGAGGGACATACGGTGCACGGGGTGCCGAGACTTCATGCGGAGCACCGGATGAGAAAATGGCAATTGGATGAAAAAGTTAGGGGACAGATGCAATTGGAAATAAAATGTGAAAGTTGGATATTCAATTTGAATATAAAATGTGGAGACGCAAGTTGAGATGTGTGGAAAATAGTTTTTGCAATTTCTCCTTATTATTTTCCTTTTTAGTTTTCTCCAGCGTTGTCTTAATTCTTAGGCAAACTAAAAGCCCTAACATTGTAGTCGCCCCTCTAATCTAATCCAAAGTAATAAAGGTGGAAATGAATACTGGGCCAGTGGGCCACATGGCTAGAATATGAGGTGTGGACAAGTTGGGGGGCAACTAGAGGTGTCAAAATGGGTCTTAGACCCATATATGACCTATTTAAATTATAAATAAGTCATATATGGATCACTTACTTTTTGAAGAGACAATTTAAATGGTTTTGAAAATTGAAAGCTTAAGATAAATGTCTTAAATGGGTTGGACTTAAAGCCCATTTCCAACCCAAACCTCACATTCTATCTTTCCCTATTTATAAAGTGTATCTATATATATAAATTGAAATTTTAATTGTTTTTTAATATTTCTTCTTTCTTTTTCCTTTTTTTTTTCCTTCTTCCACCTTCCTTAGCCGGTGTTTGGCACGGCGACAATTGGCAAGTGGCCAGGCGAGCCTTGAGCTCGCCAAATCTAGTGAAGCGAAGGCCTCGCTAACGTCTAGCAAGGTTCAAGCTCATCGACATCGAGCGAGCTTGAGCTCGCCGAGCCTTGCCTAGCCTATGGCTAGTCGCCGACTGTTGTCATGGCCGGCTGAAGAAGAAGAAAAAGAAAAAGAATATTTTTGTAAAAATAAAAATAATCAAAAATTCAATTTTTAAAATAAAAAATAATTAAAATTCGATTTTAAAAAAATAATTTTTTAAAAATATATATATATTCATTAAATTTGTATTCCATGAAAATATTTAGCAATACCATTTTAAAAAAATATCATAAGAAATAAGCTTTTAAGTTTAGTTAAATGGTTGGGTATGGAGTGGATATGGGTTGGGTTGGGTATGAATAAAAAATTTTATACTACAATGAATGGGTCATAAACGAGTTAAATGAGTCGATTTAAGTTGGATCATTTATGACATGACCCAAACCTGACCCAATCCATCTATTAGACACGTCTAGGCGCAACATGGCAATTACATGGCCTTGAATTGCGTTTGTATCTTTTTTTGGGGTCATCGCATGACATTTACTTCAACAACTTAATATGGTTATCATCATTCATCAATAAAAACACATAAGCTGGATTCGACTGAAAATTTTAAATGTAGCCTATGGTGAATTAACCCCTTACTATGCACAATTATAGCATGTTGGCGCCAATTAGCTTCTCCAATGTAATGGGCTGCTTTTCCATAATTTTTTTAGAGTTGCCAATCTCTTATGCTTTTTATTATAAAGTCCATATGCCCAACATGCCGCTTGAGAATCTTGTATTTTTAACAAAAATGAGTTATTGGAAAGCAAACCGGACCTCTTCACGTAGTTTTATATTGATAAGGATGTCCATCCTAAATAGTAAATTAAAAAATTATGACTTATCCTTCTAATTCTATGGATTAGGTAAGGTGCCAGAGAAAGTTCAGATATGTGGCTCAAATAAAGAAATCTATCCATTTGTTAACATATCAAGCGTGGGTAATTTGCCCAATCCATACACATATCGGCATTTGTTAACTATCAAGTTAACCTCACGGGAGTTGGGTCTGTCGATTTTGAACAAAATCTTTATGTGACACGGCTCTTTAAACGTCATTGTACTTAAGACAATCAGATTCATAGAAAGATTTACGCGCATAAGTTAAGCCAATACAAATGTTCTGGGCATTTTTTTTTTCCCTTTCCTTTCAGCTTTATTTTTTTTTCAACTAAACTGCAATGTTCAATGGATGACATTGCATTTATATACGTTATTTGGGTTCATGGTTTTCCTATTGCGAGTGCTGAAATTTTCTAGGTGTAGCTATAAATGCCAACTTTTTGCTAATGCATGATATAATAGCCACTTGGTAACTTTGGCCATTGTGCAAGCCAACGCTATAGTCTTTGAAATTTCTTAGTCATAAATGTACAACATATGAAGTGAATCATATTGAATCAGCCTATACTTTTTATTCGGTGTATTTATATGCTATTTATGATGTACTTCAATCTAGTTAAAATTTTGACAATTCCATGTATGATGCGTGAATATGAAATTAATGTAGTCAACTAATGAAAGTGCTTTTGAACATCGCAGTCAAGTACATATCGTGAAATCGGTTGTTGAAGAGGTATTAAAGAAGCTGGAGACAAAAAAAGAATCAATGCCTCAACAATTAGTTGGACATGAGGATCGAATAAAATATTTGACAGATTTATTAGATGTCAATCATCTTGATGTGCGGTTCATTGGAATTTACGGAATGGGTGGCGTTGGCAAAACAACTATTGCCAAAATTGTCTCTAACAGATTACATTCCCACTTTGGAAAGTGTTGTAGCTTCCTTAAGGATGTTCGAGAAACCTCATCGACCAAGGAGGGCATAATCCGGTTGCAGAAGAAATTACTATCTGACATTGGTCATCCTGAATCTGCAAAACAAATCGAGGATATTGAAGAAGGAATGAGGAGGATCAGAGCAACACTCAGTAATAAGAAGGTCCTTATAGTTTTGGATGATGTTGACAAGAAAGTGCTCATTAAGAATCTAATGGGAAATTCCAAATTATATCTAGGATCTAGGGTAATTATTACAACGAGAAACATAGATATTTTGCAAGTTGAGGGGTCTGAAGTTAAAATTGAACAGTATGAAATGCAAATGATGGATGATAGCCTTGCACTTCAGCTTTTTTGTCGGCATGCCTTTCATAGAGACTATCCTTTGGATGATTATCGTGAGCTTTCAAGGAAAATTGTTTCACTTATGGGAGGTCTTCCCTTGGCTATTGAAGTGGTAGGTTATTTACTTAAGTATAAAGAAGACAAAACAATTTGGGAAGAGAAGATAATCAAGTTAACTGAAGTACTTGATAAAGGTATTCTAGATGTGTTGAAGATTAGCTATGATGAGCTAGACGAATTTCAAAAAAAAATTTCCCTTGATATAGCATGCTTCTTTTTCAATGAGAAGAAGACCGATGCTATTTACATGTGGGAAAGTTGTAAATTTTATCCTCGAGGAGGAATTGAAGTCCTCACCAAGAGGTGTTTGATAAAGACATTGGATGATGATAAGTTTTGGATGCATGATCACCTTATAGCACTAGGAAAGCAAATTGTTTATGAAGAAAATCAAGATGACCCTGCAAAGCGGAGTAGGTTGTGGAATGCGGAAGAGGCCCTTCAAATCATAGGAACCGAAGAGGTAAGTAAGAATTCCTTTTTTGCTTAGGACCTTTATCAATCTTTTTCCAGCTCAATTTGAATCGTAAAACATAGGGAAAATTGTCCAAAAATTGCCATATATATATATATATTGCATTTTTGCCAATTCAGTCTTAAAGTTTTTAATTTATCAATTGAGTCCACCCAACCAATTTTATCAAGAAATTGCTAACGTGAACATCGGCCGTCTTATGTGGCATGATTGACGCTAACAAGGATAATTTTTAATGATAATTTAATATTTCTCATTGTTCATTTTTTTCTTTCCTTTTCCTTCTTTACTTTTTATTTTTATTTTCTCTTCTTTTTTTTCTTTTCCCTTTTTCCTCTGTCGGCCATCGCTAGACCTCATTGCCGACCACCAACAAGGCTTAGTGATGGCCAACGGAGGGAAAAAGTGAGAGAAAAAAAAAAAAAAAAAAAAAAAAGAGAAAAAGAGAAAAGGAAAAAATAAGAAAAAAATAAGAAAGAAAAGAGAAGAAAAGAAAAAATAAAAATAATAATATTAATATTAATAATATTAAAATTTTTCCATGTCAAAGGCACGACCAACATCCACGTGAGCGATATCTGGTTAAAATTGGCCAAATTGACTTAATTGGTAAAACGTGAAAATGTTTAGAACTCAATGAACACAATTAAAAAGTTTATGACTGAATAGGCAAATAGGTTTAGGGCTTTTTAAACAATTTTCCCATGAAATCTAATAGTTGGAAGTGGACAAATTTCTTCTCATCATTGCAAAATTTCATTTGCAGCGTAAGGACAAGGTTCAAGCGCTTGAGATAGATGGATTGGACGACAACATAGAGATCAAAAGTGAGGACTTTAAAAGTTTACCAAATTTGAGATTCCTCCGATTAGGCCATGGAACTTTTGTTGGAGACTTCTCAAAGTGTCGTTCAAACTTGAGATGGATATCTTGGCGTCATCCTGAAAATTTTAGAGCGAACAATATTTATTTGGATCATCTTATTGTTTTCAAACTTGACATTAGTATCTTGAAGGATGATTCAAAAGCTTGGGACTTGATAAAGGTAAATTACACGTTATGATTCTATTCTAGTAGTCCCGGTGTGTACTGTGCAAATGGTTCTTACCCATGACATGCCATCATTTTTTTTTCCAGAGGGCACGGAATTTGAAAGTTCTATCACTTACCAGGTGTCATGGCATAACAAGAATCCCAGACTTCTCTAAATGCTTGGGTTTAGAGAAGTTAACTCTTAAACTTTGCAGTAGGCTAAAGAGAATTGAAAGCTTCATTGGAGATTTACGACCATTGATTGAGTTAGAGGTTGAAAGGTGCATGGAACTTACATATTTGCCTGAAAATTTGGGTGATCTAGTGGATCTTAAGCGCTTCTCATTGTCGGGATGCTCCAAGTTGAGAGAACTTCCAGGCTCACTTGGGAAATTAACATCATTGATAGATTTGGACTTATCATGTTGCGGGGGTCTTACAGATTTGCCTGAAGAAGTGGGGGCACTATCGAAGCTTAAGCGCTTCTTATTGCAAGGATCATCCGGGTTGATAGAACTTCCAGGCTCACTTGGAAATTTAACCTCATTGGCAGAGTTAGACTTATCACATACCAAGATTGCCAAACTTCCAAGCTCCATCAAAGGGCTAGCGAAACTTGAGTCTTTCCTTCTGAAAGACACAAGGATAAGGGAACTTCCCAACTCCATCGGAAAGTTAAAATCATTATGTGTATTATGTTTATCAAAAATTGGATTTTCTTCTCTGGAGCATCATGTTTGGCGCTTACCTAGAGGCATCGGTATGTTGAAAGATCTTGAAGAGTTGGATCTCTCTTGGCATAATGAATTGCGAATTGATATTCCAGATCAAATTGGAGAATTGTCATCTCTAAGAATCCTAAATTTAGAAGGCACCTGTATTTGCAAAATTCCTAGGACAATCAACAGGCTTCGTCACATCCAAAAACTAAACTTACGAGGTTGTCATGTGATTCGATGGTTGCCAGAGCTTCCCAGAAGTTTGACATGTCTACTTCTTCAATCTAAATCATTGCTCTTAGTCCCTAATCTGTGGAACCTTACTAGTTTGTAGGGGTGTCAAGACCCGAACCGAAACCAAACCGAACCGCGAACCGAACCGAAAAAAATCGGTTCTTTCGGTTGGTTCGATTTGGGTTCGGTTTTCATCAAAAACCGAAATTTTTTTTATCGGTTCGGTTTTTATCGGTTAACCGAACCGAAAACCGGACCACAAAGGCACGAACCGAAAACTGAATTTTTTTTTTATCGGTTCTCTCCCGACTCCCGTCTCTTAGTCCTCTCGTCGTATCTCGTCTTGGTTTTTATCGGTTCCCGAGTTCTCCCAACGGCGACGGCGATGGCGACTGATTGAGGGACAGGGTCCCTTTCTTCTGCAAATCTCTCCTTCGTCCCTCTTCCTTACGTGACGGCGACGGCGGCGAGGGGCCGAGCATGTCTTGCGCACGCTCTGCTCTCGGCCGAGGGGCCGCAAGTGGCTTTAGATCTGCAACGCCTCTTGCTTGCTCGGTGAACCGGGCTAGTTCAAATCGGTAAGATTCTCCTTTGATCGCTTCCGCCTACATCTTCCTCTGCAAAGATCTCTTTTGCTCTTTTTCTCGATCTGCTGTCGCTGGGTCGCATGCAGAGGGTATATGGGTTTTTTTTTTTCCTTTTTTTCTTGCTTTGCTCCATTTGTTCTGTTCTTTGAGACGTTTTCTTGGTGGGTGTTGAGGCGAAGGTTTTGTTTTTCTGTTGCGACGCGAACTCGATTTGTGCTTTGCTGCGTTGGTTCCGAGGAACACTCGTCCGTCTACCATTTTTGCTATTTTCTTTTTTTTTATGGATTTTTGTTTTTTTGCTTCGGCTCTTCTTTTTTCCTGTACGAAGGATTTTCTGTGGATTTAGGTGAGATCCTCATTGTTGTTTCGCTTCCATTGGTGTGACGAGTGTTAATTTTGTTGTTGTGCTGAGTGGTACACAATGAAGATGGATGCTTTATATGTTTTTTGGGGGAAATATTGAAAATAGATTTAGCCAGATGTTCAATCTTCAAGTTGAGTTCTTGTTTCCAACAAAGTTCGGGTTTTTATTTAGGCATGATTATCTGTTTAGTTTGCCAATCTGTGGAAGTGAAGTGATTTATGTGTTGCTTAAGCTGGAACATTGGAGGAGGGGGATGTTGTTGTAGCTGGAATGTCGATTTAAGCTTCTACTTCTGTCCCCACCCAAAAAAAAAAAAAAAAAAAAAAAAAACCGAAAACCAAAAGCTAAAAACCGAAAAACCGAAAAACCGAAAAACCGAACCGAACCGAACCGAACCGAACCGTTGACACCCCTACTAGTTTGGTTGAATTACTGCTAAGTGATGCCTCTCGTAATACAGGCCAGTCAAAAGTAATCACAAGATGCAACTTAATGTGGATTGGGAGGTTGCCTAGACTGAAAAAATTAGATTTAAATCTGCTAAATTTCAGTGCACCTTCAGAATTGGCTTCTCTTTCTCATTTAGAAGAGCTTGCTTTGTCTCACCTAGCTCTAGCAACCCCCTTGCAGCTTCCGTCCTCTCTGCTGAGATTGATTTTAAGATTCTTTAGCATCAAGGGGGCAAAGTTACTTCCTTCATCCTTGAAATTGAGTAACTTGTCCACTTTAGAATTTTGTTCTGGTGAAGTGAAAGACATTCCACTCAATGGACTTCCAAAACTAGAGAACTTAACTGTTCATGATTGTAAACTGCTTCAAAGATTATCCATTCCTCTTAAATTAACCAAGCTACAACGAGTGTGTGTGGCATGTTGTCCACAGCTAGTTGAGATACAAGTTTTGGGTCCTTTGGAATCATTGGAATCATTCTCTATTTTTCAATGCGTATCTCTGAGAAGAATAGGTGAGTTATCATACTTGAGGAATTTGAAGACATTGGAAATCGAAAGGTGCAATGTGCTTACTAATGTTGAGGGCCTCCACAAGCTAAGGTCTCTGGAATACTTGAAGGTCATAGGGTGCACGTCATTGGGAAGATTTATTGGTGCATCCGGCACAAATATTCCAGATGATTGCTCTATCAATATAGAGGGGATTAGTACGAACCGTTATGGAGAGGAGATTCTTCCGGATACATCAAACGAGGTGTGACATTTTCCTCATCAATATACGGTAGACCTACGTGATTGCGAGGATTGAAAATTGATTTATTTTTAGTTTGATGCTATTATTGGGTAAAACAACACAAATAGTAAATTGTTAAAAATAAGTTCACATGGATGGAAATATATATTTTCTGATCCTACCATGGAAATTTATCAGAGATGATCATTAAATATTTTCAAGTACACTAGTTTTCCTTCATCATGTTTTTTCAAAATTGAAATGTTATTTTTTATAAATTAGATAACTATACTTTTGCTGTGGTAATATTTAGTAATAATTGCCCCGTCGAACTTTGGCACTTTTATGTAGTAGCTTGCAAACTTCAAAAATTTATAGATTACCTCCCAACCTTCACCCGGCCCAAAAAAAATACCTTTTTTTTTCTGTAAATATAAGGTACATAACTAAGAAAAATTAATGTCTAAAATCTACAACCCCAACTTTATCACTAAGAAAACATGAGCTAATTCTCTAGGAGGTTGCAAGTAGAACGCAGTATCTAAATGCTTCACTATGCCAACATTGGCAAGCATATTAGCAGATCAATTGTCTTCTAAAAAAATATAAGGAATTTTGAACTCAAAATGAGAGCTCAATAGTCTCCTAATATCTTTAAGAAGTGGTGGTCTAGTGTTGTCTGCTATTCTCTCTTGGTTAATAAGTTCTGTAATAATTTTGGAGTTCATCTCAATCATGAGCTTAAGAAAACCTCAATGCTTTGCTATGGTAAGTCCCAACCATAGCACCCATAGTTCTACTTATACAGATGAACAGATTCCAAAAAATGAGGTAAAACCACCAAGCCGGTCACCACCTTCATTTTGGAATAATCCTCCGGCTCTTGCAAGTCTAGGATTATCTTTAGATGCTCTATCTGTATTTAGTTTGATCCGTCCTGGAGGTAGAGTATCCCAAGCAACGATAATGGGAGAAGTATGTGATCCACTTTACACAAGTTGATCATGGGCAAAGCTATGATTTCCTTCATGTGTGATTGGATTACTTGTATAGGGTTGGAAGAAAAACAAAGCTTTCCTCGAACAATGACTTGTTTTGCCATTGCCAAATAAGTCATATACTCACACCAAAAGTATTACTCCAATCAAAATGGGATTTAAATCTCCCGTAGTCAACCAAGTTGAATTTTAACCATTGAGATAAATTCATAGAGAAAAACTCTTTGAGACAATGTGGTGGGACAAGATCAACCCATATGTTTCGAATAATTGGACAATCCTATAAAACATGCAACGTTGTTTCCACTGAAGATTTACAACGTAGACTGTAAGGATTATCTCCAAATCACGAGACATTCTCAAATCATTGGTTAATAAGCATTTATGTGCCGCTAGCCAAAGGAAGGTTCTAATATGTTGAGGTACTCTCCACTTCCATATAGGGGACCATATTTTGTCAGTTTTTTTTTATTATTAATCTCTCTAATAATTTGACATGCTGACTTAATAGAGAAAGATCAATTGCTATTACCTTCTCATGATAGAATATCTTTCCCATCAAAGGCTACTGGCGGTTTGATAGCCCGAATTCTAAGAATTACGTCTTCTGATGAGATTCCTTAGAATAGCGGAAAGTTCCATTTCCTATTCAGCACATAATCACGAACTTTTTTGTTCGTCTCAAATGGATATAGGTGCGGAGTAACTATGTTGAGGAGTGGCTCCAACCCTGGAATCCATTTGTCTTTCCAGAAATATGCCCGTTCTCCATTTCCCAAGCTCCATACCGCTTCTTCCTCTAAAGTTGGCCATACATTAACAATTGTTTTTCATAACATTAAATCACCAGGTTTAGCGTGAACAAAATTTCTCTATTGTGAACGATATTTAGCATGCAAAACTTGTGACCATAAAGAGTGAGGTTGTGTCTTGAAATCCCAAGCTAGTTTCATCAAGAAACCTTGGTTAGTGACTTCAAGGGGTCTAAGACCAAGACTACTACATTTTTTTGGCTTACAAATAGTATTTTAATTCAAAAGGTGTATGTGACGCTTGTCTCTAGTATTGCCTCAAATGAAAGCACATCAACCTTTCTAAATCTATTGATAAACATGAGTTGAGACTTTAGAACATTGCATTTGATAGGTAGGTATAGACATAATTGCACATTGAGCAAACGTGATGCGGCCTGCCATTGATAAGCTATCCGGTTTACATCCACTAAGTCTATTTGTTGTCTTCTCCAATAACAGCTGAAAATGCCTTGAAGATGTTCTTCCATAAATCAAAGGCACGCCTAGATATTTGCCTAGATCTGAACATATTACAAAGCTGGAGATATCACTTAAGATGTGTTTTAGCCCTACAGAAGTATTCTTTGAGTAGAAAAGTTTGGTTTTAGCCTTACCAACTGTCACGCCCCGAACCCCGAGACACGTGAACAACCCGCCATGGTCATGGAAAAGCGACATTCCCAGGTAGTGTCGCCGACCCCAATTTTTTTATTATTTTTAATGCGCAAGCGGAACGTACTAAGAAACCCCTTACAAAAGCATACGGGATAGGACAGCAGGAACATCAACTCGAAATCAAACAACATACTTTCATATATCATCAACAAACCAAGGCTTACATACATCAACCGGATCCAGGGCCTATACACCAAAAATGGGTCAGAGTCTATGTGCATCAAAAAGGGTCAAGAGCACTCTCTATCGTCTGGTCCACCTCCGTCAGCATGCCATCCATCTCCGGGATACCGCCATCTACGGTCCTGTAATATTTTTCCCCAAACCGGGATGAGACTTTGTCTCAGCAAGTTCAACCCCTCCTAAACCTCTATTAGAAAGTAAATACGCCCCAAGTAGCTTAGCCACAACACATAGAAGACTTACCTCGGCTTTTTAGCCCTCATCTGCGAGGTTAGCACAATTTATATAATTCAACCACGTACAATTATGATAACCAACCAACCATGGTACAATCACATCATCAAAACAATTCAACCACTTGGATCGTCTCAGCGATCAATCGACTCGGCCGATTACATGTCATTCTAGCAAATCAATCATTGCTCTCAACTACGGCCTTACTCGGCAAATTTAAATCAGTGGCATCACGGCCCCACTCGGCGCGACCTTTAACAGGTGGCAATTCACGGCCCCATTAGGCGCGACCTCTAATAGGTGGCATATCACGGCCTCATCGGGCACGACCTCTAATAGGTGGTTTATCACGGCCTCTCTGGGCACGACCTTTCATAGGTGGTTTATCACGGCCTCTCTGGGCACGACCTCTCATAGGTGGTTTATCACGACCTCTCTGGGCACGACCTTTCATAGGTGGTTTATCACGGCCTCTCTGGGCACGACCTCTAATAGGTGGTATTTCACGGCCTCATTGGGCACGACCTCTTGTAGGTGGTTTTTCACGGCCTCATCGGGCACGACCTTTCCAAGGTGGTTTATCACGGCCTCTCTTTCAGGCACGACCTCTAATAGGTGGTATTTCACGGCCAATCTCCCATCAATTTCTACACTTAGGATTTCATAAAGAATCCCTATAAATCACAATCACACTCAATTCATCACAACCAATCATCAATTTCAAATTCTACTAGCACAGCAACGATCGGCACGAAATTCTGAGCAACTAGGGTCAAAATAAATTTTTCGAGTTTTTTTTTTTAAAAAATAATATTTTAATGAATTTCGGAATAAGATATATTATTAAATAATCCAACAATTTCGAGGCATTTATTTAAATCATAAATAAACTCCTTTAAGTCACATCAAGGTTTATTTTTAAAATAAACATACTTAACCATTAAACTAAACATCATTTACCTTAAACAATCACCTTAATATAATCCACAACTAATTAAGCCAATCTATCCACCTAATCTCAATCAACTTAAGCTAAACATACTTAGGGCATCATTATCTCGCTAATCGCGGATTAGTGAGGTAAACTCACCGGAATCAATTTCCGACGAGTCTCCGGCGAAGAGCACGACGACGCCGACGACAAACCTACACGGATCAAGACCAAATGAGCACTAGAAGGGGACCAAAACGAGCTCGGAAGATGCTAGATCTCGCTGGTTTTCTTTCCAGCAACTAACCGGCTTGAATGGCGGCGCAACAGCGGCTGAACGGACGGAGAAACGGCAGAGGAGAACCGGCGACAGCTTGTGCAACAACCGGCGGAGGCTTGAGCGGACGGTCGGCGGCGACGGAAGCTTCGGCGGTCGGCTACCAGCAGCTCGGGCGAGGAGACGGCGGCGACGGAGACGCGACGAGCTCGCACCCGGGGCCTCACACGCGAACGAGCGGCGAACGGCGACGGCGTGCGACGGCGGGCGAGACGGCGGCGACGGAGACGCGACGAAGGGCGGACGGACTAGCTGCAAGTTCGCCGGATCCTTTCTCTCCCTCTCCCAATTTCGAATTCCCCTTCCCAAGGTGCTAGAGGTTGAAGATGAAGTGGATGGGACACCCCCACTTTTGGTGAGCCAATTGGCTTGTGACACTTGTCGTTTCTCCCTTAATTTTGGCGCCAACCACGACATCACCTGCCGATGTCGGCTCTCCACTAACTCAAATCTTCACAACATCTTCCAATAGGTCCAATTCATTTTCCGCCGGGGTCCAAGTTCTTGCACATTTAATTATTTCAATTTCCATCAATTCTCTTCTAATTGAGTCTAAATTAAAATCCATAAATTAATCCAATGATCCTAATAAGGTATGTGACATGACCGGCTTCCAACTTCTAAGTTCAATCCCAATTTTTACGGTTGAATTCAACCCGGTGCGATTTCAGCTCGCCTAATCCATTGAGTAGCTTCTGGGGAAATTTTCTTGCATCAAACCCGAGGGTGATCAGTCCCCAAGTCTGACGCGGTAAAATTCCTTAATTACTTCACTCAATAAACTAGTTCCCTCGTGAGTGGCCAACTCTAAGAGACGAACTACATGCACGGATGAATTGCCCGACTCAATTGACTGAAAATAAAATTGAGAAAAAATCGGGATGTCACACCAACAACCTCACTTGATCTTTGACAAAAATTGTCCAAGCACTCTAGGTTGACATTCATTTGTTTTGTTGAGGCTTGTGCCAATAATAATAGGTCATCTACAAACATTAAATGAGATATTTGCAGTCCTCTCGTACCAAAACAAAAAGGTTTCCACTATTTTGACTTCACGACGGCATGAATAAGATGAGACAATCGCTCTATACACAACACAAAGAGAGAGAGAGAGAGAGAGAGAGGGTCACCTTGACGTGTTCCCCTGGATGGCAAGAAGGCCTCTATAATCTCCCCATTCCACAAAACTTGCATGGATGAAGAGGTGATGCATTTCATAATCAATTGAACCTATGAGTCTGGAATACCTGCCAAGTGGGGAGTTTTCCGGCCGATGATACGCTTTCTCCAAATCAATTTTCAGAATCATGTGCCCTCATTTCCTTTGGGATTTGCCCATTGAATAATTGCTTCTTGCAAAATAATAACGTTATCCTAAATGTGTCTACCAGGAACAAAGCTAGTTTGATTAGGCAAGACAAGCTATGGTAGAACATCCTTTAATCGGTTCACAATCACTTTGGAGAGAATTTTATAGGTAACATTACACAAACTAATTGGCCGAAAGTTGTTGATAGTCTCTGATTGATTAAAAATACTTTAATTTATGTTGCATCCATTATTTTCTCAGTGTGCATTGCCGTAAAGTGCTACGTAAAATGGACTGACTCATTTTTCTTGACCGAATTTTCATAATTAATAACCACAGACAATGTTATCCATTTTCTTAGCTTCATAAATCATGTGGTAGATGTTACTCTATTCAAAATGAGGTTGCGCATCCTCAGTTAACGTTTACACAAACAGAAGAAGTGATGGCCTGAAAAAAAAAAAATTGTAATCTGTAACTTTTCAAAGTCTGCACGGTGTGGTGCATTAGTGCCAATGTCTAGGTGGGTAATATGATTTTTAAAGTACGGAGCTATTGTGCGAGGGAGCTAAAGTTTAAGGGGGGTTTCGAGCAATTACCCTAATGTTTGACTTAAGGCTGACTATAGGCATTAATAATAGTTCAGATATTAATTTGATAAGTAAGGGCTTAGTTTAATTAGAGACTTCCATAGAATATCTTTACCCATTGCTTTCAGTAGTAGATGACATAATATCTTTCGTTAAGTATTCCAAAGCCTTCAAAGAGCTATAAGTGGTTACTTAAATACTTTTTTAAAAAGAGAACTCTACATGACCAGTAAAAATGCTTGTGGAATACGCATTTTTGCAATTTTCTAGTATCTAAATGAAAGTATGCGGAAAATAAAAATGGGTGCAATATGAATATGTACTCTTGTGCTAGTGAAGGAAGTAATTAAAAGTAAAATAAAGTCTTGTATGTTAGAGGAAGCTTTGCTTCCCTTTTTGGCCAAATATCCTCCTTTTAATGACTCATCTCTACTTCCTCTTTTCGTGTTGGATGTTTTCGGTTTCTAAAGCAAAATCTGTCCTCTCTTTTTTTGAGGTTCCCATTTTCTGTTGTACCATAATTACTTATGTTACGTCTTTTATTTGTTCCCTACTTGAGCCACTTATCTCTGCTTGCCTTTCTGGTGTTGGGTAGATATTGCCAGTAAACTCATTTAATCTTTCTTTAAATGTTAATTCATAAAAATTGCTTTCATAGACAAGATATTACAAATTATAACTTTCGAAAACATCATATGATGTCGTTGTCTACTATTTTTTTCTTATATTGCAACAGGCATAATTAATAGACAAATTTAGTACTCTACATAGAGTAATAGTAATTATGGATTACTTGATTCTATTATTGTATTAATGAGCTGTGGAGAAATTAATGTCAAATGATTCGATCATAGCCCTAAAAGAGAAAAAAAAAATTCATTACTTTCTACCACATGTTGCCACATAGATAATTAATGATGAACAAAGCTAATTCATCGTATGTATGTTCGTTGTTGGCCTCTTGAGTAGTAATAATTAGAACGTTTTTTTTTGCCTCTTTCTTTAATAATTCTGTTATAATGTTTACGCTATTCTATTCATAGCTAATCTACATAATTATAGATTAAGCAATAGCCGTATTACAATTTATTTGTTGTTTCGCCAGTGCTTGCATGGAGCGGGCTTCACTAGTTGGCTATGCGTTTTTTGTACTAGGGCAGTTTGCCACCATGCGATATTCGTGTCTTTTTCATAGTATATGATTGTTTCAAAGTCAATTAACGCACGCATTGCTTTGAAACACAGTCATATATCATACTAGGATGTGATTTTTAGACAAATGAACACATTATCACAATAAAAGGTGCATCTTTTGACGAGAAGAGACACTAGCTAATTTTTAAGCATATTACTTTAAATTAAGAAATAACACAACCATAGACTTTTGATTTGAAACGATGTGTCCCATGATTATGGATTTTTCATTCATAGAGTAGAATATAAAACTCTTCTTTAGCCAAAATGCAAAACACCTGAATCTATATTAGTAGTAAATAAATAATTAACATTAAAAGAGAGTAGCATTTGAAGTATGATAAAATTATCGAAAAAAATAGATTAATGTAATTGAAGTTGGACTGGCCAAATGTTTATTCCATAACCGTTGATTTTGTTGTTTAATAAAAATTGACGGCTGATTTAACCCGAAAGAATAACGATCTGTTTACTTGGCTCTTATTGGTTAATTTCGAACACGTGAACGTCCGTCTTAACCATTGATCTCTAGGTCAATCAACCGGCAGTTTAATTGGAAGCAAATAGGCCAAGTTAAATAAAAATGACACTGATATTGACAAAGAGGAATAGCTAGAATTTCTGATTTAATTCCATCCCCTAAATGTTTTGCACCTTATCTTCACGTCATTCCTTCGTAACCTGATTAGTTAAAGTAACAAACTCAGGATCATCTTCCTTAATAGGTCCATACAAAAGGCCCTCCTGAAGCCAACTGTCTGCTTTGATTCAAATCTGCTCTTCATTCCCCACCCTCCGTCTAACAAAGAGAGAAATGAAGTCTCTGCCATACTTGACTTTCATATTCTCAAGATGCCCAATGCCCTTTTTGCTCCGTGCCAAAAGTCTGTACGAAGAAAATAGTTTCTTTCTTAAGATCTTGCTGCATCCTTCAAATCAGAATTGAATGCAAGAGTGAAGTGTTTACTTGGTCGTCAAGTCTTTGTGCCATGTTGGAAATGCAAGCAATTAAGGAAATAATAAATTGCACAGCAACGCTTTTCCAATTTCTATCGATAAGCTTGTCTGTTTGCTGGCTGCGTTTGCTTAATTCCTTTTCTGGGTTTAATAAGAATGTACATGTGCATGAATATGAACATGTCCTAATGTACAAATACAATATGTTCGTGCAGCCTCCGTTGAGAGAGGTGGAATCCATGCTCGGTGTTCACTGCAAGGGATGCGTTAGCAAGAAGTTTAAGTGTGTGAGAGAAATGGAAGGTTATCTATTTTATCATTAATTTACGTGATTGTACCTAATTTCCTCTTTTTTTCTCGCTGAAGATATTATGTTGTATGGATTCTCATGATGGTACTTGTGTCAAAACTTTTGGAACTACGACTGCGCAGGACTTCTCAGTATGCAATTCGACCATGACATGGGTACGTTCAAAGTGAAGCAGGCCAAGTACGCTGAGGCACCGGCCGAGATCTCCAGGGAAAAGATGACGAGGGCAGATGAAATCATCCCGCCGAAGAAAGAAAAAGAGGGCAGCGAGGCCAAGGAGAAGGAAGGGGGAGGGAAGGACAAGAAGGGCGGCGGTTGCATCCAGGCGGCGGAGAGCAGGGATGGATGGGGGGAAGTGGAAGGCCAGAGAATGGAGGAGTATCGGAGGGAATGCGGGTACGGTGGGTGTGTGTATTGGGAGGCAATATACTTGGATGTACCCGAACTGTTCAGTGATTAGAACCCAAATGCTTGCTCTGTCATGTGAGGTGAGCAAAAGAATTAGTGTATATAAGAAGATAGATGCACCTCATCTCCGTAGCTTTATCCCATTTTTTGTACCTCCTCTGCTCTATTTCTCTTGCAAAGTCCACGTCTTTCCTTCGTTATATTTTGAAAACTCCTCAAAAGCCTTCTCTTTGTCCTGAATGCGGTTTTGAGTTCTTGAGCCTCCTGATTCACATGCCAAACCCTTGAACCCCAATGAATTTGTTTGTTTTTCTTTCAAGAAATCTATCTACATGCTCATCACCCTCTTCTTGATGTTTTGAGATCCATGTCTCCAATTCTCAGTGAAATCCTTCTCCGTGGGTATATAATTACCTCTTCATTCAGGTGCAGGACCCACCTGGTTCAACCCTTCTCAGCCGTCTTCCTCTACTTGCCCTACTATGTCTAATCATTCAACCCTCAATTCCGGCTAATACTTGCTGTAGCTACACTATTTGTATAAATCTGAAGCTATATGTCATCTGGATCTTGCTCTAATTTCATATTCTCCCCACTTAATTGCTCTGAAAAAGAGAATTTTCTGCACAAAACACAAGATTTCACAAAACTCTGTAGTTTGCATCTGTACCAATTGCATCTCCTAGTGGGACGTCCACAGGATCACCGCTGGTTCAGAAGTCGGCCTCCAAGGAGGACTTGCAGGTGAGGAAGAGGAAGAGGATGATCTCGAGCCGCAAGTCGGTGGTCCAGATGAGGAAGCGAAATCACCTGGCAGCAGAAGCACCTGGCTCAGGTCGCTCAGCTGAGTAACGAAAACCAACATTGACATCATTACACAGCATTGCTTAGGCATTCAGGCTGAAAACTCTGCGCTGAGAGCCCAGGGGGGTGAGCTCAGCCACAGGTTCGAGTCATCGAATTAGATCGTCAATTTCTTGAAAGCGTGCAATGAAGTCTTTGGATTTGGGGTTGCCCACAACGGCCCAATCGAGCCTGTTGACGAGTTCTTGAGCTTGAACCCATTTAGCCTTGGCTTCAGCAATCAAGCTCTTATGGCTTCTTCAGAAATGTTTGAGTGCTGATTTTGTCTGTGCGATGGTTTTTTGGGGACTTTTTGGACGTGGGACGAGATAGAATTGAACTTACCCCTTTTCATCATTTTTCAGTTTAAAAAATGCGAGGAAGACAAGATTTGTGCAGGAATTAAGTGATTTCGGGTGGTTGCTTCACTTTTGGGTGATAAAGTATGTTTTAGTATATTGGTATAACTAAACGCTCTCGTAAAGTAAGTATTTGCTTTCAGTCATATGATAATAATGTCCCTACTGTGTTTATCATACATATATAATTTTCAATCCAAGAAATGGAATTATAGATAAGCATCTTACACTAAAACGTTCGCTGGGAAATGATTTGAATTGGTAAGGTAAAGGTATGGGGTCCAAAAATAGGAACTTGCGATTCATTCGGAGAACAACCCTGGCGCAATTTCTTCAAGCCACTTTCGTGGGGCATTTGACAGCTTTGCATGCCGAAGACGCTGATGAAAGGGAATGTCACCGCTCATCCGAAAAGGTACTTGACACGTCTCCATGTCGTGTTGGTAGTGACAATTTGCCGGAAATTCTCATTTGAGAATCCTCGATGACCGGTGTGGACTCGGCGATTGGTTAATATTTATGACAATGAGCTATTGTACGGATGGACAATCGAATATAAAGTTGCTCTGCTCCAAAGAATCTTACGAAAGAGAGGCGTTTCCCATTGTCGACCGAGACTCTCTCTCACGCGCTCACACTATTACGCCGAAATTAGTATTATTGTGAGTAAACTCAATTTTTTAGCGATCGCCCCCTTTTACTCTAATTCTCCAATCACGCGATCCCTCAATGTTCTTGACATTGCTTTTTTTCCCCATATACTGTATTACATTCGGACCTGGACAGGTCAATATGTATGTGGGATTGGTCAGACATTGTCAAGCAAGAAGAAACGTAATTGATTTGATAATTAGAATTATATGAGCATCAAAGATTAAAGTTGTAGGCTATCAAATTTTCTTATCTAGGGTGTATTTACACATCAAATTATTGATTTAAAAGATTTATATTTTTAAATAGATCGTTGGTACTCCTTACAACAATAAGGAGTGTCAGATATTTAAAGTGTCAAAACTTGGCACATTGGGATACTTAAGTGCCAAAAATTAGAAAAATAACACTTAAGTGTCAAAATCGTAGTAAAATAGATCGGTTAAGTGTTAATGTCGAAAAAACTAACCAAAATACTGACGTAGCGATTTTCCAACAAGGCAAGTACAAAAACGATGTCGTTTTGCTACGCGTAAATAAATAATTAATATAAAAATTAATTAAATTTAATTTAAAAACAATTTTTTTTAAAAGGAAGGGAGGAAGAAGATAAACAATTGGAGGCAGCCGAGGGCTCAACTCTCATTGCCACTGTCTCCCCATTGTAGCTGGGAAGGGCTAGCGACGATAAGGGCAGGGTTGGCTAGGGTTGCCGACCCCTAACCAGGGTT
This sequence comes from Eucalyptus globulus, assembly GCA_014182545.1. Classification (NCBI taxonomy): domain Eukaryota; kingdom Viridiplantae; phylum Streptophyta; class Magnoliopsida; order Myrtales; family Myrtaceae; genus Eucalyptus; species Eucalyptus globulus. The sequence goes on from CM024719.1 coordinate 51,942,852, forward strand.
GATGTCCTTGGCCAACTAGTAGCAAGGGCTTGCAAGCCCTTACCTAGATCTGCGGGGACGGTCACGACCCTCCCCCGGATCCGGCAAGGGTTGTTGGCCCTCGCTCGGCAAGGCCAAGGGCCACCACCTATTGGGGCGACCCCTAGCTAGCAGCGGCCCTTGGCTTGGTCAAGCAAGGGCCGGTGATCCTCGTCGGATTTGGGGGAGGGCTGCAATCCTCCCCCCAAATCTAGGCGAGGGCTTGCGAGCTCTTGCTGTCAATCGGCCAAGGTCGCTGAGCCCTAGCCCCCACTATCGCCGGCCCTTCCCGATGACAAGGGGGAGGTGGCGACGATGAGGGCTGAGTCTTCGCTGCCTCTAACTGTTCATTTTCTTTGTTTTTTTCTTTAAAATCAAATTTAGTTTAATTAATTTTTATATTGAAATTCAATTCTGTGCCAAAACGACGTTGTTTTTTCATTGCGTTTCTTTGCTAACTCAGCTCTCCAATGAGCCATGTAAGCGAGCAAAATTAATTGAAAATTGCCACGTAGAATTTCCCACGGTGTTTGCCAAAGGTGGCATTCAAATGTCACATTTTATAAATAAATAAAAAAGTATCACTTAAGTGTTATTTTCCTACTTTTGACATATAAGGGTCATCTCGTGCCAAATTTTAGCACTTTGGGTATTCTTCTGCCCAATAATAAGTATATTAATAAATATATTTTTTTATCATCAACGAGCATATTTAAGCATAAATTGTGGATGATAATGAAAACATTTTTCTTTCTTGGCTATTCATATAATAAATTTTAGCTGACTATTTTTCAAATCAAAGATTTTCCATGAAATGAATACAGTTTTGTTTATTTTAAGAATTCCTGCTGTTAGTGATAGACTCCCTTAATTACAGTACTGGAACTCATTTGCATGTTTTGGAATGATGAACTCAGAAGAAATTGAGGCTAATGGAGGGGAAAAAATGAATGTATCGTGTAAACAACATGTCTCACCATCTCTGCATAGGAATCTTGAAAGTGAAAACTGTGCCTTGGGCACTAAAGTAACGTATAATTTCCATTTTTGAAAAGCACTCCCGGGCATGACAAAAAAAAAACCACTTCCGGGCTCTTTATTTAATGCAAATGTACAGATACAGGAGCAAATCTCGGCTGTATTGGTGCATGTGAGCACTGTTTGATCAAGCGGGTCTAATGTGAAGTTCATCTCATCTGGCAATTCAGTTCACTCATCCTTCATTTACTTTAAAATTTCATGCCCAGTAACTTCTTGTCAAAGATCCACACGAAACCCATCTCATGAAAAACCAAGATCAATCTTTCTATGAAAGATATTTCATTTCTCGAGTAAATTCCCATTTTTCGATGAAACAGAAAGCATTGCCATTTATTATTATCTAGGAATATGAACTCTCAACGCTCAGTTTGACTTTGATGAAAATTTCTGGATACAGTTTTATTTTTTTATAATTTTTTTTTTTTTTTTTTTGAGTCTTAACGCTTAGTTCGATTTTCATGAAAATATCTGGATATAGGTTTGTTTTTTATTTTTTTGAGCAAAAAATAAAAAATAAAAAGTGCGGCATCTCCCTCCTATTGCTTTCTCCTTCTTTCGAATTCATTCCCAGCGCATTCGCATGCTCAAAGCATTTGCTTCTTCTGTTCTTGCTTTTCCCGAATAGATTTCCTAATTTCGTTCCCCGGTGGAGGATTCGGGCCAACTTTCGAACTGCACATGGGCGGATTGGGTCTGAAATCCCTGTCACTGCGTTCGGCGTGCGGGGTATGCTTTAATGGGGAACGCTGGCGATCCATTGATTGAAGGACGTTCTCGTGGAATGCATATATGCCGCGGTTGATTCTGTTTTGCCCGTTCCGTGCTCTCGCCGGGGCATTTGTTCATGGATTTGATCAGAATCGGCCACGAGAGAGAGGAAAGGATTTAGAAGGAAATGGCGGGAGGGAAGCTCCATACATGGAGGTTCTATAATGAGTGCTCTCAGGCCAGGATCATCAGGACAGAGGCATGATGAGGCGGCAGACATTCAGCTTTGCACCGAGAAAGTATGGGCGATGTTGGCTGTTGTTTTTCGCTGCAGTTCGTTTTTCGGGTCTGCAGATAAAGTTTATTTCCATGTCTTCGTGGATGAGATGGGTTATTGCCATCTAAGAATCCCACTAAGGCTGATGTTGAGGAAGCACCATTCGTCGAGTTTTAACCGGCTCTCTATTGCTATAGGACTCAAGCTGCATATTTAGTGCTTGTCCCGGCGAATGCTGATTGGGTTTCCGCTGGTAACTTCTCAGCTCGGTTCAATAACAATTAGAGCATGCGAGTTCAGCCAATGGCGACGGGTCATATTTCTCTGGTGGTGTTCTATGAGTCTCCAAATGGGGTGCCTCCAAAAAGACCATCTAGTTTGCTGCGATTGCTGAATGAGATACAGGTTGATTTTGTATGCTATGAGTTGATTTTCACGCGTAGAATGGACTTTAGAAAGAAAACATCTCTCCACTTGATTTGTCAATTACTAGTCTCATAGGGATGGTTTACGATTTTCTTCTTGATATCTATTTATCTGTTATAGTCAATTCCAAGTTCCAGCTTTTGCTTCCAACTCTTGATTGTTTCTGAGTGTCGAGCAATAGACTGAGTCAAAAGCTATAAGTAGAAGTAGGAAGTAAAAAGGACGGGGTAGCAAAATGAGTGTTGTTTGTAATGTCATGTGTGAGAGTGCTAGTATGAACAAAAATAAAGGAGTTAGGGAAGAGAATAAGAACACAAGATTTATAGTGGTTCGGCTTAATCCAAGCCTACGTCCACTCTCCCACGCTAACAGCCTTCTTGGCTGGATTCCACTATGCAATCAACAAGAGATTACAACTTCGAGTGCAAACACTTAGTAGTAGATCACACTATCTCACTAAGTCACTCTTTTGGTATTTCTCTCACGATTACAAACGTTTAAGCTCTCAAGAGACAAGTATATGATCTAAAGTCGCTTAGACTTTGGAATTATAAATTCTACGCTCCGTCTCTTACTTGCTCATCGGTCCATGATCTCCTTAAATACTCCTCCACTTCCAAACTACCGTTGGACAGCATCCCGGAGAATCGTCTTCCAATATACCCATTGGACAGCTCGTATCTTAGAAGATTTGGTAGCCGTTGAGTGACAAAGGTAAAATCCCAAATTGATTCCGATCGCCCATACAAACGAAATCTTGGTTTCCATAAGTAAAGCTTCTTCGTATAGAAAGTTCTTGTCTTCAATCAAATCAGTCTTGATGTGGAATCCAAACCAGATCACTAGCCGTTGTATGATTGGGCTTGAGTTACGATTCATCGAATCTGGATGTAAAGTCTGAGTCGCCAGACTTTACGATATGAGTCTTGAGACTTTACAATATGAGTCTTGAGACTTTACAATCTGGGTCTGTAGACTTTACAATATGAGTCTCTAGACTTTACAATCTGGTGCCAACATATCTGCTTCGAACGTTTTAGCTTTTAAGGTCTCAGTACCAGGTTCAACTTCAGCATAGAGTCTGTCTTCTGGTTCAGCTTTCACGTTCAGTCTGAATTTGTCGAGTGAATGAGGACTTCGATGTAGAACAGACTTTGATACTAAAGTCTTGCAGTCTTCAGACTTTGAGTCTTGAGTCTGACAGTCTTCAGACTTTGAGTCTTGCGTCTGGCAGTCTTCAGACTTTGATAATATCCTTTACATGTTCTAACATCTGCATGGCCTATTACTCAACCATCAAATATGTTAGTAGCCTTTGATTTATTTTGTCATCTTCAAAACATCATAAGGGATTTCCCTAACAATGTGTAGTGCATACTAGCGCTAGTACTTGAAAGAAGCATTTGGTGACATTACTTAGAACTTCTGTCTAACACTTAACGTAACAGTATTTGCTTGTCATTTGGGTTTTTGAAATCTAAGTTTGGCTCGACCATCAACGAATTCTTTGCCAGGGTCTTCACTTGTGCTTTGATTTGGAGTTTCATAAGAGGGAAAATGCTGACAAAATGGAGATGAGATGGATGATCTTCGATATTGGTTGTCTTGGAGGTGTGGCTTGACAAGTACTCAATCCAAGGAAACCAAGAATGGGTAGTGAAGCTCAATTCTTCAACTGAAGGTAGCTGACTTTGTATCTCGCTACTTCTACTAACTATCAATGCGTCAGTAGTCATGGGTGGTGTACACAATACACACTCACATACTATGAGCTTCATCTTTATGCAGTTGGATATCTTAACATAAATTTTTTTAGACACCCAATCAAGTGAAAGGCTGTCTTGTTCTTTTTCACGGTGCCTTCCAGCTACAAATTTCCATTGTTCTTCGTGAGATCTTTCACATTTGATGCGAGAGAACTGTGTTAGGTTTGTTGAAGAAAAGCAGCTTTAAATGAGGTCTCTGATACGTGTGTGATCCATCTTTGTTTGAGTGGTGACTTACTTTAACATTTCATTTTTGAGGAATATTGCACTTAAAAGCAGTTACGAAGATGGAAATAAATAAAAAAATGTTGAATGATGCACCTCTCTTGGAAGTCGAGACAACTTTGATTTCATGGATAGGATTGACCGGGAACATATTGCATGTTGTGCTTATCTTAGATTGAGCTATTTAGGCAACATTATTCAATTGATCTTTTCCAATTGGGGACAAGTTCAGTATGGTACTTCTTTTGAATGAGCATCAAGTATTGGAGCTGCATTGCACACTACCTAGATGTTTTCCTTGCCACGGTGATTTGCCCTTTTTCCCCTCTTTGAAGCCAATTATCCTACCTTGAGTCACAATTTCTAGGCATAATGTCAGAGAGAAGGGGCAGCTGAAGACTGCTTATAATTTCACAGTGCTTGGTCACTGGAAAGTACTGGTTGAGTGATGTTAACGGCACAGCTAAGATGATTTATGCATAGTACACTAGACTGTGTCAGATTCGTAGTGAATTTGAGATTCAGGCAGGGAAGAATCTGTGACTTGATAAGTCAGCATGTGCATCATGATTACTACATCTTCCTATTAATAAAACACTAGGAATATCTTTGTATTATACGTTTTTTTTCCCTTGTCTATGTTAAATCTTTCCATGGGATATAACAAGTTTACTGTGATATCAATAACAGCACTGCTTGTAAGCAGAAAAGTTTTCTCATCATTTGATACCAAAGACTGCTTTTAAGGACAACTCCTATGCGGGTGCATTAATTTTGGAGGTGTGCTCTGACAAGAAGCTTTAGTTAATGTGTGGTAGAGACAATTGCAAATTCAATTATTCTGTGTAAATATTGTTATTGTGCCTTCCAAGTTAGCCATCTGCTTCGAGATAGTTTATCCATCTCTCAAGATTAACATATATCTTTGACTCCTGCATACCTCACTTTACAGCCATTCTCACAACTTTACTGAACTATTGGAACTCTCTATGTGTGTGTGTGTGTGTGGGCGTTTTCTTTTGTTTTATTTTATTTTTTATTTTTGGGTGGGTTGGGGGTGGGGTTCTGGTTGATATGTTCATGCATGCACACCTTTTTGGAGAAATATAATATTGCATGCAACCATGATGTTCTTATGATGAATTAACAGGTGTGTTCGCGGATTTCTAGTGCAAGGGAGACAGACAGAAGATATGAAAAGTTGTTTGTCAAGAAAAAATCCAGCCCATCGACACGTCAGATATTTGTGGACACTGTTGTCTAGTGTATATTCAAGGAATCAATGCTTTTCTTTGGCTCTATCATCCAACGCAGGCAAGAGTTTCTGTCCTTCTGCTGATTGGGCGTTTCAAATGCAAGGACATGGTATGTTACTCCTTGTAATTGAGGTTTAGAGGCTCATGAGGCATCTTTGGAACATGGGTGTGATGAACTATTCCTAGTTCGCTCAAAATGTTCCTCAAAGCTACCAGCAAAGGGTTCTTTTACGCCTTTGTTTCATTTGACAAGGTTAGATTAACACATGAGAAAATGTGCATGTGCACACAGAAGAGAATTTATTGTGATAGTCCTTGAAACAGTGGTGACTCTCTATCCCAATTGCTCTTTAAAGGTATTCATGTGCTCATTGACACTCAAAAATGGGTTTACTCTCTCCTGACTGCATGAGGAGGACATGATCATGGCTTCTTTGATCTGCATTATGGATTTTGGTTGTCAGAAGCTCCTAGTCTGCAAATAGAGTTAGATTGTGGAAAGAAACTTCAGTTTGATACAGAGATAGTTACAAATTTGAATTAATTCTTGTATCAGGTCCCTTTATGAACTATATTCATACAAAAATATTAATCATCTTGAGGTGGTGGAGCTAATTTCAGGAAACATCTTTGCATAGGTGGACTAGTGTGCTAGAACTCTGTGTGGTGTCTTGTGTGATGGACTTTTCCTCCCCTGTGCAGGTTAATATTGATTTAGGAAGATATTGTCTTGCTTCGCAAGAACTTAATTTCAACTCTTTCATTAGTGATAGTTCAGTGAATCACTTCACTGGAAAGTCGCCTTTCCCAATGTTGGATAAATTTATAGAATATGTAGCCTCAATTGAAACTCGTATCGTGATCACTATAGTTTTATTTTCAGATAAACAGAGTGATGAAACATTTCAATTGCTTCATAGTTCATAGAATTCTACCTCGAGACTGTGTATGTTATTAAAGTTGCTAACTTTACCTAAAAGAATTTTAATGGGACTGATATGTCCCATTTGAAAAGAAACGGGAAAAGTGCCAAAAAAGTCCTAAACCTTTTGGGTTTGTGCCGATTTAGTCCTAAACCTTTTTACGTTGTGCCAATTTAGTCTTTTCAGTCAATTTTGGCCGGATTTTGCTATTGCCGGGACGCCGGCCGTTGATGTGGCCTGATCGGCGCGACGTGTACAATTTTTAATAATATTTTAATATTTTTTAAATTTTTTTTTAAATTTTTTAATTTTTTTTTATTCTTTTATTCTTTTCTTTTATTCTTTTCTTTTTTCTTTTTTTTTCTTTTCATCTTCTTCCTCCAGCCGGTCGGCCGGAGCTCGGCGGCCGGCCAGGCGACGGCCGGTGAGGTCGACCTCACCGGCCACCTCGCCGGGCCGCGAGGGCGGCCTCGCGCCGGGCGGGCGAGGCTCGCCCGCCGGATCTGGCGAGGTCGAGCCTCGCCGAGGCTCGCCCGCCCGGCGCGAGGCCGCCCTCGCGGCCTGGTGGCGAGGCTCGCCCTCGCCGGATCTGGCGAGGGTCGAGCCTTGCTCATGGCTAGCGAGGATCGAGCCCCGCCAGCTCGGCGCGAGGCCAGTGGACTCCTCCCCGGCTCCGTTCTCCGATCCCAATCTCGCCCTAGAAATTTCCTCCCTCCTCCGCTCGTCGTCGTCGTTGTCTCTAGGGTTTACGGGAGCTCAGGGTTTCTTCGGTCGCGCGGCTCCGGCCCTGGATTTTCACATGTTTCTCCCGCGGCGGCGATCCGTCGGGGGTGGGGCTTTTGTGATTCCTGGGGTTCTCCGAGGCAGCTGGCCTCGCCCTCGCCGGCCATGGGCGAGGCTCGACCCTCGCCGGATCCGGCGAGGGTGAGCCTCGCCACCCGGCCGCGAGGGCGGCCTCGCGGCCACGGGCGAGGTGGCCGGCGAGGTCGACCTCGCCGGCCGTCGCCTCGAGCCGGTCGCCGAGCTCCGGCGACCGGCTGGAGGAAGAAGAAGATGAGAAGAAAAAAAGAAAAAAAAAAGAAAATAAAGAATAAAAAAGAATAAAAATAAATTAAAAAATTAAAAAATATTAAAATATTATTAAAAATTGTACACGTCAGCCGATTGGGCCACATCAGCCGGCCGGCGTCCAAGCACAAAAATCCGCCAAAATTGGCCGGAAAGGACTAAATTGGCACAACGTAAAAAGGTTTAGGACTAAATCGGCACCAAAAAAAGGTTTAGGACTAAATCGGCACAAAACCAAAAGGTTTAGGACTTTTTGGCACTTTTCCCGAAAAGAAACTATTGATTGGCACTTTACCCTTTCATCGGAGCAGCATCAAGAAAATGATCTAGTTTTAAAGGCCTATCGTTTCTTCTCCTTTTCTCCTGTAATGCTCATGAATCATGTCGCGTATAGGTAAAATTCGAAGCTGGTACTGGTTCTCAGAGCATGAACTCATGGTTTCTAGCTTGTCAAGGAACAGGTTCTGTGAGCGGATAGGCATATAGCATAGAGCATTCGCGGAATATGCTATGTCTTTTCAATGGGAAATTTCTTGCGTTGAAACGTGCTCTTTGAGTCTACCTTCAGTAGACACCAGCTTATTTTTTCCCCAATTTGACTAGCCTAGTTATCTATGTTGTGGACCTGATTCGGGCTGTATGTTACCAGAAATGTCACGATCTTGATTGCAAAGTTACAGAAAATTTCTGCCCAAGATTTATTTATTTTTTCTTTTGTGTGAAAATGAAGGTAAAGTGAGCTTAGTAATAGCTCAGGTTACTGCTGTCCGCTACGTCTAATCCTGGAGGATACTATGCCTGATCTATCAGCATTCTTTGATTCTGGCAAATCCTCCTGATGTAACTAATAACATGGTTGACATTGATGAAAACACGACAAATTGCTCCCCTATGGATGCTTGGTGGCTTGAAGCCATAAGAGTCACAAATACTATAGAAAACCAACAGGTCATGGAGTACGACCACAAGGCAAGTTATCCCACTTGACTTATTTGTGCAAATATTTTAGGATCTTTCGACAGGTCATTTGAAACAAGGACTGGCGGGTGGATGTAGAAATTAATACACCTCAGGGTGAGCTGTGAGCTTGAGCTCGACCATTCGAACGGCTCAGAGTTGCAATTATTTGGGAGGAAAGTCGATCCATCTCAGTTCTTCAGCTTGCAGACTTGAACAAGGGTAGCACTTCATGGATCCTTTCAATTCAATCGCATTAGAAAAGGAGCATCAGACTAAAAGTAGTCACCGTTAAGATGTCATTATCGACCAAAGCACTCTTGAGTTCCGATGTTTGGTTTGAAAATTACTTTTGCTTGGCAGTACTTCAGAAGAGCCTTGTTATTCAAGACAAATTATCAGGCCACGAATCCATTCCGACTGCTCACAGATGGCAAGAGTGTCATTTTATGGAAAATTCTTGGTTTTATATAAAATATAATATAAGAAATACATAACATATATTAAAATTAAAAATACAAAAAAATTAAAAAAATCGAAATATATTTAAAAAAATCAGAAACTTCTAAAAATTCAGAAAATCACGAAACTTTTAGAAAATTCCGAAAATCCCTGAAATTAAAAAAAATCAAAATTCCAAAAAAAAAAAAAAAATTCTTGAGGAAATTAAGAAAAATGCTTAAAAATAGTTATTTGGGTAATTTTCTCTTAAAAAGTGAGAGCTTTTTGATCTAAAATTTTGCTAAAATTGAACAAGCCCTTAGGGCTTCATTATAGTGTTTTGTTTATTCTTAGAAGCGAACACTCTTGATTGTGTACTTTCAATATGATGATTATGACTTCCCCTAAGCTTGGTTAAGATTGGCATTTATTAATTTCTTAGCGCTAGATGTTTGCTTTTTATTGCAATTTATTTAATGTTTTCCTTGGTTGTTGATTGTTATTTTAATGATTGTGCACCTATATGATCATTTCATGTGTTCTTGGATAGGTTTAAAATCAATACAAATTATCGACAAAAATATTTTGAAATCAACAAGATTAGGTACTAAAATGACACTAATTGATTGATTATTGTAATCAAATCTCCGACCATAAAACCTCTAGTTATTTAAAGTGATATACTTCCATGCCTCACTTAGTTTCTAGCCGACCCTAATAAATTAGTGACGACTCCTCATTAAAAAATTCTTGTAGCGTCATCTCAAATACAACGACATCGCGAGAGGTGTGGGCTTAAGAGAATTTGTGCCTAATCATGAGCCATAGGCCCATCATTTTGGTAATATTCCTAAATCTATTCTCCCCCCCCTCCCAAGGGATAGGTCACGACAGTTAAAAATTAATTTACTTGAATATCTAGTTATATTGATGGATGGTGACACTTGATTGAGTGACATCTTTTTATCAACCTTTTGCAATTTCATAGTATTCAAGATGTTGGTATAAGCCTAATTTGAAGTTGTTGGAAATCTAATAGACTGGCAATTGCAAAAACAAACCAAAAGTTATTCTCTAGTTTTAGCTTGACCGCAAAGTGATCAAACGTCCACAAAGCAAATTTTTCAAGATGGATTGAGGATGGATGTATGTTTAAGGGTGCGTTTGGATGGGCATTTAGAAAGCCCATCCAAGCCCCAAAGCTCTTTTACCCAAAAATATGGTGTTTGGATATCATTCCCAAGGGGCTTTCAAGTGAAAGTCTCCCCTTGGGAATGCTAAAATAAAAAATCTCTTCCTAAACTACCCTCATAAATTTTTCATATTTTCGTTTTTACCCTTGTATTTATTTATTTTTTAAATTAAAAAAAGACCAGCCCTTCGCCGGACCGGCGAAAGGGTGACGGGCACGCCGCCGTCGGCGAGCCAGATCTGCGCCGGCGGCCGTCGGGCTGAGGTCGCCCGAGGTCGGGCGACCTCCGAGGGTCGCGCGACCAGCCCGAGGGCCGCCGGAGGTCGCCCGACCTCGGGCGACCAGGGTCGCTCGACCCGGGGGCCCTCGCCGTCGTGCGACCCTCGCGAGACCCGGCGAGGGCCGCCTGCGGCGCGAGACCCAAGCGGCGGTCGCCCGGTCGCGCGGCCCCCGGGTCGAGTGACCTGGTCGCCCGAGGTCGGGCGACCTCCGGCGGCCCTCGGCTGGGTCGCGCGACCCTCGCCGGAGGTCGCCCGACCTCGGGCAACGCCCGACGACCGCCGGCGCTGATCTGCTCGCCGGCGCCGCAGCCTTCGCCGGACCGGCGAAGGGTTTAGATGAATTTAAAAAAAAAAAAAAAAAAAGGAAAAAGAAAAATAATACCCATCAAAGCCCATTGTGAAAGTTTATTTTACCAAACACACATCCAACTCAAAGTCCATTTGCAAATTTTTTTTACCAAACACAACAACATTTTCCCCAAGTAACTTTGAGCTTTCAGCATTTGCATTGGACTCAAAGCCCATTGCAAATGCTGAACCAAACGCAGCCTAAAAGGTGTGCCAACTTCTGAAAGCAAAATATGACATAGAAAATGTCACTTTGACTGAAATGACAAGGACACTAAAATACTTGAAAAGTAAAGTGCGTAGATTGAAATTGAAGGAAATCGGAAGGAAATTGTTAGAATCAAAGGAAATCAAAGGAAAATTAGGGTGGTGACCACTGAAATTAAAATCAAAGTGCAAACAGAGGAAAACAAATTATTAAGAGAACTTCACTCTATTTCCATGATTTTACTAACTCCTAAGGCAATCGAGTCTCCTACAATGAACTACCATTTCATTCATGATTTAATCTAATTTTGTAACCACTCTAGCTGTTAGCTCAAACAACTCGAGGTACCCTTTCTTAAGTTTGATTGAAAGTCAATAATACACCTCATCGAAGTTACGTCACACATCCATGAGAAGCTAAAAACAGTATAAGCTCCGTATCAAAATTGGGATGATTATAACTTGATTCCTCATACTTTGCTTTGCTCCCTTAACTCATACTGATAATTGAATCTCTCTTCAGTATCTCAGCCATAAATTATGTCGCGACCAATTTTTCGAGGTGTGAACCACCTAAAATTTGGTTAATGGATTGTTAAGCCTAGACTTAATTCGGGCTCTCCCAAGCCCATACCAATTCGCGACTTTACTTTAAGTTCTTAACATGCAATTTATTTTTTAAACAGGAGTCGCCACTAATCTATTTTTTTGGTGGGTTGATTAGAAACCCAAGTAAAGTAACGGGAGTTTCACTTTACTCCTACGAACCGAGACTATGGGTACGGGGACTTGGTTACACTAGATTTCTAATGCCCTTTCGGTACCATTCTTTTATTTTCCAAAGATGTTTTTGCAGGCAGCTTAAATTGATTTTAAATCTATTTTCTTAACATGTGAGGTGATCATGCGGGTGCGCAATCCACCAATTTAACACCCAGATAAACAATAAATAAATTGCAAAAACTTACCTCAAAGCAACGAAAGCATCTGCAATGTTAAGTTAAAAACCGCATCAACAACCCTAGATATGGTTTCTAATTACCACGCAATTTCTTTTTGTTTTCACTTAATTAATGAAAATCATGCAATATGCAATGCAATATTAACTAAATGACCTAATTCTAATGACATGCAATTTCTAATTAAATAGGCCTAGCAAAAATACTAAATGACATGCATCCCAAAGAATCTAGCCCTAATGACGTGCATATGACATTTTTCTTTTTCCTAAAAGAATGCATTTTATCATAAATAATAAGACTAATTTAACCTATGACATTTTTTTTTTGTATTTTTCAGGTGAAATGTGAAAATTACCTAATTATATTAAGATCCTATTTAATTTATATTAGGGATTAGGTTGAGCCAAATCTAATTTAAACTAAAACATTATCTTAACCTAAATAATCCTAAAATGCAATATATCTAAAAATACCTAAACTTATAACAAATTAAGAAAAATATTACCTAGAATTGAACTAAGTGCAATTTAGTCCTAATATGCAATGACGTGCAAAATATGCTTTAACACTACATGACAAGTATATGATGATTTTTTGTTTTTGTTTAATTTCGAAATTAATAATTGCTAAATAATTAAACATGCAATCCAAATTAAAAATCTAGCAACCTAAATTGATTGATTTGACTCTTTTTTTTTTAAATTCGAAATAAGATTCCTATTCTAAATATGTAAACCCTAAAACATGCAATATTATAACCCAAACACATTTCAAGATAAACAAAGCGATCATGACAAGCTAAACCAATGATATCACACATCATTCAGATCAAGGGATAATATTTCGCTGATAAAATCGATAAATTGATCTTAAGCCTTAAAGATCAAAATATCAATTTTATTCCCGCTTAATTAATTATTTCATCTAAGGCCTTATAGATGAAATAAAAAATCCTGGCGCGATTGCGAATCGGGTGATATGTTGGAATTTCCAATCATATAGTAAAGACTAATTATACTAAAAAAAGATAAAGTAAAATAAAATAAATAAAATAAACTAAAGAAAACTACCTAATGTGTTTTCTTTTCTTTTTTCTTTTTTTCAAAAATTGGGCTTGACAGCCGTGGGGTGGCGCTCGGACGGAGGACTCAGCAGCAGGTGCGGCGGCGTCGAGCTTGTGGGTCGCGGTGGCAATGGTGAACAGTGAGAGCTCGATTGCTGCGGAACAAGAATGGAGCGGAGCAGCCTCGAGCTTCGAGATGCGGCGTCGGTGTGCGGCGCGGCGTCCGGTGAGCGGAGACGGGCGGCGAAGGCACCGGGTGCTTGGCTGAGGCGAGCGGCGCGCGGCGCGGCGAGGTTGGGAGCGGAGCAGGCTTCGGAGCTCCGGCGTCGGCTGGGCAGGAGCGCGGTCGTCGGGCGCCCGGCGTTCGGTGCTGGTGGTGGTGCTGCAGGTGGGTAAGGCGGCTCAGCTGTGGCACGGCTCGGGCCTACTCGCGGAGGGTGGAGCGTCGGGGCTTCGGTTCGTCGGGGTAGGGGCTCGACCGAGGTGGAGGCGCGTGACGGATCGGCGATCGGCTCCGACGTCGGGACTGGTCGCGACAGCAGGGAGCGGCTCGGCGTCGAGTCTCACCGGAGATGCGGCGGCGCCGGCGTGGCGGTGGCGGTGAACGGCGGTAATCGCACGGTGAGATGGAGCAGCTCTGGATAGTCACGGATGGAGTAGCAACGGGCGTAGCAGATGGAGCAAAGAACGTGGGCAGCAAGCTTGGGGAGACGATGAACAGTAGGGGTCAAATCACACCCTTTTTTGCCCTTTTCTTCTGCCTTTACGCTTCTCTTTGTCTCTTCTCCTTCTTGTCAGACCCTTTTTGCTCTTTCTTTTTTGACTTTTCTTTTCTTTTCTCCCCAAAACCGAAGGAAGGTCTCTCACCTTTTTGCTCTCCAATTTTCAAAAATCGCTCCCCTTCTCACGAAAATTATGGCTCCTTTTATAGTGATTTTCATATGGCCATTTTTATAGCAACTTTCAACTTTCCATCTTCTATCGCATTAAATCAAGCTTTACAAATCGGAACGTGATTTCGCAATCGCCCGATCCTACTCAGATTTTTTCTATTTTGCAAAATTCTTGCCTCTTGTTCACTTGATTTTTCAATTGTTTCTACATTTATCAAAATCTGAATACTCATCAGAATTTCAAACTTCCATACATAATCAATCAAATCAATCTTCCCCATTTTTATTTTTTCTTCCTTTTATTTGTTCAAAATGCAATTTTATTTTTCCAAAATTAAGTGTCAACAGCTGCCCCTCTTTGAAGGTGAGCTCGTAGAGGTTGCCTTCAAAGATAAGTTGAGACCTAAATGTTAATCATGCAAATGTATTGAGTGACTTTTTTTTTTTTTGGTGAGAAGATGAATCCGATTTTGAAATGCAATTTATATGATGCATGGAAATGCTAATGCAAATGATAAAGAAACTTACCTGGAATTACTTACCTTCGGAGATGGTGGAGTAACTCAAGATAGATTGGTGTTACATGTCCAGGACCCGTACCATTCTACGGTCGCCCAAAATAGTAACATGGCTTCGTAAAGAGACTGCTTTCCCAGGACCCGTACCACTCTACGGTCGCCTAGTATGGCATTGTTTGGTTATGTCTAGGACCCGTACCATTCTACGGTTGCCTAAACAAAAAAAATGATTTTCCAGGACTCGTACCATTCTACGGTCGCCTGAATGAAAAAAAAAAAAAAAAAATTTCCAGGACCCGTATCATTCTACGGTCGCCTGAACTAAGGTTGTCTAGGACTCGTACCATTCTACGATCGCCTAAACTGGGATTCATTTTCAGGACCTGTACCATTCTACGGTCGCCTGAATAAGGAATAGGTGTTGTCAAGGACCCGTACCATTCTACGGTCGCCTCGACGAAGAAAATTATTTTTCCAGGACCCGTACCATTCTACGGTCGCCTGAATGAGGAAATTGCTTTTCCAAGACCTGTACCATTCTACGGTCGCCTGTTAGAGCAATAAATGTTTTCTAGGACTCGTACCATTCTACGGTCGCCTGAACTGAGGTTGTCTAGGACCCGTACCATTCTATGGTCGCCTTGACGAAAAAACGATTTTTCAGGACCCGTACCATTCTACGGTCGCCTGAACGAAAAAAATGATTTTTCAGGACCCGTACCATTCTACGGTTGCCTGAATTGAGGTTGTCTAGGACTCGTACCATTCTACGGTCGCCTAAACGGGGATCTGTTTTCCAGGACCCGTACCATTCTACGGTCGCCTAGAATGAGGTTTTGCTTGGCTAGGACCCGAACCATTCTTCGGTCGCCCAGCCTTGCGACAGAAATCATCCGACCAGGACCCGAACCATTCTTCGGTCGCCTTAATCAGATTGAATCTGGAGGAAAATCTTTAATGGTGTCTAGGACCCGTATCATTCTACGGTCGCCTAGACTGAGGTTTTGCTTGGCTAGGACTCGAACCATTCTTCGGTCGCCCAGCCTTGCGACAGAAATCATCCGACCAGGACCCAAACCATTCTTCGGTCGCCTTAATCAGATTGAATCTGGAGGAAAAATCTTTAATGGTGTCTAGGACCCGTACCATTCTACGGTCGCCTAGACTGAAAAAACGATTTTTCAGGACCGGTACCATTCTACGGTCTCCTGAACGAAAAAATGATTTTTCAGGACCCGTACCATTCTACGGTCGCCTTAATCAGATTGAATCTGGAGGAAAAATCTTTAATGGTGTCTAGGACCCGTATCATTCTACGGTCGCCTAGACGAGGTTTTGCTTGGCTAGACTCGAACCATTCTTCTAGTCGCCCAGCCTTTGCGATGTAAATCATCCGACCAGACCCGAACCATTCTTCGGTCGCCTTAATCGATTGAATCTGGAGGAAAAAACTTTAATGGTGTCTAGGACCCGTACCATTCTACGGTCGCCTAGATCGAGGTTTTGCTTGGCTAGGACTCGAACCATTCTTCTGGTCGCCCGGCCTTGCGACAGAAATCATCCGACCAGGACCCGAACCATTCTTCGGTCGCCTTAATCAGATTGAATCTGGAGGAAAAATCTGTAATGGTGGACAACTCAATTGAGTGTCGGTATGTTTAAACGGGAGTACCTGTGCAATGACAAATATTCCAGGTATGGATAGAGATGTACTTACCTGGTAACATCTCCGATCTTCGAAGATACGTCTCCTGCAAAACATGGTCAAAGGAGAGGCAACTTGCATTTGTAATCATAAACATGCATCAATGTAATGGAGGTTCATGATGATTTCCATTAATCTTGCATCACCTAATTTCCATTGGGAAGTATCTCAAAAGAAAATTCCAATCTAAACACATGAGTGTCATGGATGTGTCAAATGAGGGATCATTTGGTCTGAAAGGACTTTTTCTCTCATCCTCATTAAAATGGCGATTTCATCCTGACCTTTGATGCAGGATTTTGTCAATCACTCTATCTCACCATCGTCATGCCCAAACCAGGGTCTGAGCAATCTCGCAAGTGGTACGATCTTACCAATCTGAGAGGTCTTTAACAAGGACCGTAATGTGGGCTTGGTCAACGGCTTAACAAAATGGACTCTTTGAGTCAAGGCTTTTGAAAGAATGAGTGATATTCTGTAATCATCTCTAGGTTTACAAGTCAAGAACCCTGCAAAAATGAGAAAGAAATAATCTTGCTCGCACTTCTTCAAGTGATGCTTAAAACATGTGAACCCCTAGGTTAATTCAAGTGCCCTAATTTGAAGAGACTTTTGCAAGGGACGTAACGTAGGCTTGGCTCATAGGTTGAGAAACGAAAGGATCATTTGGCTCAAAAAGTGTTTATGGGGTCAAAGTTGGTGATCATCTTGACATTTCTAACAATTTTCTTCCCCATCATCGAAGATTTTCTTCACATCACAACTCCACCGATTGCAACATCTTAACATTTGAGTTTTTTTTTGGTACCACCTTGTTGGGGATACGACTCACTTCATCAAGTGTTTGATTTTTTTCTTTGGGCATTGGCCTTGCTTTTACCAGGCACACTGCTTTTCATGCCCCATTTTTTTTGCACTTTTTTTTTTTGGACAAAGTCTCCATTTTTATTAGCATTGTAAATCATGCTATTTGAGTAGTTTGATTTTTCTTTCCTTGCCCCAGTGTGGGGGATGATCACCAATTGGGTTTAAAGAAATGAAAATTGCAGGCTCAAGTGGGTTATGCAAATGGTATAAGTATATAGGATAGTTAAAGACATGCTCTTCGTCATCCTAAGGCACTTAAGTTAACCCATGAATTCAATGCAATAGCACAACTTAAAGATTGATGCAAGTGAGAGCAAGAAAATTTCAATTCATTTTTCTCACCTCATGATGCCACTTTATCTCTCATTTGCCCCAATGTGGGGTGATTCTTGACAGGGGTAATTCGAAAAGAACATCCATAAGTGTATGGGCTCAAAAGGGTTAAGCAATGGATCACCTGTAGTGTTTGAGATAGAGAAACGAATGCCTCTCATTACCTTGGTTGACGTACCCTTTGCGAGATAGCCCTCTTCCTTGTGGGCATGGAATTTTTCACACAACTCACTAGGGGTTAGTGTATGAAACATTGTATGGAACAAGGCTTGCCTTTCATCATTTCAAAGTATCTCATTTGACACATTCAATTTATCTCACACAATTCATCAAGGGAAAAAAATGCAAGATTTGCAATAAATTTGAACAATTGAACTCATTGAAGCAATTTATTGATCATTGAAATGCTTGCAGTTCAAAACATGACATGGCAAATTCTATTATGGATAATACCTATTGACAACATCAGAATTAACTGGAGTAGAAAACTCATGACCATGCATTTCTGCCAAGATCAAGGCACCTTCAGGAAGTATCTTCTTTACCACATACGGGCCATTGTAATTCAGAGCGAACTTGTCCCTAGGATCCGGAATTGGATTGGACCATTTTCACACCATTACATGCTATAAGACTGTCTCTGAAACAAAAAGTAGATGGGTCAAAAAGACAAACAGAGTAAATCAAGTTTTATTTTTTTTTGAATTTTTTTTTTGAAAATTCCTTTTTTGAAAAGCATTTGGAAAAGCATTTTTTGAAACATTTTGACATGAGGAAGCATGATGAAGCCCAGGCCTCAGAATTCTCCTTGGAATTTTATTTTCTTTTATCGGTTGGATATCATCACCGGGCTGGGGCTGGTTTGGTATACCTCATCATGCCCTCAAATTAAAATTTGTAATTTCATTGAAATTCATCAATCAATTACATTTATTGAATGGAAAAATGCCACACTTAATCACTGAAAACATCTCTCAGAAAATAATAGAAATTCCCACGCAGGAATATACAAAAGCAATAAAAGAGTTACTCTTGTGGGCCAAGGCCCATCTCTTCAGGGGGGCCTTCATCAATGACTTCTATGATGAGGTCATCGAATAAGCTTGGAACTCCTTCCAGCTCATCATCAGGGTTCTCTGTCTCCGAGGGTGTAGGATCATCAATGCCACCCCATCCATCTGGAACTATCTCGCGAGGATCAATAAAAAAGCTTGGAGGGGCCGAATACTTCACCAAGTAATCGAACTTCCCACTAGGCTGCCCCAAAGTATCTATCACTTCCACTTCATCCTGCATTATTCTCGGAGGACCGAGGAATATCTCATGAATGCCTGGGGGTAGTGGGTTTTGCCTCCCTCGCCCTTGGTCAGGTGACAAGTTCCGCCTTTCCTATATTTTTCCTCCATAATTTTCTTCACCTCTTCCATGATGTCTTGATCCAGCAGAATGGGACCTCTGAGGGGCTTTAGTGAGATTTCGAATGCCTTGACCCCTACTTCCGAAATCATATGGCATCATCTTAAACCTCAAAAGTGAACAGTATGCCGGTTTTCCCTAAGGGATAAAACAAGACTAATGCGAAACCTTGTCAGGGACCGACGAAAATTGCGATGAAGTAAGTAAATTGTGAAGTGAAAATTCGGACAACTTACTTTTACCGAGAAGGGATGACAATCACATAGACACACGCATGAAGTGTGAGGCTCGATTTCTATTTAGACGGCTTAGCAAAGTGGAGTTAAAAGGGTGGGATGACTTAGTTGCAGCCTCGCATACTAAGCCAAGTCCTCCTAACTCCGGCTCAGTCAAGAATGATACCCCAATGCGACGCAGCCTCGCGGGCAAAGGTAAACATTCTTGACACCAAGAAAAACTTTCGGGATTGAGTTGGGCAACCTCTACTACGCAGCCTCGCGGTCGAAGTCGTATCCAACTCAATACCATCCTATGTATCCTAGTGCGGCCCAGTCCGGCAACAGGGTTGTGTGTGCAAAAGTATAGTGCAAGATGCAAGGCATACACAATAGTTTAAATCAAACAACACTTCAATAACTTGAAGTTAAAACATTCATCATCAACTCCAACCTGCAAGACAAGGGTAAACAATCACTACTCCCCTTATACCTCCCAATCTGCAAAAACATTTAACACCTAAATGTTAGGGACGTACTGGATCCTCGCTGCCAAACAAAAATCATTTTTCAAAAAAAAGAAAATTGGCCTAAGTCCACTAAGTGTTTTAACACAAGTCCCCAAATGAGTCGCCAAGCTGTCGCGACTAATTTTTCGAGTGTGAACCACCTAAAATTTGGTTAATTGATTGTTAAGCCTAGACTTAATTCGGGCTCTCCCAAGCCCATACCAATTCGCGACTTTACTTTAAGTTCTTAACATGCAATTTATTTTTTAAACAGGAGTCGCCACTAATCTATTTTTTTGGTGGGTTGATTAGAAACCCAAGTAAAGTAACGGGAGTTTCACTTTACTCCTACGAACCAGAGACTATGGGTACGGGGACTTGGTTACACTAGATTTCTCTAATGCCCTTTCGGTACCATTCTTTTATTTTCCAAAGATGTTTTTGCAGGCAGCTTAAATTGATTTTAAATCTATTTTCTTAACATGTGAGGTGATCATGCGGGTGCGCAATCCCCCAATTTAACACCCAGATAAACAATAAATAAATTGCAAAAACTTACCTCAAAGCAACGAAAGCATCTGCAATGTTAAGTTAAAAACCGCATCAACAACCCTAGATATGGTTTCTAATTACCACGCAATTTCTTTTTTTGTTTTCACTTAATTAATGAAAATCATGCAATATGCAATGCAATATTAACTAAATGACCTAATTCTAATGACATGCAATTTCTAATTAAATAGGCCTAGCAAAAATACTAAATGACATGCATCCCAGTGAATCTAGCCCTAATGACGTGCATATGACATTTTTTTCTTTTTCCTAAAAGAATGCATTTTATCATAAATAATAAGACTAATTTAACCTATGACATTTTTTTTTTGTATTTTTCAGGTGAAATGTGAAAATTACCTAATTATATTAAGATCCTATTTAATTTATATTAGGGATTAGGTTGAGCCAAATCCTAATTTAAACTAAAACATTATCTTAACCTAAATAATCCTAAAATGCAATATATCTAAAAAATACCTAAACTTATAACAAATTAAGAAAAAATATTACCTAGAATTGAACTAAGTGCAATTTAGTCCTAATATGCAATGACGTGCAAAATATGCTTTAACACTACATGACAAGTATATGATGATTTTTTGTTTTTGTTTAATTTCGAAATTAATAATTGCTAAATAATTAAACATGCAATCCAAATTAAAAATCTAGCAACCTAAATTGATTGATTTGACTCTTTTTTTTTTTTTAAATTGAAATAAGATTCCTATTCTAAATATGTAAACCCTAAAACATGCAATATTATAACCCAAACACATTTCAAGATAAACAAAGCGATCATGACAAGCTAAACCAATGATATCACACATCATTCAGATCAAGGGATAATATTTCGCTGATAAAATCGATAAATTGATCTTAAGCCTTAAAGATCAAAATATCAATTTTATTCCCGCTTAATTAATTATTTCATCTAAGGCCTTATAGATGAAATAAAAAATCCTGAGCGATTGCGAATCGGGTGATATGTTGGAATTTCCAATCATATAGTAAAGACTAATTATACTAAAAAAAGATAAAGTAAAATAAAATAAATAAAATAAACTAAAGAAAACTACCTAATGTGTTTTCTTTTCTTTTTTTTTTTTTTCAAAAATTGGGCTTGACAGTAGTGTGGCGCTCGGACGGAGGACTCGGCAGCGGTGCGGCGGCGAGCTTGTGGGTCGCGGTGGCAATGGTGAATGTGAGAGCTCGATTGCTGCGGAACAAGAATGGAGCGGAGCAGGCCTCGAGCTTCGAGATGCGGCGTCGGGTGTGCAGGCACGGCGTCCGGTGAGCGAGGAGACGAGCGGCGAAGGCACCGGTGCTTGGCTGAGGCGAGGCGCGGCGGCGCGGCGAGGTTGGGAGCGGAGCAGAGCCGAGCTCGGCGTCGGCTGGGCAGAGCGCGGTCGTCGGGCGCTGGCGTTCGGTGCGGGTGGTGGTGTGCAGTGGGTAAGGCGGCTCAACCGTGGCACGGCTCGGGCCTACTCGCGGAGGGTGGAGCGTCGGGGCTTCGGTTCGTCGGGGTAGGGGCTCGACCGAGGTGGAGGCGCGTGACGGATCGGCGATCGGCTCCGACGTCGGGACTGGTCGCGATGCGGGAGCGGCTCGGCGTCGGTCCTCACCGGAGATGCGGCGCCGGCGTGGCGGTGGCGGTGAACGGCGGTAATCGCACGGTGAGATGGAGCAGCTCGGATAGTCACGGATGGAGTAGCAACGGGCGTAGCGATGGAGCAGCAACGTGGGCAGCAAGCTTGGGGAGACGATGAACAGTAGGGGTCAAATCACCCCCTTTTTTGCCCTTTTCTTACTGCCTTTACGCTTCTCTTTTGTCTCTTCTCCTTCTTGTCAGACCCTTTTTGCTCTTTCTTTTTTGACTTTTTCTTTTCTTTTCTCCCCAAAACCGAAGGAAGGTCTCTCACCTTTTTGCTCTCCAATTTTCAAAAATCGCTCTCCCCTTCTCACGAAAATTATGGCTCCTTTTATAGTGATTTTCATATGGCCATTTTTATAGCAACTTTCAACTTTCCATCTTCTATCGCATTAAATCAAGCCTACAAATCGGAACGTGATTTCGCAATCAGCTCGATCCTACTCAGATTTTTTCTATTTTGCAAAATTCTTGCCTCTTGTTCACTTGATTTTTCAATTGTTTCTACATTTATCAAAATCTGAATACTCATCAGAATTTCAAACTTCCATACATAATCAATCAAATCAATCTTCCCCATTTTTATTTTTTCTTCCTTTTATTTGTTCAAAATGCAATTTTATTTTTCCAAAATTAGGTGTCAACAAATTATCACCACCAACATAAGCTAAAGAATTATGCAGTAAAAATTCCTAAAATAGGTGGTGCTGAAAATAAAGAGCACCAATGGGAGTAAAATATGTTAATAACTATCATTTTCTTTTCTTTGCTTTTACTAACACTTTGTCTTATTGCATTTCATGATATATTTCCATGGATGAAATTGTTTCATCATTTTGATGGCACGCATCACGCGATTGATAAATGTGAACTGGTCAACTCAAAAACAGCATTTGTCCTCCTCTTCATTTCTCTCTTGAATTACCGATCCCTTGCTTTGTTTCTAGAGCTTTGAAGAACAAGGAAAAGAACCCCACTTAGGCCTTTGACGTCCAAAGTGAACTGTTCAACTTCAAGGGCCTCCTTTGCTTCTTTTGGGGGTCCATTCCGATGAGCACACACAGAGCACCGACCCATTATTTATTTAGGGTGCGCATGGTTTCATTTCTGTTCCTTTTCTGTTCCCAGGAACAGAAACAAAAAAAAGTGTTTCTGTTCCGGGGAACAGTTTCTGAACAAAAGAACGCGTTTGGTAAGTGTAAAAAAAAACTGTTCTTGGAATAAAAAAAGAACAGAAACATGTTTGGTAACTGCAGTCAATTTCTGTTCTTAGAATAGAAAAAGAACAGAAACACGTTTGGTAAACGACAAAACAATTTGTCTACATTTCGTTTGATTTGTTCATAAGTTGCATTTTCTGCTACAACAAGTACATAATAATGCTACATATAGAATGCACCATGAAATTCAGCCAACACAAGGCAGCATTACCCTTGGTTATACCTTCTTACGATGCCGCACAACCACGCTGCACCCCGACTTCAGCTAAAATCTCCCCTTGGTGGTGAAATCGTCCTTCAACGCCCTCGCCACGTGCTTCACCAGCCTGTCCATTCCACATCACCATGAGCAACAAAATAACAATCGAAGGAAACCACATCACCAGCCTATT
>CM024719.1:51966381-52043708 GCA_014182545.1 Eucalyptus globulus
TTTGGCTAGAACCTCAATTTTCAAAGGCTCAACTTCTAAACCATCAGTAACTTGCAACATAGATGACAACGTTGCCAGGGCATCGGCAAACTGATTATGAGATCTAGCCAAATAGTCAAACAAGATTTCGTCAAACTCCTTCACCAACTCTTCGAGGTACTTATGATAAGGCAGTAATTTGGCATCCCTGGTCTTCCATTCACCTACAGTTTGGAGTATGATCAGTGCAGAATCTCCATATACTTTCAATTTGGCCACTCCCATTTCAATTGCGGCCTGAAGTCCAAGAATACAAGCTTTGTATTCAGCAATATTGTTCGTGCATGGAAATATTAATTTCAAGGCTACTAGGTGGTGTTGTCCGTCTAGGGATATCAGTACTGCCCCCATACCAGATCGGACAAATTCACAGCTCCATCAAAAAACATAGACCATGCATCTTCATTTATGGCCAAAATACGATCATCCAGAGGACAATCATCATCATTCAAGGTTCTAGGATTCTCAGCCAATATATTAGCAATTACTCGGCCTTTAACTGACTTTTGTAGCATGAACTGCACGTCGAATTCCGAAATCAAGACCTGCCATTTGGCTAACTTACCCACCAAAGCTGGTTGATTAAATAAATACTTGATGGGATCGTTCTCAGTCACAAGAAACGTATGGTAATGCAAGGTGTACTGTCGCAGTCTATGCAATACCCATACTAATGCAGCACAAGTTTTTTCAGCATCAGAATATTTTAGCTTTGAGACAGTGAACTTTTTACTGAGATAATAAATGGCCCGTTCCTTCTGATCCACGGGACTTTTCTGAGCTAACATTGCGCCAAGTAACTCACTATGGATTGTGAGGTACAAAATCAAAGGATGCCCCGATATTGGTGGGACAAGAACGGTGGATTCATCAAATATTGCTTCAGCTTATCGAACGCCTCTCGACATTCATCATTCCACTCAACTTGTACGTTTTTCCTCAAGAGTTTGAAGAATGGCTTAGCAGTCTCGAGAGTTGGGAAATGAATCGTGCAATGCAATTCGGTCTCCACAGGAGACTCCGGACCTCCTTCACCGTCGACGGAGGTTGCAGCTCACATATTGCCTTGGCTTTAGATGGGTCAATTTCGATCCCTTTACTACTCACAATGAACCCAAGTAATTTACCCGACGTTACCCCGAACACGCACTTGGTAGGGTTTAAACGGAGCTTGAATTGACGGAGTCGATCAAATAACTTCCTGAGGGTTTTGACATGACTTCTTCCAGGTCGGGTTTTTGCAATCATATCATCAACATACACCTCAATTTCTTCATGCATCATGTCATGGAACAATGTAACCATGGCTCGTTGGTAAGTTGCCCCTGCATTTTTGAGTCCGAAGGGCATGACCTTATAATGAAAGGTTCCCCACGAGGTGATAAATGCTGTCTTCTCTTTGTCTTCATCCTTCATTCTTATCTGGTTGTAGCTAGAAAAACCATCCATGAAAGAGAATAATTCAAATCCGGTAGTACTATCCACGAGAACATCGATACGTGGCAATGGGAAGTCGTCCTTTGGGCTGGCCTTGTTCAAATCCCGATAATCAACACACACCCGGACTCGACCGTCTTTCTTCATGACCGGTACTATGTTGGCCACCCATTCAAGATATTGCGAGACTTCGATGAATCCCACTTTGAGAAGTTTCATTACTTCCTCTTCTATCTTCTTTGAGAGCTCTGGTTTAGTCCTCCGAAGCTTCTGCTTCTTAGGACGCATGTCTGAATTAGTGGGCAAACAATGTTCCACAATTGATGGATCTAAACCTGGCATATCAGCGTATGTCCAAGCAAAGATATCCTGATATTCTTTTAGCAACCGAGTTAGGTGCTCGGCCTCATCTTTGGGAAGATTTGCCCCAATTTTTATCTCTTTGGGATCTTCGGCATCGCTCAAATTGAGAGTGACGGTTTGCTCGGAGGTGAGAACATTGGGTTTTTCATGTTTCTCCCAACTTTGTTGTACTTCAGTGGAGTCACCATTTGGATCATCAGGGTCATCACCGTTATCGCTCATGGCATTGGATTAGACCATTTTCACCTCCTTGCTTGCCATAAGGCTGCTCCTGAAACATAAAATGGATAGTTTAGAAAGACAAACAGGGCTAAAAGGCGTGGATTTCTTATCTATTTTTTTCTAATTTTCCTTCCTTTTGAATTTTTTTTTTTTTAAATTTGGCAAAACATTTTGGAAAACTTTTTGACACGAGGAAGCATGATGAAGCCTAAGCCTCAGAATTCTCCTTGGATTTTTCTTTTCTTTCATCAGTTGGATATCATCACCGGGCTGGTTTGGTATACCCCATCATGCCCTCAAAATAAAGTTTGTAATTGTAATTGATATTCATCAATCAAATTACATTTATTGGAATGGAAAGTACGACAATCAAAGTGAAATGAAACCTTAACAATCAAACCCTAGCAAACATCAACTCCTGACAAACGATATGCAAAATACGATAAGCAAACCCTAGAAAACATCAAATCCTAAAAGCGATAAGATTCCCGCGCAGGGGAGTGCATAATGTGTTACTCTGGTGGGCTAGCACCCATTTCCTCTGATGGTTCTTCGTCAATGGCACCTATAAGGAGATCATCGAATAGGGTCGTGATCCCTTCCATCCCATTATCTCGGATCCTCTCGTCTTTGAAGTTGTCGGAGTCATCCATGCTACTCCATCCATCGGGCATGATACCTTGGGTTGCGATCACTCCTCCTTCATCATGCATCATTCTAGCGGGGCCGGGAATGTCTCGCGGATATCAAGGAGTAATGAGTTTTCTTCTCTTGTTCATGTCCTCTACCTCTTCCACGGTACCCTAATCCGGCGGAACGAGACCTTCGAGGGGCTTCAATAGGATTCCGGATACCCAGATCTTTTTTACCAAGTCCACGACCAGGAATAAAGCCATTTCCAACCATCACTCTTGCTACCATAACTGCTGCATTCGACACATCAGGGATGGGTGCTGTCGATCCTCAAGATGCATGAATAGTGGATACGAGCTCAAATGATTGGTAACTTGACTCCTCCCTATGTTCTGACTCGACATAAGGGATAGCCGTCTCATGATAGATCCGATGATCCTCCTCGCCATGAACAATGACTAGCTTTCCTTTGACAACAAATTTCACGCTTTGGTGGAGACTTGATGGCACAACTCCAGCAGTATGAATCCAAGGACGCCCTAATAGGAAATTGAATGCAGTAGGAATGTCCATCACCTGGAAAAGGACGTTGAACATCACCGGCCCTATTTGCAGATCAAGGTGGGTCTCCCTATCACCTCCTTTCTAGTACCATCAAAAGCTCGGACGGAGGTCTTTGCAACATTTATTTTTGAAGGATCTATTTTAAGGCGGTGAAGAGTCGCCAATGGACAGATATTCAAGGCAGACCCATTATCAATGAGTACTCGAGCCACATGGGAAGCCTTGCACTTGACGGATATATATAATGCCTTAGTATGTCCCCTCCCCTCAAGAGGGAATTCTTCATCAGAAAAGGCTATTAAATCCTTAAGAAGAATCGACCCTACAAATTCCTCCAACCTTGTTTACCTCGATCGTCTCGGTACACACGAACTTCGCTAGAACCTTCATTAGAGAGTTTTGATGTGTAGGAGACGTTTGCAAGAGTTCAAGTAAAGAGATCTGAGCGGGCAATTTCCCCAACTGGTCGACCACGTTATACTCACTTGCTTTGATTATAGCCAGAAATTTTTTGGCCTCTTCGTCAGTAACTGGCTTTGCAGGTTGGGCATTAGCTTGAGCATAGGTCCGACCAGACCTTGTACTCATACAGCTGGGGCATCTCAATAATTATTTCTTCATCAGTTGAAGGCACTTCCACTATCAGTCCTTCATGGTCGGAGGCATCCTCAAGTGGGGGCATGTCCTCGATCAATGGATCTGGTTCACTCTTTTCAGCACTTAGCTTAGCAAATTCTTTCTCCCAATCAATGATGACTTCAGAGATAGTTGACACTATTCCAGCTTGATCAGCATACACAATCACGCCAGCCTTAACCATTTCTTGAACCTTTTCCTTCATGGTAGGCAAGGGAGGATTCTCATCTGTCGGATAGTAACCAACTCTAACTAATCCGCTATAGATATCTTTGACAGACACCTTCAAGTTTATCTTTTTGCCAGCATTAAACACAAAAATCGCATTCACGTTTCCCCCGATGTTCCGGCAATGGATTCTTCTTGACATTCGGTTGGGTGGTACGGAAAGAAAATGCCTTAGTATCCAACAAATTTTGGATCTTGTGCTTCAAAGTCAAACATTCATCGTTGAATGGCCGACTTCTCCCATATGACACTCACATTTTGGAGGGATCATAGTTGGAGAATTTTTCAGCATTGGGCCGCTTTGGTTCGTGGGAGATCAATCCCTTCTTTTGGAGTATCGGCAGGACCTGAGATAGAGGGCCAGGAAGAGGAGAGAATTGCCTTTTAGTGAATTGCCGCGGTGTAGGCACTCGGCCTCCATCTTGCTGATTCCCAGGGACACGAACCATCTGAGGCTTACTAAGGGCTGGTTGCGCATATGCAACATTCACTTCAGTGGTCGGCTCTTTGTCTTTCTTTGCAGTAAATCTTTTGCCTGCAGGGGTTGGTTCATTAAACCATCCATCTCTTAGCCCTGTCTCGATTTGTTCACCCACTGGGATGAGTTGATTGAAGTTCTCGACATATGTGCTGGCCATCCGATTACGAAACTCGAATGGAAGAGTCTTGACAAATAACTTCATCAATTCTTTGTCAAGTAGGTTCGGGAGTGATTTGGGCGGCTAGATTTCGCCACCTTATGGCATATTCTTTAAACGACTCACTCCTCTTTTTCTCCATTCGTTCGAGATCCTCCCGTGAAGGTGCAATGTCCATGTTGAACTTGTACTGCTTGAGAAATGCATCGGCCACCTCATTCCAAGTGTCGAGGAGGTTTATGTTTTTCATAATATACCAATTCAGTGCGGGCCCAACCAAACTCATTTGGAATGATTGAATCATAAGGGGCTCATTTTTGACATGCTGAGCCATCCTTACATGGTACATTTGCAAGTGAGCTTTCGGGCAGGAAGTACCATCATACTTCTCGAACTCCGGCATTTTAAACTTGTTTGGCGTCTTAACCTTCTCATAAACAAACAAGTCAATTGGGAGTGAGTTCTGCGACCCTTGCAATTGTTTCACTTTCTCTTCAAGTTTCGCAAGGCATTCACCTTACTCTGTCTTAGGAGCGCTGTCAGACTTGGCTTTCTCGGCAATGATTGGAGGTATGTCATCTTCCAGTTTAGGCATGTCATCATCAACCATTTGGACCTTCTTTGCCTGCTTTGGGATTATTAACTCAGGCAAAGCAGGTGCAGGAACGGGATTCACCCGGAGGGATTCGATTTGGGCAGTCATAAGTTGCATAGATGTAAGCAACTGCTTGAGCTGATCTTCCACACTGATAATACAATCACGCATCTCGGTTTGGTCTGCCATTTTAGCTCTTGATCGTGTAATAATAGGCAAACGTGGCGGATCCATTATCACCTAATTAAAAATAACATAGGTAATATAAGAACCAAGGATAGGAAAACGGTCCATGACAATGGTCTATTCGCCTCATTTATTCAAAACTCATTAACATTTGAAATAAAGAACTGAAACCAAATTCCATAAAAAAAAAAAAGGTTGAAATAAACATTCCCTAAACATTGGACTAAGAATTGAAAGCAAATCCCCTGAAAATTGAAATCAAACTTCCTAAACATTGAAACTAAGGAAACGTCTCATTTTATATGCTTTCGGGAGCCCAATGCCCTACGAAGCTTTTTATTTTCAGCTTCAGCCATTTCCACTTTCCGTTTAAGATGCTCAATCCGTGCTTGCTGAGTGGGCTTTCGGTCACATCGTGGACCACCGGGACGCAAGGCGCTAGAATCTGTGTTGTTGGATATAAAATGTCGACGCATGGTGAATCTCCTCCTCGCCTTTCAGTCTCTTGGGCACCAAGATCTTCTCTGGATGGCATTCATTCCATGTAGCAATGATCATCTGGATCTCGTTGAAGTAGTCATAGTCCATACGAGTAAAACGAACTTGGAACAATTCCGTCTTGAGAGGCGGAGGAACTTCTTGAAGAGCTCTATATTGACGGGCCACCCTATATGGGTAATAAGAAGTAGTACCAGAGAGACCCAGCAGCGGGATTGGCTCATGATACTTATGAGAGAAACGAGCTTCCTCAACATGGAACCATTTAGCGTGCCATAGGAATGCTTTCAGATTAGGATTTTTCAGAAAATTGATCCAACATGAGTACTGTTTATTTGGGGAAAACGCTCCAGGACCTCAAACTTTTGTATGGGATGCCTAAAATCATCAATATTAAATTGTTTCATAAGGTGCCCAAACCCTTTTATGTGGGAGAAAAACCATATTTGCAAAAGTTCAGGGAGGGCACGCATGGTCATTTCTTCATTTTGTTTGAAACGGTTTAATGACAAAAATGTTTTAGTCAAAATCATGTTGACATAATTTAAACCGTCACAAACTTGGCTAACCACCCATGAAATTGAAGGATTTATCGCATTTTTTCGATAAGGAAAAACAATTAGTCCAAAAAATACTAAAATAAAAATCCTAGCCTTTGAAATCATTGGCTAATTTGCAAAACACTCTGCCAAAAATGAAAATGGGCATGCATAACAATTGGCTTTGACAACCTTCCTTACCATTTCAACTTTGATTATTAAAAACCGCGATAATTCAGAAATAGAATCTATACCGATAGGCGGCCTAACAAGTTCATTTTCAAGAGGTATTCCAATGGCAACACTATATTCCTCCAGTGTTGGGGTTAGTTCGTACTCACCACATATGAAGGTGGAAGTCTGCGGACACCAAAAGTGTGGTAGCGCCTGCATAACACCAGAGTGGATGTTGATCTCTAGCAATGGGAGAAGTCGGGTGATTCTTGCTTTCACATATCTTTAGCCCTCTTGATCTAATTGGTCCAACCACGTTTTGAGCTCTTTTTTGGGAGTGGAAATGAACTGTACATCGGTTTTCCCCATTGCATATAAAACGAGACTGGCGACGAAACCTAGTGTCATGGACCGACAAAAATGCGATGAAGTAAGTAAATTGCAAAGTCAGAGTTTAGACAACTTACTTTCACCTGGAATGGATGACAATCACATAGACACACACATGAAACGTGAGGCTCGATTTCTATCTAGATGGCTTTAGCAAAGTGGAGTTAAGAGGATGATCTGACCGTTGCAGTCTCGCATTAACGTGTTAGGTCCTCCTAACTCCGGCTCAGTCGAAAGGAATGTCCTATAATCACGCAGTCTCACGGATATGGACAAACACAGTCGACACCATGAAAAACTTTCGGGGAAGAGAAAGTCAACCTCTACATAGCAATCTCGCTTTTGAGGAAGTGTCATTCTCAACACCATCCTAAAAATCCTATCGCAGCCCAGGTCCGGCAGCAAGTTGTGTGTGCAATAGTGTAGTGCTAAAAGTAATAAAACACGCACAACAGTTTAAATGCAAACAACACTTCTAATCAGGAAAAATAAATCATTCATCTCCACACCTCCCTGCAAGACAAGGATTAGCAAAGACTACTCCCCTTATACCTCCCATCCTGCAAGAACATTTAACACCTTAAAAGTTAGGGACGTACCTGGGATCATCGCTGCCAAACAAAAAAATATTTTTGTTTTGAAAAGAGAAAATTGGCCTAAGTTCACTAAAGTCTTAAATCAAGTCCCCAGCGGAGTCGCCAAGCTGTCGCGACCTCCCCGAAGCGGGTTGGACCACCTAAGGGTTCGGCTAATGGATTGCTAAGCCTAGACTTAGCTCGAGCTCTCCTAAGCCCATACCAATTCGCAACTTAGGGTTTAAGTTCTTAATATGCAAATGATTTTTATCATGGAGTCGCCACTAATCTATTTTTGGTGGGTCGATTAGAAACCCAAGTAAAGTAATGGGAGAATTACTTCACTCCTACGAACCAGAGATTAAATAAGTTCGGGGACTTGATTACGCTAGATTTCTCTAACGCCCTTTCGGTACCTTTTCTCTTTTATTTCAAAAAAAATGTTTTGCAGACAGCTTGAATTGATTTTAGCCTAAAACACTAAAGTGATCATACGGGTGCACAAACATTAAAGATAACATTCAAAAGGAAAAAACATTGCACAATTAAACACAATAAGGCAATCAATTATTTTTGGGATTTTCTCTTGTTTTAAAATGAAAACTTACCTATATAACATGCATATGATATTTTTTGGTATTTTTGTTTATTGAAATTCAAATAATTACTGAAAATTGACTACAACACCCGACAAGTTATCCTACTCAAGCTAGGAAATAATTTAGATTAAATCCCATTTTAATTCGGAAACTTATCTTAATTAATTATCCGTAACATGCAATCTAATATTAAAACAAATCTAACTAGATAAATTCTAAGCATGCGGTCCTAACCTATTTAAGAAACTATCCTAATTTGTCATGCAATTTGATTTTTTTATGTTTTCCAAAACAAGCATTTATCAAATATAAACATTATATCCAACAACACAAGATATTTATCAAATGAAGGATTAAAATAATTGAAAAATAATCCGTTGTCTCACGGATTAAATTAACGATTATTTTATCCCTAAACATCACAACAGCCAAGAAAAATCAAAATAATTAAAAATTAATCCGAAGTCTCGGATCAACTTAATAATTATAATGATTTTAAAGCCAAGATATCATCAAAATCAATATAATTAAAAAAATGATCCGAAATCTTACGGACCAAATTAGTAATTATAGCGATTTTTACCAATAATATCCTATTAGGTAATGCCTAAAGCCTCAATTAACATCAAACATTTAATATTGAGAAGAAATTTGGTTAAAGAAAACTACCTTATTTGGATCGGCGCCAAAGATTCACGAACGGTGGTTCGCGTCGGGGTCGGGCTGTGGCGGTTGCAACGCAACAACAGCTTCTGGTCAAGCTCATCGCGGGCTTTGTGGGGGCAGCTCAGGCGCTTCGCACGGCTCGTCGTCGCTGGTGCACCTGCAGGGAAGAAGCAACAGCGCACGGACAGAAGCGGGATAGTAGCAGCTTTGGGCTTCTCGATCACGGAGGTACAGCAAGCAATGGGCGAGGGGAGGTGCGGCGACGAGTAGGGCGCAGCAATGGGTGCTGCAGCTTGCGGGCGTCTGGGCGGTGGCGCGGCGTCAAGCGGAGGTGCGGGCGCGGTGACGAGTGAGCAGGGGTGATGAGCGGCGACGGCAGGGACGGTGGCATGGCGTCTAAGGCGCGGGCTACAGGCGTAGAGGCGGGTGCTCGTGGCGTCAAGTTGCTGGTCTCAACGGGCGGGAAGAGGAGCAGTAGCGGTTGGTTGCGGAGACGGGCGGAGATGTGCTGCGACCGGCGGGCGAAGATGGTGCGGGTTGCTGCAGGAGACGGATGAAGGTGCTACGGTGGTGAGGCGACAAGCAGGTTGAGGGTTGCAACAGCGACGGTTTTCGGAGCTCCAGCGACCGCGAAACAGTAGCTGCGGTGATGGAGTTGCAGGTCTCGCTCGAAGCTTCGAGTTGCAAGGTGTGGGCGAGCGGAGGTGGCACTTGGAGGAGGGTGCTCGCGGCGTCGGATGGAGGTACAGGCGCGGGCTGTGGGTGCAGGCGTCGAGGACGGTGGTGCAGGAGCGGCGGGGGTTGCTGGGCTTCGAGTCGTCGCGGGTCGGTGCGAGTTGGAGGCGGAGGCTGGCGGGCGCGATGGAGGCGAGCGACGGCAGCAGCAGAGGCAGAGGGGGCATCAGGCGCTGCGGGTGGAGGCGAGCAGGTCGTGGGTCGTCGGGTTGAGGCCGGCGACGGGTGAGTGGGACTCCGGCGCGGTGATGAGCTGTAGAGGAATGGAGGACGCTAAAGCGAATCGGAAGCTGCTAGTTGTCACGGCCACAGCAAGGGCGACGAAAGGCGGTGCGAGCACGTGGGTGGTGCTCGCACGAGGGGATGGCGGCGGAGTGGCGACATCGGTGGTGCGGCTGGGCGGACAGCAGTAGTTTTGCTGCCGAGGTCGAACGACGTAGGAGCAGAAGCTTCGTCGTGGCTAGGGGCGAAGTGGACGGCGGTGGTCGTTGCAGCAGGGGACCAGAGGAGAAGCGGAGCTGGCCGTCGTAAGGGGCAGAGTGGAAACAGGTCGGTCGGCGCAGGGGCAACCGAGCGGCCAAGGAACCTCCGAAGAAGATGAACCGGTAGGGGTCTTTTCCTTTTTTTTTTTTTTTTTTCTTTTTTTCTCTGTCACTTCTTTCCTCTGTCTCTCTCTCACGTCTCACTCTCTGCAGTCTCTCTCTCTCTCGCTTTTTCTCTTCTTTTTTAATCTCCTCCCCCTGACTCCATTTTTTTCTCTTAATCTCTCCACTCGTCTGTCTCTCTACGGGCTCTTTTTAATAGTTTTTTCTCTCACAAACCTCTCCAGTGAATGTTTCCTCCCTTTTAAGCCGAGGATCCTCGCTTATTTATAGGCAACAACCGACTTTAGTGCGAACAGGTGAACAGGAGGCAGCCGTAACTTTTCCTTGCTGTTCACGTTCGGTTCTTTTTTCAAATATGGTGGCCACCGATCTGCTCTTCAGCAAGGATAATATTATAAAAATGTTAGTCCATCTTCTTGCAGGCATCTGTAGAATTTTCACGTCCCCCATTTCATGCGTGCATGTGCATGCATTAATGAGGGGGGAGAAAATGGACGTTGGATTGTTATTTCTTCTTCATGCTTGGGGCTTCTTATACGGCTACTTGTCCCTCCCTTCTATAGGATTGCCGCAACTTTTGACTTTTCTTGCTTGTTACTTGCTTCTTTCTTCAGCAAATTTCTCGTTGCTTCACTAGAGTTAACACCCACACTTGAGAGAGCATATTATATAATATATCATGGGCTCATTTTGCTTCTCTGAGGGTTCCTCTAGAATCCGCACGTCCGCCGAATTTGTGCGTGCATGCGCATGCATTAATGAGGGAGAGACAACGGACGTGCAAGAACTTCCTTCCTCTTTTTTTGACTTTCGCTCTTTTGCGTGCACAAACCAGTGGAGAGAGACCATCCCTTCGATCGCGAGCCCCTGCTTCTTGTTGCCTTTTGGTACCGATGCAAATGAAACTACATGAAATGCAATTTTACTATTTATTATTTTTTAAATTTTAATTGTTTTTTTCATGAAACTAATTACTAAATGATTAGGCAAAATTTAGGTGTCAACAGTTCCTGCTTTCCTATCCCGTATTTTATTGTCAGGGGTTTTATGATATGCTTCCGCATGTGCATTTAAAATGAATGGGTCGGCGACGAGTGCTTGGGAACGTCGCATAACTGATCGACCATAGTGGGATGTGCGCGTGTTCAAGGTTCCGAGCGTGACATTTACCCTACATAACATTACAAGGAATGAAAAAGCACTACGCTTTTCGAAATACCCACAACATATTATTCACAATATCACTTTTGAATGCATGATTATCAAGCGATTTCTTGAATTTACCCGAGGTGGAAGTAAAGTGACGAATCAGATTCCAACATTTGTACTAGCATGAGTACAATCTACGTTAATTGAGAATGTCAGAATATAGACTGAGAGTTAGATTTTGATTTCTTAATCACCCCTCTAAATTAAAATCCAGTGAACTTCACCTAACCACTATGATTTTCACACCTTGCCCAACAAGCATCACCAGCTTGACATGATTCATGTCAATTATAGAAATTGCCTTTTAGGCTTGCTATCGCAAGCAAAGTCGTGCAAAAAGGCCACGAGAGGGTGATAAATGATCACTCCAAATTGAAGCAATTTCCGAAGCATTGAGTTGATTGTTTCCATTCCAGCAAACTGGCATATTATTTCCTTGAACACCAATGTTCATGTCAAATTAGTGAATGAAGTCGTCATTGTGATAAAACATTGCACGAGAGCGTGTATACATTACACTAGGCCGCCATCAATTGATGTGGCTTAGGATTGGCCACGCCCGAATTTTTTAGAAAAATGGAGCCCATTTTCGTGTGACCAGACTCAAGCCCAAATGGAACCATTAATTCGACCCCGTGAGGTGTCCAGAGGTGCGCCTTTGGGGAAAGTAAGGCCCTCGGAAAAGGCCTGCTTTAAGGTCCATTTTTTGGGCCCTTTTTCCTTTCCTTTCTTACTCCCGTTCGGAGATGGCCACGGCGGAGCCCACGCGGCTGAACCCGGACGCGCGGAAAAGGGGGCGCAAGGACATTCGAGAAGGTTTTGACGGTTCTCTACCTCCTTCGCCCGTCGCGGCCACTTCATGAGCCTTGGTCATACTTGAAGAACGCGGGGTTCTGTCTTGTTCTCTCGGAGGATTCGAGCAAAAACAAACCTCAGACGCTCGAACACTCCCCCCCACGGTTTAGGTCTTCACAGTCACCGCTGTGCACCCTCTCTCGCCGCTGATGTTCGCTCCGTCATCGTGCAATAAGATGCTCTGTTTCGCTCTACTGTTCGGCCGTGAAGTTCGAGGGAGTCCTATCCTTGGCCGAAATCATTGGTTGTGATTTGAAGCGGTACGAACCTATGGCTCTGTCTCAGTTTATGAAAGAAAGAATAGAGACGTCAAACTTGAGTTTCTGATTAAACGAAATCCAATCGGTTTTGATGGTTGCTGGTATATATATATATTTTCTAGACTAGAAGCGTGAGTTTTGAGTGAAAGGAGGAGACGAGATTGACAGGTGGTGGTCCGGCGATAAGTTGATTCACGGCTAGTATTTTTCAAAGTTCTGAAAATTTGGTTTTAGTGGAGTCTGTTCTCGAAGTGCAGAAGGAAGAAAGAGCTCGAAGAGCTCTGGATAGAGAAAAGCATAGAGGAGAAAGAAAGAAAAATAATGAATAAAGAAAAGAAGAAAAAATAGGGAAAGAGAAAGGGGAAAATTCTAAATAAAGGCACCAAGTGATTTCATTTTCTTAGATAATGAATTAAAAATGGACTTTATTTTAAATAAGAGTCCGAAGTGCCATCATTTTCTCAAATAAGTGCATGAAATGACCATTTCAGTCTAAAAAAAAGCCCTAACCTTGATAGTCAAAAAGCATTTTCGTCTTTTAAAGTTTTTTCCCTTCTCTTTTCTTTTCTTTACTCTTTATTCTTTTTCCCTCTTCCCTTCGCCGGCCATGTCAAAGGTCACTGAACTCGGGCGAGGGTCACCTCGCCCACCTAGCGTAGGCAAGGCATCGCCCGTCACCGACGAAGGCAACTCAAGGCCAATCAAGGCTAGGATGACCCTCTCCCAACACTAGATTAGGCAAGGATTGCCCTTGCTAGCCTCGGTGAGGGCCACCCTTGCTCACCCTCGCTTGGACTAGCAAGGCTAGGCGACATGGGGGCAACCCTCGACTGACACTAGTGAGGAATCATAAGGCTAGTAAGGACACCTAGAGGGGGGTGAATAGGTGTTAAAAGAAGTTTTGCAATACTTAATAAATTAATTCGTCTTTTGAGGATAATAGATTGAAAATGCAAAAGATTATAAACAACTATATAAAGCTACGAATTAAAGTAAAGAGTTCAGGGAAAGAGAATTGAAACACAAAGTTTATAGTGGTTTGGCTTAGACCAAGCTTACATCCACTCTCCTACACTGACAGTCCACTTGTTGGATTTCACTAAGAATCAAAAGAGATTTTACAGCCTCACGTCATTGATTCCACAGTGTAGAAACTTTATCACATTTCCTCAAGGTCTCACAAGTGTTTAATCTCTCTTTTGAGTACAACTCAAGCTCAGCGATTGAAATAGCAAAGAACTAGGAGTTTCAGACTTTGGAATTTTTCTTTCACGCAAACACTTGAATAACTTGAGCGTCTTCCTTATATACTCCTCCATGCCTTTATCCATTGGCACTTTCTAAATGAGTTCTTCCAATCTACCTATTGGACAGAATCAATCAAGAAGATCTTGAGTTATTTAAGGAATGTGATGATAGCCCACCAATCCTACTCGCCTATACAATCAGGATCTAGGTTTCCATAAGTAGTTACTTCGAAGTATATTTCGCCAATCAATAGATCTAATTATCCGAATTGATTTCAATAAGAATAATTGATCACGATATGCTATCTCCAGCCGTAAGATCTTCTTCAACCGTATGAACCAAATCCTTAAAGATAAACTCGCATCTAGATAAATCTTCTCTTCGTCGGTTTGGAAACTATCAGTGAGGGTAGACTTTAAATCTTGAGTCTAGAGGTCTTCAGATTTTGACATTTGAGTCTGCAAGTCTTCAGACTAGATTGATGAAAATGTTTTGTCAATTTCAAAACAAATAAGGAAGTTTTCTCCAACAATCTCCCCCTTTTTTATGGTGACAAAACTTTCCCGTAGATTTGAACACTTTTGTCCTGCAAAACAACATTTAAGTAAAACATGATATCTCATAAAAGATAAGTAGATTCGGATATGGATAGTAACGATTATGCGACCATAGAAAATATGTTAGTCCTACAAAATAACTATCATTCCATAATCATTATCACGGCCTAAGTTACTGCAAGCATCAAAAGATCAATTCAAACAGTCCAAAATCAAAAAGTCCAATCCACAACCAAACAAAAGATAATCCAAAAGTAAAATAATCCAAACCAAAGTCAAATCTGATAGGGCTAGTAAGAGAAACTAGAGGGGGAGTTAATAGGTGATCAAAGAAGTTTTTACAAAACTTAACAGTTTAACTCGTCTTCTGAGAATAATAGACTGAAGATGTAAAAGACTATAAACAGTTATATAAAGCAACGAATTAAAGTAAAGAGATTAGGGAAAGAGAATCGAAACACAAGATTTATAGTGGTTCGGCTTAGATTAAGCCTACGTCCACTCTCCCGTACTGACAGCCCACTCGCTGAATTCCACTAATAACCTAAAGAGATTTTACAGCCTCACGTCCTTGATTTCACAGTGTAGAACCTCTACCACACTTCCTTAAGGTCTCACAAGTATTTAATATCTCTTTTGAGTATAATTTAAGCTCAATGAATGAAATAGCAATGAACTAAGAGCTTCAGACTTTGGAATTTTTCTTTCACGCACACACTTGAATAACTTGAGAGACTTCCTTATATACTCCTCCATGCCTTCATAACCGTTGGCACCTTCCAAAGGAGTTCTTCCAATCTACCCGTTGGACAGAATCAATTAGGGAGATCTCGAGTTATTTAAGGATGTGATGATAGCCCACCAATCTTGCTCGCCCATAAAATTAGGATCTTGGTTTCTATAAATAGAACATACCAAGTATACTTCGCCAATCAACAGATCTAATTACTCGAATTAATTTCAATACGAATAACTGATCACATGATGATATCTCCAGCCATGAGATCTTCTTCAACCGTACGAATCAAATCCTTAAAGATATACTCGCATCTGGATAAGTCTTCTTCATCGGATAAACCTTGTCTTCGTCGGTCCGGAAACTATCAATGAGGGTAGACTTTAAATCTTGAGTCTGGAGGTCTTCAAACTTTGACGATAGAGTCTGCAAGTCTTCAGACTAGATTGATGGAAACGTTTTGTCAACTTCAAAACAAATAAGGAAGTTTTCTCCAACAATCTCCCCCTTTTTGATGGTGACAAAACTTTCCTACAGATTTGAACACTTTTGACCTGCAAAACAACACTTAAGCAAAACAAGATATCTCAAAAGAGATATATAGATTAGGATAGATAGTGGTGATTCTGCAACCACAAAAAATATGTTAGTCCTGTAAAAACAACTACCCTTTGTCACGACCTCTTTTTTTCCGTCCGGGGAAAAAGAAGAAAGGTTTAGGGGTATTTGCCTAAAGAAGCGGACCAATGGCCCTAGATTAGGCGCAGGCTCTCCCAAGCCCATACCTCGCGCGACGTTGGATTCGTTTTTTAGTTCTTAACAATCTATGTAATTTTAGGAGTTGCCACTAGCCTATTGGGGTCAGCTAGAAACCAATCAAGACACAGGAGTGTTGTCTCGATTCCTACACAACCAGAGATTTCTAGGAACGGGGACTTGTTTACGCCAATTTTTCTATTAGCGCCCTTGCGGTACCACTAACTTGGAATGTTGTTTATCTAAATGGCCACACAATCTTGATTACAAATTATAATATTTATGAAACCACTAAGTGTCCATGCAAATGTTTTTCTAGTTTTTTTTTTTTAATGTCTAGACTAATCCTAACATAATTTAGAAGAGAAATTTACACTCAAATTAATGAAAAGCGGCGCGTAAGTAAACATCCAAGAAATTGAAATGACTTGAAAATAAACGCGGAAAAGGTAAACCCGATACAAGTCGAGCAAATAATATTACATGGCCTTGTTATCACGCCCCGGGACAGGACCCCCATGAGCAAAATGAGAATTCAAATATGCATGAAATTACTTTATATGCATGAAATTACTTTAAATAGTTTTAATCTACGCAAAATGGATTATTTACAAAAATGGTTATAAAATACCAAAATAGCATTAAATTATGAAAATGACATTTTAAAATTAGGAAAAATTCATATATGTCATTTATATCCTAATTTGATGCTATCTAACATTTTTTTTATGTTTTTGAAATTTTCATATTTTCTCTTTTTTTAATTATTTTTTTTAAAAAAAAAAATAATAATTCCTTAAACCGATCTATGCTAACATGGAGTAACACAACACATGAATATCACAATAATCAAGCTCAAATCGATTGTTTCAAGATCGAAGCTTAGTTTGGGCATTTTGTCGAACACTTGGTGTGCATTAAACTAGCCCCAATAGCCTCCTCGAGCCAAGTTTGCAGTCTTCAATCTCCACTCATAAGCAATCTTATGTGGAACTAAAGTATTAAGATCATACTTACTTCCTAGTTTCCTTTTCAAGTGGTTCTTGGCCAAGGAAACCGAGAAATTGTCCTCTGGAAGCACGTGGAAGTTGGCTTCTTCAACTGGAAATGAAATCTGCAGAAAAGAAGAACTGATAACGAAGGTTTTCGTTGACCTCTAAAATTAGACTTCAAGACGTCTTTTGTTGGGAAAATTGACACCAAACCAAACTATATGTATTCTAGTTTGGGATAGAAGTCAATATTTTCCTCATTTGTTTCTCAAATTTCTCCAAAACACTGCCTTTTCATCACTCGTGACCAACTGGGCTCAACACTTGGAAAAATTTTCAGTGTTTCCTGGCCCGCCTGGAGGGTGTTTTTCGGGGGGCTTTAGGAGGCCTTCCCGATCTTCATTTATGACGTGCGACCTATGGATGGAAAGATATTTGAGTGAAGTTTCACTCTATAGTTGAAGGTTTTGGCTAATTTTGGCCGAAGGGTTGTGCAAATCTCACTTTTCTCTCCAAAGGTTGATCTGGAATTTCTGGGTTTTGCTTTTCTGGAGTTGCTTCTGAGGGCCTATTTGGGGAACGATTCCGAGCTCTCCCCTCTCCCCCTCGTCTCCTATATCTCATCCCTTGAAATAGCTTGCTTCAGTGATCTTATCCCATGAATTAAGGGATTTTTGGTCGGTCTTTTGTCCACCTACCAAGCCTGCCAACTGAGCTGGTTCACCTACTCTTCTGACTTAGCCAAATTTTTTAACTTCTGCAGCTGTTGAGTGTGCGAACTTTGCTGCGATTTTCCCGTGCTGTCAGCGGCTTATCCCTGGCCAATTTCCGTCCACTTGCACTAATATATATGGTCTTCCATCACGTGCAAATATCGAGCTAAATGGGCGGCTGAGTGAGATATGGTGGGGCCACCAATATGCCTACTTAGCAGCTCCGAATTAAGACCTAACCGTGGGCTGGGTTTTGGTAGCTGGTTTGAGTGCTTTAATCCATCAATTTGGCCGCGGTTTCTGATCAATTAGCAACCTCATGTATAGTAGCTTAAGATCTTGACCATTTTTCGCAATTGTCTCCACCCAATTTTGCAAGAGAGTCCCTCAAAGCTGGCCATTTTCTTGCCCGAAAATGCCAAATTCAATGCAATTAGGTCCTTTTTGCCCGACTCGATTAATTAGACTTGACCCAAGTTCAATTTTAACTCAATTGAGAGCCCAGATGATGATTTAAGGGCTCGAGTGAAATTTTGCAAAATTTGTGAATTGGTCCCTCAACTTTTGGAAATTGCATTTTGGCCCCAATTTGCCATTTTAATTCTAATTTGACCTCTTGGGCTTGGCTAGTCACATTTAGATCATTGGCCCCAACTTTTTTTCTTTTTTTTTTTTTTTAATCTTTTTTTAACTTTTTTTTTTTAATTTTTTAATTAATTAATTAATTAATTTAATTTTTTTTTTTAGGAAAAACATCTTCCATTTTAAAAAATATATATATACTAAACACCTAGATAATCTACATGCAATAATTTTTTTTTTTTAGGTGTCAACAGCTGCCCCTCTTTGCAAGGAAGCTCAAAGAGATTTCTTTCAAAGATAAAGTGACACCTAATTTTTTGTTTTTGTTTTTGTTTTTGTTTTTTTTAATAGTAAAATGAAAATGCAAGTGAGCTTAATGTGAAGAGCATGGTTTAGGGATGTACCTGTGAACAATTTGAAAAGTGTGGTTTAAGGATATAACCACAAACCTTGTGGTTTAAGGCAATCCCACGAACCTTGTGGTTTAAGGCAGTCCCACTAACCATGTGGTTTAAGAGAGTCCCACTAACCGTATGGTTTAAGGCAGTTCCACTAACCGTGTGGTTTAAGGTAGACCCACTAACCGTGTGGTTTAAGGCAGTCCCACTAACCGTGTGGTTTAAGGCAAACCCACTAACCGTGTGGTTTATGGCAGACCCACTAACCGTGTGGTTTAAGGCAGTCCCACTAACCGTGTGGTTTAAGGCAGTCCCACTAACCGTGTGGTTTAAGGCAGACCCACTAACCGTGTGGTTTATGGCAGTCCCACTAACCGTGTGGTTTAAGGCAATCCCACTAACCGTGTGGTTTAAGGCAGTCCCACGAACCTTGT
This sequence comes from Eucalyptus globulus, assembly GCA_014182545.1. Lineage (NCBI taxonomy): Eukaryota > Viridiplantae > Streptophyta > Magnoliopsida > Myrtales > Myrtaceae > Eucalyptus > Eucalyptus globulus. Next base: position 51,985,444 of record CM024719.1, read on the forward strand.
GGTTTAAGGCAGTCCCCACTAACCTTGTGGTTTAAGGCAATTCCACTAAGCGTGTGGTTTAATGCAATCCCACTAACCTTGTGGTTTAAGGCAGTCCCACTAACCGTGGATTGTATGTTTTTAGGATGACCAAGAACCTCTTGAAAATGCATGGTTTAAGGCTAACCCATGAACCCTTTGAAATTATGTCTTGAAAATGCATGGTTTGAGGCTAACCCATGAACCTTTTGGAATTGCATGGTTTAAGGGTAACCAAGAACCTCTTGAAAGTGCATGGTTTAAGGCTAACCAATGAACCTTTTGGAATTGCATGGTTTAAGGGTAACCGAGAACCTCTTGAAAGTGCATGGTTTAAGGCTAACCAATGAACCTTTTGGAATTGCAAGGTTTAAGGATAACCAAGAACCTTTTGAAAATGCGTGGTTTAAGGCTAACCAATGAACCTTTTGGAATTGTGTTTTGAAAATTCATGGTTTAATGTTGACCCATGAACTCTTTGGAATTGCAAGGTTTAAGGATAACCAAGAATCTTTTGAAAATGCATGGTTTAAGGCTAACCCATGAACCCTTTGGAATTGCATGGTTTAAGGGTAACCAAGAACCTTTTGAAAATGCATGGTTTAAGGCTAACCCATGAACCATTTGAAATTGCAAGGTTTAAGGATAACCAAGAACCTCTTGAAGATGCATGGTTTAAGGCTAACCCACGAACCCTTTGGAATTGCATGGTTTAAGGGTAACCAAGAACCTTTTGAAAATGCATAGTTTAGGGCTAACCCATGAACCCTTTGAAATTGCAAGGTTTAAGGATAACCAAGAATCTTTTGAAAATGCAGGGTTTGAGGCTAACCCATGAACCCTTTAGAATTGCAAGGTTTAAGGATAACCAAGAACCTTTTGAAAATGCACGGTTTAAGGCTAACCCATAAACCCTTTGAAATTGCAAGGTTTAAGGATAACCAAGAACCTTTTGAAAATTGCATGGTTTAAGGGTAATCAAGAATGCATGGTTTAAGGCTAACCCATGAACCATTTGAAATTGCAAGGTTTAAGGATAACCAAGAACCTTTTGAAAATGCATGTTTTAAGGCTAACTCATGAACCCTTTGGAATTGCATGGTTTAAGGGTAACCAAGAACCTTTTGAAAATGCATGGTTTAAGGCTAACCCATGAACCATTTGAAATTGCAAGGTTTAAGGATAACCAAGAACCTTTTGAAAATGCATGGTTTAAGGCTAACCCATGAACCCTTTGGAATTGCATGGTTTAAGGGTAACCAAGAACTCTTGAAAATGCATGGTTTAAGGTTAACCCATGAACCATTTGAAATTGCAAGGTTTAAGGATAACCAAGAACCTTTTGAAAATGCATGGTTTAAGGCTAACCCATGAACCCTTTGGAATTGCATGGTTTAAGGGTAACCAAGAACTCTTGAAAATGCATGGTTTAAGGTTAACCCATGAACCATTTGAAATTGCAAGGTTTAAGGATAACCAAGAACCTTTTGAAAATGCATGGTTTAAGGCTAACCCATGAACCCTTTGGAATTGCATGGTTTAAGGGTGATATTGCTAGTATGAGTACCTAGAGAGGGGTGAATAGGTATATAAAAGATTTTTCTTCAACAATCGCACAATATTAGACAGTTGATGGATTTTAGACAAACAATAATCAAAGTAAGACTGAGAGAAGAGAAAATTGAACACGCGGTTTATAGTGGTTCGGCTTATATCAAGCCTACGTCCACTCTTCTTCACTGATAGCCTATTGGCTGGATTCCACTATGAACAAAAGAGAAGTTACAGCACAGCTTTGCCTTGATTCCACAGTGTAGATGTTCTACCACGCCTCCTCAAGATTTCTCACAAATATAGACTCTTTTGTATACAAGTATTCGCTCAAAGGAATTGTCTAAACAAAAAGGAGCTTCAGACTTTGGAATTCTTCTATCGCGCACACCTTGAACAACTAAGACCGTCTTCCTTATATACTCCTTTATGCCATCATACCCGTTGGCACTTACCAAAGGAATTCCTCCAATCTACCCGTTGGACGGAATCAATTAGGAAAATTGTTCAAGCTATTAAAGGAACGTGTTGATAGCCCATCAATCATGTTCGCCCATACAATCAGGATCTCGGTTTCCATAAGTAGAACCTTCCAATAATATTTAGACAATCACCGGATCTTCAATTATCGAGTCAATCTTCGATCAATCAAAGGACTCCGTTATGTCTTTTCCAGCCACGAGATCTTCTCCAGTTGATAAGGTTAAATCCTTAACGAAACATCCAGTTCTGGATAACCTTTCTTCAACGGATTAGAGGGTCAATGAGGATAGACTATGAGTCTTGAGTCTGGCTGTCCGGAGGTCTTCTGGACTTTAAATAATTGAGTCCGCAAGCCTTCGACTAGATGATAGAAACGTTTTGTCAACTTCAAAACACTTCAAGAAGATTTCTCCAACAATCTCCCCCTTTTTTATGGTGACAAAACTTTCCTGCAGATTTGGATAACTTTGACCTGCAAAACATTTCACAACCACATATGCATATCTTATAGAGATAAATGGCTTAAATGAATAACACTAGAATCTGCAACCACAGAAAATAGGTTAGTCTTGTATACGATAAAGCCATCCATAAGATATCAATACTAGTTAATAAAAGCAGTCAAGTCCAAGTCTAGTTCAGTTCTCATCCAGACACAAAACAAAGTCAAACAGAGTTTAAACAACAAAACAATCCGACAAAACACACGATTAAAAGTTTAATGATTGAAAATTTGATCAAATCTTGCATCTCTCCCCCTTTTTGTCATCATTAAAAAGGATGAGATGAAGTCAAGATTGCTTGGGAACGCGGACAAGCTGGAAATCTTCCATAGCGAACGATGCCTTCCAGCCTTTTGAAGTCTTCCTTCGTTGTGCAATCTCCTCACTCTTGGCATTGGCCTGATTCCCGAACAGAGGGCTTGCATCTTATCATTCAATGAACAGGAAGAAGCTTGACCTTCATTCTTCAAGCTTTGAACCTCGCATCCCAAGGCATAAATTTGACCTCGCATCTCCAAGAGAATATCCATGATTCGGCAAAAATCTGCTCCATTATCAGTCTGAGTACTTGCTTCGGCTCGATCTGATGGAGTAAATGCAGATGATGGTAGATCAGCATAATCTCGCAGGTTTGGTGATGAAACTTCATGACCTTCTTCTGGAAATTGAGAGGCATATACATCCTCCGGGTCCGCAGGTGAGCGGCGACTCCTTCACTTGCATCGGGATATGAAGACTTCACTCCTTTCTCCCGATCTCCCCTGTTTCCATGCCTACGGATGGAGAAGAGTGTTCCTCAAGTTCTCCTTCTTCTCTTCTTTCTTCTTCAGGTCTTTCCTCCTCTGCTTCTTTTTCAGCTTCTCTTTCTTCTTCTTCCTTCTCCTCTGCTTCTTTCGTCATTTGTTCCGATTCTTTCCGTGGAGCAGGACGACTTAAATTCTTCAAAGCCATTGCAGAGATGGTGATGTCTTCCTCATCATCTTCATCCTCAACGAGGAGAGCTCTTCTTCTATTGGATGGAGCAACCATGGGCTCCTTCCCTTTTATTTTAGCTGCAGAAGAGATTTGATGAGATTTGGCAGGAGTCTTCTCCTTGAATTTCTCCAACTCCTTGCTCAGTTCCTTCAGACGCATTTTGGTCACCATTTTCAGTCCTACCACCATATGATCGCATGGTCGAACACAAAAGATTTGTGGAGGCTGAATATTCAGATGTCTGAATAACTTCGTAACAATGCTTGGGTAAGGGAGTTGACCTCTGTCCTTCATCATTGCTCTATACATGTGAAACATAACAGTGTGAGGGAGAGAAAACCTTTTTCCAAAGAGAATGGCATACATCAGCTTGGCCTCTGAACTTGAAACATCAGTCTTGGAAGTTGATTTCGGTCGGAGGCAATTAATCACAATCTTGTGAAGCAAGATGTTGAATGCACCCATCCTTAAGTAGGTGATCTTTTCATCTGTTCTCCTGTCCTTCACCAGTTCAAGTGTGGCCCGAGCAATGGAAACTTTGATTGGTTAATATCTTCCTCTTTCAACTTCTAACACATCTGCTAGCATATTCATATCCACAACATAGTCTTGGTCTTTAACGCTGAAAGAAAATCTATTCGCATCCAAAAAGCTAAGATTTGAATAGAAATATGCAGTTAATTCAGCATAGGCCTCTCGTAGTGTCGAGCGTAACTTTCAAGTTGAAGATAACTGAACTTTTCCCTCAAGTTCACGTTCACGGCATCCAGAAAGTCAAAATCCACACTCCTAGGGTTTATTACCCCACGCTTCAGCAATTTCGAGTACAGATCCTTTTGCTCCTTCGATCTGAACAAATCTCTCCTTTTTCCTTGATTTTCAACCGCAACACCCATTTTCGGTTGAAATTGACCGTACAATTTGTCATCATCATTCCCATCTACGATTCGGCCCCGAGGTCACGAGGATCACTTGGGATATTTGCAAGGGTTTCCTCAGCCACCTTTTTACGAGCAATTCCCAAACTTTCCATTTTTCGCAGAAAGATATATTCGTTCCCATGTCCTTTGTGGGTCTGCATCTTCGATGATTTCTTCCTGTTGTTGATGATCAACGCCTTAAGGACTAGATGGAGGAGAATGACGCCGCCGAGAATGTTGTGGGCTCGCTTGCCATATTCTCGGGAGTCACTTCTTCGCAAGATCGAAGTGTGTAGGCCCCTCACTCATTCGCCGTGGTCCCCTGCTTGCGATTCTCGAAGACTTTCTTGAAGATGACATCTTTCTCAGTTTTTTTGGAAGATTCCTTGCTTGACTTTCCCAGGAAAGATGACAACTTTTTGAAGATTAAACAAAGAAGACAAACGGGAATGGAGGATCGATGCTTTCTAGGGTTTTCGAGAGTAAAGTGAAGAGGAATCGACAGTGCACGATCGGTTAAAAAGAGGGATAAACGAACCGTCACAAAGGAAATAAAAATGCCTTTTCAAAATAACTGTCTTTTTCCGCAAAAATAGCCATTTCAAAAATAACTTCCTTTTTGAAAATGAAACGATGCAATATTTACGTCAATTAAATATAGCAACAATTTAAACACAGTCTGATGATCGTACCTTTTCAAGATGAGATTAAGGAGAGAAAGACTTACAGTCTGACGGTCATTCCAAGACTATCTTTCAGATAAAGTCTTGTAAGTCTGAGTCTGAAAGTCTTTAGACTTTGATATCCTCATACCTCAAAATGTTGAGTCTGGAACGTATAGATTCAAATTGATTTTTCTCCAAAGGCTTTGTGAATATATCCGCCAGTTGATTATTTGAGTCAATAAATTGAATTGAAACATCTCCATTTTGAACATGGTCTTTAATAAAGTGATGTCGAATCTCTATATGCTTTGCTCTTGAATGGAGAATTGGATTTTTGGTGAGGTTGATAGCGCTAGTGTTGTCGCAATTAATCTCCATGCATGAGTCTTCAATTTCAAAGTCTCTTAGTTGTTGTTTTATCCATAGAATTTGCGAACAGCAGCTTCCAAGGGCTACATACTCAGCTTCTGTTGTTGAAAGAGACATAGTGCTTTGTTTCCTTGAAAACCAAGACACTGTCCTGCTTCCAAGCAACTGGCAAGTTCCCGAATTGCTCTTTCTATCAACTCTGCAACCGGCCAGATCTGCGTCTGAATATCCCAGAAGATTAAAGTCTCTCTTCTTAGGATACCAAAGACCGATGCTTGATGATGAAGCAACGTATTTAATGATGCGTTTCGCAGCATTGAGATGGGATTCTCTAGGATCTGATTGAAACCTAGCACGATGCAAACACTCAACAAAATGTCGTCTAGAAGCGTAAGATAAAGAAGTGAACCAATGATGCTCTGTACAGCTTTTGATCAACTTTCTTCCCTTCTTCATCTTTGTCTATCTTTAAAGAACTTGACATTGGTATGTCGGTCTTTTTGCACTTTTCCAGTCCAAACCTTTTGACAAGATCATTAACATATTTTTCTTGATAAATAAAAGTTCCTTCCTTCAATTGTTTTACTTGAAGACCAAGAAAGAATGTTAACTCTCCCATCATACTCATTTCAAACTCATCCTGCATAGACTTAGAAAATTTCTTGCACAAAATTTTCATTAGAGGATCAAAAATAATGTCATCCACATATATTTGAACAAGTAAGAAACTTTTGTTTTCCTTTTTGATAAATAAAGTCGTATCTACTTTACCTTTGACAAAACCATTTTGTATTAAGAACTTACTTAATCTGCCGTACCAAGCCCGAGGTGCTTGCTTTAAACCATACAAAGCCTTTTCAGTCTAAAGGCGAGTCCGGCTTCTTTGGGTCTTCAAACCCTGGTGGTTGTTCCACATAAACTTCCTCATGGATAAATCCATTTAGGAAGGTGCTTTTGACGTCCATTTGGAATAACCTGAAATTCTTATAACAAGCAAACGCAAGTAATAGTCGAATAGCTTCTAACCTTGCTACTTTGGAGCGTAAGTCTCATCATAGTCTATTCCTTCTTCTTGCGTATATCCCTTGGCCACGAGTCTTGCTTTGTTTCGTACGACTCTTCCTTTCTCATTCATCTTGTTCTGAACACCCATTTAGCTCAAATAACGGTTTTACCTTTTGGTTTGGATGTCAATTCCCGGACATCATTAATGTTGAACTGCTCGAGCTCTTCTTGCATAGCTTCAATCCAGCTTTCATAGATAAAGCTTCTTCTATGCTCTTTGGTTCAATTTCAGAAACGAGAGCCACAAAGCACTAGACTCTTCTCGCCTTTTTGGATCTCGGTGCGAATTCCTTCATTAATTTCGCCGATTATAAGATCTTTGGGATGACTGGACTTATGCTTCCAGTTACTTATTGATTTGTCTGGTTGATGATCTTTCTCTTTGTTTGGATCTTCACGAACAACCTGATGCTAGTTTTCCAGAGTCTGAGATGCTTCTTGAGTTGTAAGCTTTGGAAGGTGGAGCGAGTTCGGACTCTTCTTGATGAGTCGACTTGATTCATCTTGCGTTGAGTCTTGAAATTTGACATTCATTGACTCCTCCACAGATCGGCTCTTCTTGTTATAGACTCGAAGGCTTTGCTTGATGTAGAATATCCAAGGAAGATACCTTCATCCGATCTTTCTTCAAACTTACCAACTCGATCTTTTGCATTTTTCAATATAAAACATTTGCAACCGAATACATGAAAGTATGAAACAATAGGCTTCTTTTCTTTGAATAACTCATAAGGGGTTTTCTCTAGAATAGGTCTTAAGAAGACTCTATTGATGATATAGCATGCTGTTGAAACTTGACTTCAGCCCAAAATCGTGAAGAAATCTTACTTTCAATTAAAAGAGTTCTAGCCATTTCTTGAAGAGATCTGTTCTTTCTTTCCATAACTCCATTTTGCTGAGGAGTATATGGAGAGGAGAACACATGCTTAAAGTCGATTCATCACAAAATTTTGTAAAATCTTGATTTTCAAATTCACCTCCATGATCTGTTCTTATACTAGAGATAACACATCCTTTTTCATTTTGAACCTTTTTAGCAATTTTTTAAAATACGAGAAGGTTTCGGACTTACTTGCAAGGAAATATACCCAAGTAAAACGGGAGTAATCATCCACAATTACTAGGCAATATTTCTTACCTCCAATACTACGTGTTCTGGTTGGTCCGAAGAGATCCATATGCAGCAACTGTAGTACATGATTAGTAGAGACATGATTTATTGGCTTAAATGAATTTCTTACCTGCTTTCCCAGAATACATGGAGTGCATGGATCAGTCTTTTGATAAGGTAATTTAGGTAGACCTCGAACAAGCTGCTTTGATGAGATTTTGGCTAATTGCTTCATGTTGACATGACCAAGCTTTTGTGCCATAAGCTTGCTTCGTCTTGAATTGAGATAAAACATTGCGATTCATTTGGTTTCACATCCAGAAGATAGATGTTTCCATGTCTTCGACCCATGAAAGGCTGAGTAGAGTCTTTTGTTTTCCAATATATAAAAAAAAAAAAAGAGAAAAAAAAAAAAAAGAAAAGAAAAGAAAAGAAAAGAAAAGTAAAAGAAAAAGAAAAGAAAAGAAAAAGAAAAAGAAAAAGAAAAGTGATTCCGAGTTCAAAAAAAAAGAAGGAACATATTCCTTCTTGAAAGAAGATCTTGAAACCAGTATCACACAATTGACTAATGCTTTGAGAAGATTGTAATTGAGTCCTTCCACTAAGGAAACATTACTTATTGTGAGATTTCCAATTTTCACAGTTCCAAATCCCACAATACTTCCTTTGCTGTTTCCTCCAAATGAAACTTTTCCACCATTTACTTGAGCAAGCTTTATAAAACAATTTGAGTCTCTCATGTCATGTGTCTTGAGCATCCGCTGTCAAGATACCACTTTACCTTTTTCTTGTCGGTGACCTGCATTTAAAAATAAAGTCTCAAGCTTTCTTTGGTACCCAAACTTTCTTGGGTCCTTTGGTGTTAGTAACATAAGCAAGTATTAGCCCATATTTTCTTAACGCATTTAAAATAAAGGTTTCCAAACCTTAGGACACTCTTTTCAAAGTGATCCGGACTGTTGCATTTTGAACATCTAAGAGCATTTCTACTCTACAGATTTTACAAAAACTTTCTTGAAATGATTTTTGTAAGTCTCTCTTGAGAGTCTTTTCTTAATTCTTTCTTTTACTTTAGGAAAATCAATCAAGGGAATTGTTTCTGCTGTCATACCTAGACCGGACTTATTGAAGTAAGGTCTTTGAGCTGAAAAGAATTTTTTCAAGTTTTTCAGACCCTATTGAAAATTTCTTTGAAATATTTGATAAGTCTGTTTTTAAAAGAGCATTTTCTTTTAAAAGATTATCTTCATTTTCTTTAAGAGTGGAAACAGTCAAGTCTAGACTTTTAACTCTTTCTACTAAAACATTTTCCTTTTGTTTTAGAGCTGAGTTTTCCTTTTTCAGTTCGGAAATTCTTTTGAGAGAAGTCTTAAGACTAAAACACGAGTTCATCAATGTATTTAGAAACTTTGACAGGAATTTTAAAATTACTTGCCTCAAATTCACTCGAGTCGATCCAGTCCGAGTCGATTGTGCCATCAGACATAGATTGGCATATTCATTGTCACTTTCTTCACACTCGTATCACTCCGGGTTTCGGCTTTGAGAGCTTTTCGAAAATTTTCAGCTTTTCCTTTCTTCTTCTTGAGAAGAGGACAGTTGGGTCGATGTGTCCCTTTTTTCTTACATTCAAAGCAGACTACATCTTTGTTTGGTTCCCTCATCATCAACAGACTTGGTCTGCTGTCTTTGAAAGCTTTGTTTCTTTGAGTTGAACCTTCTTCCTTTTCTATTCAGTTTTCTGAATTTTCTTATCATGAGAGCAAGCTCCTCATCGTCCATATCATCTTCAGAATCTGTATCATCAGAATCATCATTTAATTTTAATGCAATGGATTTCTTACCTTTTGGATCTTCATCTTCATTGATCCGTTCCACTTCATAAGACTGAAGGGTTCCAATCAGCTCGTCGACAGATAGTGGCATAATTTTTTGCGTCTCTCTTATCGAAGTCTTTATGTGATTCCAATCCTTGGAGAGTCCACGCAGTAGCTTGTTTACCTTCATGGGATCAGAAATTGGTTGACCTTGATTTTCAAGACCATTCACAATATCTGTAAAATGACTAAACATGTCAGTTATAGATTCTCCTGGTTTCATTCTGAAGGCTTCGTATTGACCGAGAAGAATGTTGATTCTTGTTTCCTTCACTCGATCTGTTCCTTCATAGGTGATATGCAATCTGTCCCAAACTTCTTTTGCTGTAACACAAGAAGATATTCTATTATATTTAGTTGGTGACAAAGCACAATATAAGGAGTAAATTGCTTTTGCATCGAGTGCTTGTCTCTTGATTATCTCTTCCTGAGTCATTCCATTGGTCTCATCAGTTTCTTTCCCTCTTTCAGAGACTGATGCAGTGGTAGGAGTAATTCCTTTTCTACAACGTCCCATTCAGAGGATCCTTTGATCGTAGGAAAGCTTTCATCTTGTTCTTCCAGATGTTGTAATCCTTTCCATCAAAGTAGGGTGGTCTGGTATTGCTTTGCCCTTCCATCAGCCCTGGTGCTAGCATACTAGCCATGGATCTTTAACTCTGAAGTAAAACACTTCAAACAAAGTGAGTACACAAGCTCGGATACCAATTGATATTGCTAGTATGAGTACCTAGAGAGGGGTGAATAGGTATATAAAAGATTTTTCTTCAACAATCGCACAATATTAGACAGTTGATGGATTTTAGACAAACGATAATCAAAGTAAGGCGAGAGAAGAGAAAATTGAACACGCGGTTTATAGTGGTTCGGCATATATCAAGCCTACGTCCACTCTTCTTCAGCGACAGCCTATTGGCGGATTCCACTATGAACAAAGAGAAGTTACAGCACAGCTTTGCCTTGATTCCACGGTGTAGATGTTCTACCACACCTCCTCAAGATTTCTCACAAATATAGACTCTCTTTTGTATACAAGTATTCGCTCAAAGGAATTGTCTAAACAAAAAGGAGCTTAAGACTTTGGAATTCTTCTATCGCGCACACCTTGAACAACTAAGACCGTCTTCCTTATATACTCATTTATGCCATCATACCCATTGGCACTTACCAAAGGAATTCCTCCAATCTACCCGTTGGACGGAATCAATTAGGAAGATTGTTCAAGCTATTAAAGGAACGTGTTGATAGCCCATCAATCCTGTTCGCCCATACAATCAGGATCTCGGTTTCCATAAGTAGAACCTTCCAATAATATTTAGACAATCACCGGATCTTCAATTATCGAGTCAATCTTCGATCAATCAAAGGACTCCGTTATGTCTTTTCCAGCCACGAGATCTTCTCCAGTTGATAAGGTTAAATCCTTAACGAAACATCCAGTTCCGGGATAACCTTTCTTCAACGGATTAGAGACTGTCAATGAGGATAGACTTTGAGTCTTGAGTCGGCAGTCCGGAGGTCTTCGGACTTTAAATAACAGAGTCTGCAAGCCTTCAGACTAGACTGATAGAAACGTTTTGTCAACTTCAAAACACTTCAAGAAGATTTCTCCAACAAAGGGTAACCAAGAACTCTTGAAAATGCATGGTTTAAGGTTAACCCATGAACTCTTTGGAATTGCAAGGTTTTAGGATAACCAAGAACCTCTTGAAAATCGTGTGGTTTTTCTGGGGAAACCTATCATTTGATAATATTCTGAAGTGGATACTGCCCATCAAATAGAATTCATTATAACAAGTATTCTAGTAGCGAAAGCATACTAGATGAGATCAATTTCAGCATATGTCATCAGAAACAATATCAAGAGTGTATCGGTAATGAGAAGGCAATGATTGCATAAACAAATCAAACTAATTCGGACCACTTGACAAATTCGCAAAACTGTCATCACTCTCGGATGATATCATTAATCGTCAAATTCTCTTGGGAGAAAAGTCCTTGTTAAAATGACCTTGACTCATGAGAAAGGTCTGTTAAGTATGCCGAGCAAGGACACCTAGTCAGAAAGGGCTTCTCGCATATTCTTAAGAAAAGGGCTATTTGATCCCATCTATTCATGTGGGAAATAAACTGATCACTCAACCTCACTCTTCCAGTGTGCAAGGCTTTGAATCATTCGCAATAAGTACACATTGACCAATCAAAGAGGTCTTTTAGAAGGACCGTAGTGCAGGTTTGGTCATGGTTTTAGCAATGGATAAGCATCATTGGCTATGAAATGAATTAATCACTAATCAACATCTCCGCCAGGTTTACAAGTCAAGAAACCTTAAGATGAGATAAGACAACCTTACTCTCACTTCTTCGAGCGGCATCTTCTTTAGGAAGTCCTTATTTCCACTTTGAATCATCCCAATCTGAAGAGACTTCGGGAGTAGGTTGTAATGTTGGATTGGTGAAAGGCTCAAAAGGCTCAATACTTTTTCGAAGAGGGATTTGAGAGTTGGTGATTATCATGGCATCATTACCATATCATCCATTTTTTTAAAGCACTCAATGTTTAGAATTCAAATTGTGTCGAAAGTCCTTTGACTAATCATCTTAACATAATGGCTTTTGCATTTGCAATGATTTTCTTTTCAATGCAGGCATTTTTTGCCATTTTTGCTTTCACAGAGAGATATTCCTCTTGATGCAATTGTTTTCTTCCACTCTCTCTCCCTTTTTTTTTTGTGGGCATTGGCCTTATTTTTACCAGGCACACTGCTTTTTCATGCCCCTTAATTTTCACTTGACTTTTGTTCTTTCAAGCTTTTTGAGCTCTTGGGACTTTCAAGATGCTTTTCATATCATATAAACACCAATTGCATTGGTAAATCATGTGCCCTGCCCCAATGTGGGGAGATAATCACCACCTGGGTTTTAGAAATGAATAGTTAGGCTCAATATGGTTTAAGCAAAGGGTATCGGTGTTTGGGTAGAGAAAAGAATGCTCTTCTTCACCTTGGGATGCTTCGAGCTTCCATAAGAATTCACTTGAAGTTACCACAAAAAAAGATTTATGCAAGTGAGAGTAAAGAAACTTTTCTCATCTTCCCTCTCCAAATAATGTCAACCCAAACCTCCGTAATTGCCCCGTCATGGGGTGGTTCTTGACAGGGATATTTTGTAGAAAATTCTTCACATTAAAAGGCTCAAATAGGCTAACTATTGTCACCTGTAGTGTGTATGATAGAGGAAAGAAATGCCTCTTATCATCTTGATCTATGTACCTCTTGCGAATGAATTCATTGACCTCAAACAACACGAGCTTTCTTTTTCACTCGAATTCCAGAGTGTTTAAAGGACATGTTTGGAAATGGGTTGCCTTTCCTCATCCTAAGTGTTTCTCGCTTGGCATAAGCAACATCGCCTTTCATTTTTGTTGAGATCATCTGAGTGGATTAATCTCCATAGAGAACTTTGATTCGAAATGAGTGATCCATCGAGTGGATGGACAATTTAAAGGTAAGAAAGATTTTTGCAAACCTTGTGGAAAACTTGTTTCTTTAATTTCCATTTTTTGCGTTTGTTTCTAGAAAAACACTAAATGTTCTTCTTTTTTTTGCGATGGAAATTCACCATTTATTTTCCATTTGATTTTGAGGAGAAGGGCACTTACCTGTGTCTTAGTAGTCAGGTGACCCTACAAAGAACAAAAGGGAATGTGTTAGTACATGAATCCTTAGGGATTGTAAAATTGGAAACGATACAACATTACCCTTGGTCAATTTCACCATTTGGCGGCAAATAGCGGAATGAACGTACTGTTTTAAGGCTTGAAGAGAATCTCAGGTCTTTGGTCTCATTAGTTCAAGCATTTTCTTCTTTTTGCAAAAATAAGAGATGCAAAATTTTTTATTTATTTTTTTTTTTTTACATGGCAACCTCGTTGCCGTTTCCGGGGATCGAACCCCGTACCTCTCGGACCGTTCATTCATTCCCATACCACCAGGCCGAAGCGCTGGTAGTGTCTATAGGGCGCTTCTTTTTTATTTAATTGAACCGGCTCTAGAACGACACATATTTTAAGCCAACTTAGGTGACTTTGTCATGTGTTAACTCCACATGCTTACTTTGTCGATATAGATTATGCTTAAATCAATTTCTCGATTTTGTTCCTCGAATACCAACGCTTCCTGTTAAACAAAGGAACTACGTCAAAAATGAAGTTTAGATGAGGCATTTTGGAAACGATACTAAATTACCCTCCTGCCTCTGACTTTAAATGTCTTGTGCTTCCTCTTCATGTACTTTTGCTCCTTAGGTGTTAACATTTCCTTGAAGATCTTGCTTTCAAATGGGCCATTTAGATGTTATCGAATTCACTCAGAATGAGTGGGCGTCAAAGATGAAAGGAGAGGGTACTCCTTGTTTCGATACGTGAGGGCATTGCTCCTTAGATGTTTTACTCCATTTATTCCATCAAAATGGATGGTTGGGCCTTAGCATGCCTTCTTGGTATAAGGTGTTGCTTCAGCGCTCAATGTGCACATTTTCCTACAAGAAATGGGGCATGTTACTTATATTCCACAATTGAATTGGACTAATTTAGGGACGATACTCCCTTTTTGTGCTGAATCAATTGACTATGTTTCATCTTGCTCATGGGTCAGAATTGCTCTGCTTTAAGTGATTTGCCCCATTCATCAACTGCAAGGAAAAAGAGACGAATATGTTATTTTCATACTCGACGTGATTCATTTTAGGAACGATATACTCCCTTTTACGGCATATATGATGACTGCATTCCATCTCGTTTCCTTGGCTATGGGGATGAATTTGCTCTCATGATTGACAACAATTCACTTGACAAATGTCTATTCCATTTGAATCTTTCCCTTTTTAAGAGTCAGGTGACTTAGGCATTGCGTGCCCCCGATCCATTTTGTGGCCATCTGCTCCAATTAAAATTTCCTACACATATGGAAACAATGTATTATTTCTATTGTTAGGTACATTAGGTTTAGGAACGAAGTACACCCTTCTTCAAAGTGGGGCAATTCCGCATCTCATCATATCTTTGTGGAAGAAGGGAAGATATTGTCCTCATGGTCGAATGTATGCCACATTGAGTTAGATAACTTGTCCATATGCAGCTTCATTATGTTGGATTGATAAATCTTCATTTCATTTGAATCCTTCATGCTTTACTCAGTTTCCCGCATACCCCTTTTAGGCTAGGTGACCTTTCACCATTTTTGCTGCGTCAATGCATTTCCCACTTCACAATCTGTAAACATGGGTGGCTATGTCGGTTTATGAATGAGTTGTTTTGACTTTTGGAATGAATACACCCTTTTTCTTTTGAAGATCATGTGATTCTGGACCAGGTTGTCCTCCTCATGTGGTTTTGTTGCTTGGCAATAATTTGCATCACTAATATCTGCACAAAATAGAAGGACAAATCATTCCTAAAATAAATCGAATTTAACTTGAAACGATTACCACCTTTTATTTGAAGGCAACATTTGATGACCGATTCCTGTTTGTGTACATCTACATCTTGAAGTGTTGTCTTGCAGACCACCAATAATTACCTCCATATTGGATTGGATGCCAAGACACCATTGGAAGTGTAGGAATTGCAGTTGCTTCTTGTTTGAAACCAATGAAGTAGTTTGATGCCAAAGAATGTCTATAGATTTCTTCTCCCAAGAAGAATGTCAAATTAATATGAGGTTGTTCAGAATGCGGAACTCTGTTAGGCCATTAGATTTGTGATCTTCAAGGCTTTGATGATTCTTTTCACACTTAATCACAATGTTTGAGTTGATATGCTGTGAAATTATTCAAGTAGTTCATGACTCAACCAAATATGCCCATAAATGAGCATGAATTGGTGCATCTCATGACTTGCTTTGTCGAGGGGAAAAGCCTACGCTTTTGTCAATCTTGAACAGAACCGTCATTTTGCCTGTTTAACAAAAAATGGATGACTGAGTTAGTTGTTGCTCAAGAAATCTCTATTGGAACGATTACAACCTTACCCCCTCAAAGCATCATCCTGTGGATTAACCTGCAAAAGCTATTAAATGAAGAGATAAAATATTGTGCAGGTTCTTCTTGAAACTCATTTTCAAACATTTTGAAGCTAAGGCATAAAACTCAGCCTAGAAGGTCCGTTTGAAACACTTCAAGTGTTTTAAAGAATATAACTTTTATGAACTCTAACTTCATTATTAAAAAATGTGAGTTGTATGATTTACAAAAGCATTTGATTGAGTCCACAATCAAAACCCAAAACGCAAAACACGGTTCCTAATAGGAATAATGACAAGGATAAAGTACAAGAAGCTCTTTCGTAGAGGAGCATAATAAGCACAATTCTTGTCCTAGCTTTAAAGTCCACTTTTGGCATGGCCAAGCAAGAGGAGTTCAAGGAATGGTTGTCACGCATGACCTGTGAAAGGAAGATAATGTCAGTATATGAATGAAAAATTGATATTTCAATAAAGCCGCCTCTTACAATGAAATCAAGGCGACGATACCTTCTCTGTAATATCCACTTACGAGAATTTGGTATTTCGTTAAGATTTTATTAGTAAGAAGAGATTTCATTAAAAGATCGATCCACGGCTATCAATTGAATGCCCACTCTGTTCCAAAAGTTTCATACACAAATGGGGCATTGATTTTGAAAGATTAATTTGTAATTCCACTCATGCAAAGGTGAGGTGATTTTTACTTTGAGAAATCAATACACAAAATGTGATTTGAATTTCGAAATGCGACCAAGAATTTTCTTGAAAAATTGATTTTAATTCTATGCCCCAAAATGTAATCTTGACTTGGAAGAATTTCTATACAAAATGTGACTTTGAGTTCACAATTGAAAAAAAAAACATTTGTTTTATGGGGTTAGATCAAAGGTATTTGAAATGTTTATTTATTAAGAGTGAGAGCCAAGCCTATATTGCTAAGGGCATTCCATTGATTTCTGCGAATCTCAAAAAATGAAAATTTCAATCCGAAGTGAGCAAGTACATGGAGAAATCATACTTACAGTGGGTGAAGAGACATTTTTTTTTTTTTAATCACATAGACATGCGGATGTAAACTTGTGAGGTTTGATGCATAAAGGTGGAATTCTAAAGGCTTAAAGTCCCCATTTTGATTAGATCAAAAGAGTTTTCCCCACTCCGCGCTTACGTCGGACAGTTCTCTTTATCATTAATCAAAATGAGTGGGACCAAAAGTGGATAACCATGGGTCATTCCCCGCATGGGTTCCATCTTTTGGCACCTCCTATGGGCTTCCTAGTACGATCAGGGTTTTAGATCGCGGGTTGTGTGTGCAAATGTGTAGTGCTAAGGTAAGTATAAAGGCACGCACATCAATTGATATCCAAACAACACTTCAATTTCATCCACATCGGCATTCATTCCTACGCCTCTCTACAAAAGAAATGGGTTAACAAACACTCCACCCCTTATTACTCCAAACCTACAAAAACATTTAACACATTGTTAGCGGACTAACCTTGTTTTCCACGCGACTTTGACACGCGCTATCAAATGAAGACCATGTTAGTGAACAACCAATCAAGTTATTACGGCCTAAGTCCTCTAAGGTTTGCAACCAATTCCCCAGTGGAGTCGCCAAGCTGTCACGACCTCTTTTTTTCCGTCCGGGGAAAAAGAAGAAAGGTTTAGGGGTATTTGCCTAAAGAGGCGGACTAATAGTCCTAGATTAGGTGCAGGCTCTCCCAAGCCCATACCTCGCGCGACGTTGGATTCGTTTTTTAGTTCTTAACAATCTATGTAATTCTAGGAGTCGCCACTAGCCTATTGGGGTCGGCTAGAAACCAATCAAGACACGAGAGTGTTGTCTCGATTCCTACACAACCAGAGATTTCTAGGAACGGGGACTTGTTTACGCCAATGTTTCTATTAGCGCCCTTGCGGTACCACTAACTTGGAAAGTTATTTATCTAAATGGCCACACATTCTTGATTACCAATTATAATCTTTATGAAACCACTAAGTGTCCATGCAAATGTTTTTGTAGTTTTTTTTTAATGTCTAGACTAATCCTAACATAATTTAGAAGAGAAATTTACACTCAAATTAATGAAAAGCGACGCGTAAGTAAACATCCAAGAAATTGAAATGACTTGAAAATAAACGCGGAAAAGGTAAACTCGATACAAGTCGAGCAAATAATATTACATGGCCTTATTATCACGCCCCGGGACAGGACCCCCATGAGCAAAATGAGAATTCAAATATGCATGAAATTACTTTATATGCATGAAATTACTTTAAATAGTTTTAATCTACATAAAATGGATTATTTACAAAAATGGTTATAAAATACCAAAATAGCATTAAATTATGAAAATGATATTTTAAAATTAGGAAAAATTCATATATGTCATTTATATCCTAATTTGATGCTATCTAACATTTTTTGATATTTTTGAAATTTTCATATTTTTCTCTTTTTTAATTATTTTTTTTTTTTAAAAAATAATAATTCCTTAAACCGATCTATGCTAACATGGAGTAACACAACACATGAATATCACAATAATCAAGCTCAAATCGGCTGTTTCAAGATCGAAGCTTAGTTTGGGCATTTTGTCGAACACTTGGTGTGCATTAAACTAGCCCCAATAGCCTCCTCGAGCCAAGTTTGCAGCCTTCAATCTCCACTCATAAGCAATCTCATGTGGAACTAAAGTATTAAGATCATACTTACTTCCTAGTTTCCTTTTCAAGTGGTTCTTGGCCAAGGAAACCGAGAAAGTGTCCTCTGGAAGCACGTGGAAGTTGGCTTCTTCAACTGGAAATGAGATCTGCAGAAAAGAAGAACTGATAACGAAGGTTTTCGTTGACCTCTAAAATTAGACTTCAAGACGTCTTTTGTTGGGAACATTGACACCAAGCCAAACTATATGTATTCTAGTTTGGGGTAGAAGTCAATATTTTCCTCATTTGTTTCTCAACTTTCTCCAAAACACTGCCTTTTCATCACTCGTGACCAACTGGGCTCACTACTTAGAAAAATTTTCAGTGTTTCCTGGCCCGCCTGGAGGGTGTTTTTCGGGGGGCTTTAGGAGGCCTTCCCGATCTCCATTTAGGACGTACGACCTATGGATGGAAAGATATTTGAGTGAAGTTTCACTCTATAGTTGAAGGTTTTGGCTAATTTTGGCCGAAGGGTTGTGCAAATCTCACTTTTCTCTCCAAAGGTTGATCTGGAATTTCTGGGTTTTGCTTTTCTGGAGTTGCTTCTGAGGGCCTATTTGGGGAACGATTCCGAGCTCTCCCCTCTCCCCCTCGTCTCCTATATCTCATCCCTTGAAATAGCTTGCTTCAGTGATCTTATCCCATGAATTAAGGGATTTTTGGTCGGTCTTTTGTCCACCTACCAAGCCTGCCAACTGAGCTGGTTCACCTACTCTTCTGACTTAGCCAAATTTTTTAACTTCTGCAGCTGTTGAGTGTGCGAACTTTGCTGCGATTTTCCCGTGCTTTCAGCGGCTTATCCCTGGCCAATTTCCGTCCACTTGCACTACTATATATGGTCTTCCATCACGTGAAAATATCGAGCTAAATGGGCGGCTGAGTGAGATATGGTGGGGCCACCAATATGCCTACTTAGCAGCTCCGAATTAAGACCTAACCGTGGGCTGGGTTTTGGTAGCTGGTTTGAGTGCTTTAATCCATCAATTTGGCCGAGGTTTCTGATCAATTAGCAACCTCATGTATAGTAGCTTAAGATCTTGACCATTTTTCACAATTGTCTCCACCAAATTTTGCAAGAGAGTCCCTCAAAGCTGGCCATTTTCTTGCCCGAAAATGCCAAATTCAATGCAATTAGGTCCTTTTTGCCCGACTCGATTAATTAGACTTGACCCAAGTTCAATTTTAACTCAATTGGGAGCCCAGATGATGATTTAAGGGCTCGAGTGAAATTTTGCAAAATTTGCGAATTGGTCCCTCAACTTTTGGAAATTGCATTTTGGCCCCAATTTGCCATTTTAATTCTAATTTGACCTCTTGGGCTTGGCTAGTCACATTTAGATCATTGGCCCCAACTTTTTTTCTTTTTTTTCTTTTTTAATCTTTTTTAACTTTTTTTTAAATTTTTAATTAATTAATTTTTTAATTAATTAATTAATTAATTTTTTTTTTTTTTTGGAAAAACATCTTCCATTTTGAAAAACTATACTAAACACCTAGATAATCTACATGCAATAATTTTATTTTTTTTAGGTGTCAACACCCTTTCCATAATCATTAACATAGCTTAAGTTACTGCAAGAATCAAAAGATCAAATCAAACAAAGTCCAAACTAGTCCAAACCTCAACCAAACAAAAGATAAGCCCAAAAAACAAAAAATCAAATCAAAGTCAAATCTGCATCAACTTCTCCCCCTTTTTGTCAATAGCAAAAGGTGGAGAACAAGTAAAAGAGTTGTTTGAAAATAGAGTTAGAATCATGGCTGTTTTGGAAGGCGAACAAGCTCGAACTCTCCCATAGAATTCACTATCTTCTCAAACCTTGTAAAACTCTGCTTCAGTGACTGAAAATCTTCACCCCGCATGAAGGCGCACTTGATTCTTCAGGGCGTTTAGCGATCGTGCAAAGACAAGTGGCCATGAAAGCATTCTTGAGATCTTGCATCTCATACCCCATAGCATATTGCTGCTTCTTTACATCCAATAGAATCTCTAACAGTCTCGAAAAGCCTACTGTTTGTTCTGTTGCAGCACTAGGTCCAGCCGAGTCGATTCCAGGGGTTTTGAGAATGGATGGAACTTCAGTATATTGTCCATCATGACTATGAGTGGATGCTTCTGGATAATGAGAGGTATACACATCCTCTGGATCCGCTGCAGAACGACTCACATCACTAGTAAAGATAGGTGAAGAAATACCTTGTTGTCCAATAGCTCTCCTTGTTTGGTTGCCTTCAGGTGGAGTAAGTAAGATTTCTTCTTAATCAACTTCAGTTTCAGAGTGATGCACGTCAGCAGTTCCAGTTCCTGCCATCTCAGAATCACTGGACAAGGAGACAGCCAAAATTGGCTCAAAAGAGTCTTCTTGACCCTGGTCTTCTTCTTCTTCTTGTCCTCTTTCTGCTTCTTCTTCCTCTCCTCTTCTTCCCTCTTCTTCCTCTTCTCTTCTTTCTTCCTATGTCCTCCTTTGTCCTTCATCTTCCTTCTCTGTCTCTTCTCTCTCTTTTTCTCCTTCTTCTAGCTCTTCTCGAGTCTCTTGAAAGCTGACAAAACTCTTCAAATTTCGTAAGGCTAAAAGAGTCATTTCATCCTCATCCTCTTCATCCTGCAA
This sequence comes from Eucalyptus globulus, assembly GCA_014182545.1. Classification (NCBI taxonomy): domain Eukaryota; kingdom Viridiplantae; phylum Streptophyta; class Magnoliopsida; order Myrtales; family Myrtaceae; genus Eucalyptus; species Eucalyptus globulus. Next base: position 52,006,322 of record CM024719.1, read on the forward strand.
GATGAGAATTCTCTTCCTCTTTTCTGGAGCAGCCATGCGCTTCTTGCCTTTCCTTTTGGCTGCAGCAGAGTCTTGTCTTGCTTTGATGGGAGACTTCTCCTTCATGCGCTCTAACACATTGTTTAGCTCTTTCAAGCGCATCTTTGTGATCATTTTAAATCCAATCACCATTGAAGAAATTGTTGTCAAACATAATGGTGCAGGGATGTGAATTTTAAAATGTCTAAAAAGGTACGTGATAAGAGTAGAATAAGGGAGTTGTCCCTTATCCTTCACCACTATTCTGTACATGTGAAACAAGATGGTATGAGGCAGAGAGAATTTGAATCCAGCATTGATGGCATACATCAATTTCGCTTCAGACCGAGAGACATCAGTCTTGGATGTCGACTTTGGACGAATGCGGTTGATTACGATCTTGTGCAACAAGATGTTGGAGGCATTCATCCTAGAGTAGGAAATCTTGCCTTCAGCATCCCGATATTTCACCAATGATAGAGTAGCACGAGCAACGGACACGCTAATTGGTTGGAAACTCGCTCTTTCCACCCTAATTATGTCAGCCAACTTCTATTTGAATCTATCATTTTTGGATACAAATAGATTCTCTTTCATAGTCAGGGATAATGAGTTTTTGGTGGATATGGACACTTTGGCTGACTTAATTGGGGTGGAAAGAGCATGTTTCCAACCAATCAGTGTGTACGTTGCTCACGCTACACTGGCATTGGTAAAAGACAGGTTTGCTGAAGGCAAGATCTCCTACTCTAGGATGAATGCCTCCAACATCTTGCTGCATAAAATCGTGATCAACTGCATCCGTCCAAAATCAATATCCAAGACTGATGTCTCTCATTCCGAAGCAAAGCCGATGTATGCCATCAATGCTGGTTACAAATTCTCTCTGCCTCTCACCATTCTGTTTCACATGTACAGGACAGTGGTGAAAGACAAGGGACAACTCCCTTATTTTGCTCTTATCATGCGCCTTTTCAGACATTTCAAAATTCACATTCCTGCACCTTTGTGTTTGACAAGCATTACTCTAATGGTAATTGGATTTAAAATGGTCACTAAAATGCGTTTGAAAGAGCTTAACAAGGTGTTAGAGTGCATGAAGAAGAAGTCTCCCGTCAAGGCGAAACAAGACTCTACAGTGGCCAAAAGGAAAGGCAAGGAGCCCATGGATGCTCCAGTAAAAAAGAAGAGAACTCTCATCTTGCAAGATGAAGAAGATGAGGACGAGATGACTCTTTCAGCCTTAAGGAACTTGAAGAGTTTCGTTAGCTTTCAAGAGACAGATGAACGAGAGACCAGAGAGGAGACAGAGAAAAGACATGAAGGAAGAAGAAGTGAAGAAGAAAATAGAAGAGAAGAAGAGGAAGAGGAAGGAAGAAAAGAAGAAGAGGAAGAAGAGGCTCGAGATTGAGATAGCTAGTATAAGCACCTAGAGGGGGTGAATAGGTGTACAAATAATTTCTCGAGATACGGAAGCGATTCTAGGCAAACGATAGATAGGAAAATACGATCAAAGTAAAGTAAAGGTGAGGGAAGAGAAAATTGAACACAAGATTTATAGTGGTTCGGCTTATTCCAAGCCTACGTCCACCCTTCCGCACTGACAGCCCATCGGCTGGATTTCACTATGAACAAAAGAGAAGTTACAGCACAGCTTTTTCTTGATTCCACAGTGTAGATGTTCTATCACACTTCCTCAAGGTTTCTCACGAATATAGACTCTCTTTTGTTTACAAGATTTTGCTCAACAAATGAATTAACTAAGAACAAGGAGTTTCAGACTTTGGAATTCTTCTATCGTGCACCACCTCGAACAACTGAAACGTCTTCCTTATATACTCCTTCATGCCATCATACCCGTTGGCACTTACCAAAGGAATTCCTCCAATCTACCCGTTGGACGGAATCAATAAGGAAGATCATTCGAGCTATTAAAGGAACATGTCGATAGCCCATCAATCCTGTTCGCCCATACAATCAGGATTTCGGTTTCCATAAGTAGAACCTTCCAAGAATACTTTGCCAATCATCGGATCCTTAATCTTCGAATCAATTATGATCAAATAAAGGATTCCGTCATGTCATATCCAGCCAATAGATCTTCTCCAGTCGATAAGGCCACATCCTTAATGAAACATCCAGTTCTGGATAGCCTTTCTTCAACGGATTAGAAACTGTTAATGAGGATAGACTTTGAGTCTTGAGTCCGGCTGTCCGGAGGTCTTGGACTTTAAATAGCAGAGTCTGCAAGCCTTCAGACTAGATCGATGGAAACGTTTTGTCAACTTCAAAACACTTCAAGAGGATTTCTCCAACAATCTCCCCCTTTTTGATGGTGACAAAACTTTCCTGCAAATTTGGAAAACTTTGACCTGCAAAACATTTCTCAAACACATATGCATATCTTATAGAGATAAATGGCTTAAATGAATAACACTAGAATTTGCAACCACAGAAAATAGGTTAGTCCAGTATGCAATAAAGCCATTCATAAGATATCAATAGTTAATAATAAGCAGTCAAATCCAAATCCCAAATTTAGTCCACATCCAGACACACAAGTCAAGTCAAAACAAACCACAAACCAAACAAGCCAAAAGTTCGACAAAAATTTAAGTTCAAAGTTTTTCAAGTCTCGCATCTCTCCCCCTTTTTGTCAGCATAAAAAAGGTTGAGATGAAAATGGAGTGGAGTCATGAATGCTTGGGAACACGAACAAGCTGGAAATCTCCCATCGACTAAACAATGCCTTCCAGCCTTTTCAAGTCTTGCTTCAATTGTGCAACATCCTCACCCTTAGCATTAGCCTGAATCTGAAGAAGAGAAAGGGCTTGGATTTGATCATTCAATGAACCCGAAGAAGCTTGTCCTGCATTCTGCAATTTCTGAACTTCGCATCCCAATGCATATATCTGACCTTGCATCTCCAAGAGAATATCCATAACTCTACGAAAGTCTGCTGAATTGTCGGTCTGCGTACTGGCGTCGGCACGATCTACAGACGATGGTAGATCAGCATAATCACGCAGATTTGGCGAAGAAACATCATGACCTTCCTCGGAAAGCGAGAGGCATAAATATCCTCGGATCTGCTGGGGATCGGCGGCTCCCTCACTTGGTTGCAAAGATTTGAGAACATTCCTCTTTTCTCTTGGTCTCCTCCTGTTTTCATGCCTTCAGGTGGAGAAGAGTTCTCCTCATGTTCTCCTTCTTCTTGATCTCTTTTCTCTTCTTCTTCTTTTTCAACTCTCTCTTTCTCAGCATCTCTTTCTTCTTCTTCTTCTCTTTCCTCCGTTTCTTTTTCCTCTGCATCTTTCTCTTCTCTTTCTTCTGTCTGCTGTTCTGAGTCTTTCTCCGGAACAGATCGACTAAGATTCTTCAATGCAGAAATAGTGATGTTTTCCCCATCATCTTCATCCTCAACGATGAGAGCTCTTCTTCTCTTAGATGGAGCATCCATGGGCTTCTTCCCTTTTCTTTTTGCTGCAGAAGAGAATTGATGAGATTTGACTGGAGTCTTCTCCTTAAATTTCTCCAATGCCTTGCTTAGTTCCTTCAGACGCATCTTAGTCACCATTTTCAGTCCTACCACCATATGATCGCACGATCGAGCACAAAGAATTTGCGGAGGCTGAATGTTCAGATGTCTGAATAACTTCGTTACAAGACCTGGATAAGGAAGTTGACCTCTGTCCTTCAACACTACTCTATACATGTGGAACATAACAGTGTGAGGAAGTGAAAACCTTTTCCCAGTGATGATGGCATACATTAGCTTTGCCTCTAAACTTGAAACATCAGTCTTGGAAGTTAATTTCGGTCTGAGGCAATTAATTACAATCTTGTGCAGCAAGATGTTGAATGCACTCATCCTTGAGTAGGAAATCTTTTCCTCTGTTCTCCTGTCCTTAACAAGTTCCAATGTAGCACGAGCAATAGAAACTTTGATCCGTTGATATCTTCCTCTCTCAACTTCTAACACATCTACTAGCATATCCATATCCACTACAAAGTCTTAATCTTTGACACTGAAAGAGAATCTATTCGCATCCAAGAAACTAATATTTGAATACAAATATGCAGTTAGTTGAGGATAGGCCTCTGTGGTGTCAGAGCAGAATTTTTCAAGTTGAAGATGACCGAACTTTTCCCTCAAGTTCACATTCACAGCATCCAGAAAATCAAAATCCACACTCCTAGGGTTTATCACCCCACGCTTCAGCAATTTTGAGTATAGATCCTTCTGTTCCTTCGATCTAAACAACTCTCCCCTTTTTCCTCGATTTTCCGCCGTAACTCCCATTCTTGGTTGAAATTGGTTGTACAATTTGTCATCATCATTTCCATCTACCGGATTAACTCCCCAATCACGAGGATCACTTGGGATATTTGCAAGGGTTTCTTCTGCCACCCCTTTACGAGCAATTCCCAAACTTTCCATTTTTCGCAAAAAGATATATTCATTTCCATATCCTTTGTCCTTAAGAAAATCATCGACATAGTTCAATGGAGTACCAGTCCCTTTTAAAGCATGATACAGCTTATAAATAAAAGAGGGCCTTTAAACTCTTACAGGATCTGCATCTTCAATGATTTCTTCATTTTGATGATGATCAACATCTTGAGGACTAGATGGAGGAGAATGACGCTGCGAGAATGTTGTGGGCTCTGCTCTTGCTGATTTGGAGACACTTCTTCTTCGGTGAGATCAAAGTGCGTAGGCCCCTCACTCATTCGCCGTGGTCCCTCGCGATCCTCGAAGACTTTCTTGAAGACGACATCTTTCTTAGTCTTTGAAAGATTCCTTGCTTGACTTTCCCAAGAAAGATGACAACTTTTTCGAAGATTAAATAAAAGAGGAAAACAGGAATGGAAGATTGGTGCTTTTTAGGGTTTTGGAGTTAAGCGAAGAGAAACCGACTGTATATAAGACAGTTGAAAGGAGGGGATACAAAACGTCGTAATGGAAAGTGAAAAGATGCCTTTAAAAAAATAACTGCCTTTTTCGAAAAATTGTCATTTCAAAATAACTCCTTTTTCGAAAGGAAACGTTACAATAATCTCGTCAATTAAAGATAGCGGTTAAGATAACAAAAATCAAACACGGTTGATGAACATACCTTTTCAAGATGAGATTAGAGAGAGAATAACTTACTGTCAAAGTCTTGTTTGTCTGAGTCTGAGAGTCTCTAGACTTTAACTTCTTCAAACTTCAAAATGTTGAGTCTCGAACACGGATAATTTCAAATTGATTTTCTCCAAAGGCTTTGTAAATATATCCGCCAGTTGGTTCTTTGAGTCAACAAACTGAATCGTAATTTCTCCATTTTGAACATGATCTCTAATGAAGTGATGTCGAATCTCTATATGCTTTGCTCTTGAGTGAAGAATTGGATTTTTGGTGAGATTGATTGCACTGGTGTTGTCACATTTAATCTCCGTGCATGAATCTTCAATTCCAAAGTCTCTTAGCTGTTGTTTTATCCACAGAATTTGTGAACAACAACTTCCGAGAGCTACATACTCTGCTTCTGCTGTAGAAGGAGCTACTGTACTTTGCTTCCTTGAAAACCAAGACAATGTCCTGCCTCCAAGTAGTTGACAAGTACCTAAGGTGCTCTTTCTATCAACTCTGCATCCGGCTAAGTCTGCGTCTGAGTACCCAAGAAGAGTAAAGTCTCCTCTTTTAGGATACCAGAGACCAAAGCTTGAAGTTGATGCAATATATTTGATAATACGCTTTGCAGCATTTAAATGTGATTCTTTAGGGTCTGCTTGAAATCTGGCACAAATGCAAACACTAAACAAAATGTCAGGTCTAGAAGCAGTAAGATAAAGAAGTGAACCGATGATACTCCTGTATAACTTTTGGTCGACTTTCTTTCCTCCTTCATCTTTATCTATCTTCAAGGAACTTGACATTGGTATATCGGCCTTTTTGCAATTATCCAGTCCAAACTTCTTCACAATATCATTAGCATATTTTTCTTGATGAATAAAAGTTCCTTCCTTCAGTTGTTTCACTTGAAGTCCAAGAAAGAAGGTTAACTCACCCATCATGCTCATTTCAAATTCATCCTGCATAGTCTTAGAGAATTTCTTGCACAGACTTTCATTAGAGGATCCAAAAATAATATCATCAACATATATTTGAACAAGTAGAAAACTCTTGCTTTCTCTTTTAATGAAAAGAGTAGTGTCTACTTTACCTTTAACAAATCCATTTTCAATTAAAAACTTACTCAGTCTGTCGTACCAAGCTCGAGGTACTTGTTTTAAGCCATATAAAGCCTTTTTGAGTCTGAATACTGAGTCTGGTTTCTTTGGGTCTTCAAACCCAGGTGGTTGTTCCACATAGACTTCCTCATGGATAAATCCATTCAAGAAAGCACTTTTGACGTCCATTTGGAATAACCTGAAATTCTTATAACAAGCAAAAGCAAGTAATAATCGAATTGCTTCTAACCTTGCTGCGGTGCGTAAGTCTCGTCATAGTCTATCCCTTCTTCTTGTGTGTATCCCTTGGCCACGAGTCTTGCCTTGTTTCTTATGACTTTTCCTTTTCGTTCATCTTGTTCCGAAAACCCATTTAGCTCCAATAAGACTTACCTTTCGGTTTAGGAGTCAATTCTCAGACATCATTAATACTGAATTGCCTGAGCTCTTCTTGCATAGCTTCAATCCAGCTTTCATCAGATAAAGCTTCTTCTATGCTCTTGGGTTCTATTTCAGAAATAAGAGCCACAGCACTAGACTCTTCGCGCCTTTTGGATCTTGTGCGAATTCCTTCATTGATGTCGCCAATAATAAGATCTTTGGGATGACTGGACTTATGTTTCCAGTTGCTAGTTAATTTGTCAGATTGATGGTCACTTCCTTCGCTTGAATCTTCAACGAGTCACTTGTTCTTGGTCCTTCAAAGTCCGAGCTATTTTAGACTTTGTAGAGTCCGGAGCAGGTTCAGATTCTTCAAGATGAGTCTGAATGGATTCATTTTGTATAGAATCTTGGAATTTAACATTCATTGATTCTTCCCTTGTTTGAGTCTTCTTGTTGTAGACTCCGCACGCTTTGCTTGTGGTTGAATATCCAAGGAAGATGCCTTCATCGACTTTTCTTCAAACTTACCAACTCGATCATTTGCATTTTTCAGTATAAAACATTTGCATCCAAATACATGAAAATATGAAACAATAGGCTTCTTTTCTTTGAATAGTTCATAGGGGTTTTTTTCAGAATAGGCCTTAGAAAAATTCTATTTATAATGTAACATGCTTAGAAAGCTGCTTCAGCCCAAAAACGTGAAGAGATGTTACTTTCAATTAAAAGAGTTCTAGCCATTTCTTGAAGAGATCTATTCTTTCTTTCCACAACTCCATTTTGCTCTGGAGTATATGGAGAGGAGAATACATGCTGAAAACCAGATTCATCACAGAATTTTGTAAAATCATGATTTTCAAATTCACCTCCATGATCTGTTCTTATACTCGAGATAACATACCCTTTTTCATTTTGAACCTTTTTAGCAAACTTTTCAAAGTAAGAGAAAGTTTCAGACTTACTTGCCAAGAAATATACCCAAGTAAATTGTGAGTAATCATCTACAATTACTAGGCGGTATTTCTTACCTCCAATACTTTGAGTTACGGATTTGGTCCAAAAGATCCATATGCAGAAGCTGCAGTACACGGTTAATGGAAACTTGATTTATTGGTTTAAAGGAATTTCTTACCTGTTTTCCCAATATACATGGTGTACATAGATCAGACTTTTGATATGATAAATTGGGTAGACCACGAACAAGCTTCTTTGCTGAGATTTTGGCTATTTGCTTCATATTGACGTGCCCAAGCTTTTCGTGCCATAAGTTTGCTTCGTCTTGGATTGAGATTAGACAATGTGATTCATCTGGTTTCACATCCAAGAGGTAGATATTTCCATGTCTTCGACCCATGAATGACTGAGTAGAATCTTTACTAGTTCCTGAACATATTCCCTCTTGAAAGTTGATTTTGAAACCGGTATCACATAGCTGACTGATACTGAGCAAATTGTAATTAAGCCCTTCCACTAAGGAAATATTGCTGATTGTGAGATTTCCAATCTTTACAGTTCCAAATCCCACAATTTTTCCTTTGCTGTTTCCTCCAAAAGAGACTTTTCCACCATTTACTCGAACAAGCTTTATGAAGTAATTTGAGTCTCTTGTCATGTGTCTTGAGCATCCACTATCCAGATACCACTTTACCTTTTTCTTGATAGTGACTTTTTGCATTTAAAAAAGAAACTCAAACCTTCTTTGGTACCCATATTTTCTTGGGTCCATTGGTGTTAGTATGATATGCGGTTTTTGCCCATACCTTTTAACAGGTTTCCAAATCATAGGACATTCTTTTTCAAAATGATCGCACTATTGCACTTTGAGCGTGCGAGAGCATTGCGACCTCTTTTGGTTTTACAAAGATCCTTTTAAAATGATTTTTGTAAGCATCTCTTGTGGGTCTTTGTTTGATTCTTTCCTTCACTTTAGGAAAATCAATTAAAGGAATGGTTTTTGAGTCATTCCCAAACCAGATTTATTGAAATAAGGTCTTTGGACGAGAGAGAATTTTTTCCAGTTCTCGGATCCTATAGAAAATCTTTTGGAAATATTTGAGATATCACTTTTCAAGAATGCATTTTCTTTTAAAAGATTATCTTCACTTTCTTTAAGAGAAGAAACATTCTTGTCTAAACATTTCACTTTTTTTCTTTCAAAATATTTTCCTGTTGTTTTAGAGCAGAATTTTCCTTCTTGAGTTCGGAAATTCTTTTAGAGAAGTCTTAAGACTAAAACACAATTCATCAATGTATTTTGAAACTTTAATAAGGATTTTGAAGTTACTTACCTCAAATTCGCTTTCTGAATCTGAATCTGTCTCGGAATTTGAATCTAAATCCGATTGTGCCATCAGACATATATTGGCATAATCATCATCACTTTCTTCACACTCTGTATCACTCCAGGTTTCAGCTTTAAGAGCTTTTTGGTACTTTTCAGTTTTTCCTTTCTTCTTCTCGAAAGAGGACGAGTTGGGTCCGATGTGTCCCTTTTTCTTGCATTCAAAGCGGACTACATCTTTGTTTGATTCATCATCCTCCAACGAGACTTAGTCTGTTGCTTTTGAAAACTTTGTTTCTTTGGATTGAATCTTCTTCCTTTTGTTAAGCTTCCGAATCTTCTTATCATGAGAGCAAGTTCCTCATCATCCATATCGTCTTCAGACTCGTAACATCAGAATCATCATTAGATTTTAATGCAATGGATTTCTTACCTTTAAGGTCTTCGTCTTCATTGATTCGTTCCACTTCATAAGACTGAAGAGTCCCAACCAACTCATCAACAGAGATAGTGGCATGATTCTTTGGGTCTCTCCGATTGAGGTCTTTATGTGATTCCAATCCTTGGAGAGTCCACGCAATAGCTTGTTTACCTTCATGGGATCAGAAATTGGTTGACCTTGATTTTCAAGACCATTCACGATTTCTGTAAAATGACTAAACATATCAGTTATAGATTCTCCTGATTTCATTTTGAAGGCTTCATATTGACCGAGGAGAATGTTGATTCTAGTCTCTTTCACTCGATCGGTTCCTTCATAGGTAATATGTAATCTATCCCAGACTTCTTTAGCTGTACCACAAGAAGATATTCTGTTATATTCAGTAGGTGATAAAGCACAATATAAAGAATAAATTGCTTTTGCATCAAGAGCTTATCTCTTGATTATCTCTTCCTGAGTCATTTCGCTAGACTCAATAGCATCTTTTCCTCTTTCTGAGACGGATGCAGCTTTAGGAATGATTCCTTTTTCTACAACGTCCCATTCCAGAGGATCCTTTGATCTTAGGAACGCCTTCATCTTGTTTTCCATATGTTGTAATCCTTTCCATCAAAGTAAGGTCAGTGCGGTATTACTTTGCCCTTCTACCAGCCCTGGAGCCAACATACTAGCCATGGATCTTTAACTCTGAAGTAAAACACTTCAAACAAAGTGAGTACACAAGCTCTGATACCAATTGAGATAGCTAGTATAAGCACCTAGAGGGGGTGAATAGGTGCACAAATAATTTCTCGAGATACGGAAGCGATTCTAGGCAAACGATAGATAGGAAAATACGATCAAAGTAAAGTAAAGGTGAGGGAAGAGAAAATTGAACACAATATTTATAGTGGTTCGGCTTATTCCAAGCCTACGTCCACTCTTCCGCACCGACAGCCCTTTGGTTGGATTTCACTATGAACAAAAGAGAAGTTACAGCACAGCTTTTCCTTGATTCCACAGTGTAAATATTCTACCACACTTCCTCAAGGTTTCTCACGAATATAGACTCTCTTTTATGTACAAGATTTCGCTCAACAAATGAATTAACTAAGAACAAGGAGCTTCAGACTTTGAAATTTTTCTATCGTGCACCACCTCAAACAACTGGAACGTCTTCCTTTTATACTCCTTTATGCCATCATACCCGTTGGCACTTACCAAAGGAATTCCTCCAATCTACCCGTTGGACGGAATCAATCAGGAAGATCATTCGAGCTATTAAAGGAACATGTCGATAGCCCATCAATCATGTTCGCCCATACAATCAGGATTTCGCTTTCCATAAGTAGAACCTTCCAAGAATACTTTGCCAATCATCGGATCCTTAATCTTCGAATCAATTATGATCAAATAAAGGATTCCGTCATGTCATATCCAGTCAATAGATCTTCTCAGTTGATAAGGACACATCCTTAATGAAACATCCAGTTCGGATAGCCTTTCTTCAACGGATTAGAAAGCGTCAATGAGGATAGACTTTGAGTCTTGAGTCGGCTGTCCAGGAGGTCTTCGGACTTTAAATAGCGGAGTCTGCAAGCCTTCAGACTAGACTGATGGAAACGTTTTGTCAACTTCAAAACACTTCAAGAGGATTTCTCCAACAGAGATGATTCCTTTGAGCCTACCTTGGCTGTATCCTTGTTAAGCAACTCAGAACAAACAAGGAGTGGAACTGCTGGAATGAAAGGAAAAGAAAAACATCACTCCCTTACTAAAGCAGAATAGGAAGAAGAATTTACTTCTCCACCTAAAGGCACACAAATGGGAGGAGCTGCTGAAAAATGAGGCATTTCTTCACCCGTTATAACTAGTGAGGTTAGTCAATCTACAGCAGATCCAGAGGACGTGTATGCCTCTCACCATCCAGAACTAGACCTTGAGGCATTCACTCCTAGTCATAGTAGATTAACTGCCGAAGAACCCTCCCATCTCAAGACTCCAGGAACAGATTCAGCTGGACCCAGTGCTGCACTAGCACAATCAGCGGACTTTTCACGAATGATGGATATCCTGTTGGATTTAAAGAAACATCAATATGATTTGGAGTATGAGATAAAAGATCTCAAAAAGGCTTTCTTGGCTACTTCAGTTTCGTTGCAAGAACAGTTACTCGCCTTGAAGAATCAAGTGCAAGATACTGTGAAGGGTGAAGATTTACAGCAACTGAAGGAGACTCTTGGAAAGCTTGAGAAGACAGTGAGTTCTATGGGGGAATTCTAGCTTGTTCGCTTGCCAAAACAGTCATGATTTTCACAACACTCTTTTCATTCAACACTTTTTGCTTATTCTCCACTTTTTGCTGTTGACAAAAAGGGGGAGAAGTTATGCAAATTTGTCTTTACTTTAATGATCTTTATCTTGATGACTTTTAGACTTTGGTATTTTTGTTTAGTTGTGGACTTTTGACTTTGGATCTTGACTGCTTGACTATTATTGTGATTTGAATCTTTGATGTTTACAATAATTTAGCCTGAGATACTAATTGTGGATGGATAGTTATTTTGCAGGGTTAACATGTTTTCTGTGGTTGCAGAATTGATACTATCCAAATCCTAATCAACTTATTTTTATAAGTTATCATGTATTGCTTAAGTTTTGTTTTGCAGAACAAAAGTTTTCAAATCTGCAAGAAATTTTTGTCACCATCAAAAAAGGGGAGATTGTTGGAGAAAACTCCCTTATTGTTTTGAAGTTGAAAAAGTTTCCATTAGTCTAGTCTAAAGACTTCCAGACTCAAGTGTTAAAGTCTGAAGATCTCCGGGCTCTATCGTCAAAGTCTGAAGACCGCCAGACTCAAGACTCAAAGTTTACCCTCACGACGGTTTCCAGACCGAAGATTGAAGACTTATTCAAATGCTAGTTTATCTTTAAGGATTCGGTTCGTATGATTTTGGAAAACCTTATGGCTGGAGATAGCATCTACTTGATTAATTATTAGATCAAATCCGATATGCAAATCTATTGGATGACGAAGTATACTTGGAAAGCTCTACTTATGGAAACCAAGATCCTGATTGTATGGGCGAGCATGATTGATGGGCTATCATTACATTCCTTAAAGGACTCGAGATCTCCTTAATTGATTCCGTCCAAAGGGAAGATTGGAAGAACTCATTTGGAAAGTGCCAACGATCGTAAAGGCATGGAGGAGTATTTAAGGATGATTCTTCGGTTGTTCGAGAGGGTGTGCATGAGAGAAAAATTTCAAAGTCTGAAGCTTTCTAGTTCTTTGCTATTTCAATCGTTGAGCTTTACTTGTACTCAAAAGAGAAAGCAAACACTTGAAAGAATTTGAAGAAGTGTAGTAGAGTTTCTACACTGTAAAGTCAAGGACGTAAGACTGTAACATCTCTTTTGATCCTTAGTGAAATACAGCCGGTGGGCTGTCGAGGCGTGGGAGAGTGGACGTAGGCTTTATCTAAGCTGAACCACTATAAACATTGTGTTTCTATTCTCTTTTTCCTAAACTTCTTATTTCAATTTACAGTTTCATATAACTGCTTACTATTGTTTACGTTGCTAGCAAATTATTCTAAAGTTTCATAAAAATTTCTTTATCACATATTCACCCCCCTTTAGGTGATCTTACTAGCCCTTTCATTTTCTTCCTAATCGAGTCTTAGGGGGTAGAACTCGTGGAGACATTGTCTCACTGGTTATTGTATAACCATTTTTAGGTCCTTAGATGGTGTTGGTGAAGGACCGGAAGCCCCGTAGTTTGGGAAGGTGAAGACCGAAGAATCGGCGAACGTGTTTGACTAGTGGATCATAGGGCAGTTCCCTTTTTGTTGAGCCGATGTTTTGTAAACAGTCTGATGTTGTAAATAAACCTGTTTGTTTATAAAAGGTTTGTTTTTGTTTGAAAATTTGGAACCTGCTTTTCTATCCTATATTATTGTTGTCTAGGGATCTTTTAATTGCTTTTGCATGTGCATTGAAAAGAAAGGGTCGGCGATGCGTTCTGAGACGTCGCTATTTAATTGACCAAAAATGGATGGGCACGCGCTCGATGATTGGGGCATGACAAATAACCTCTATTATATATATCCAAATATTTCATTTTAAAAATGAAAGTTAGATACTTCTTAGTCTATTGATTCCAACCATATTAATTCCAAAAATAAACATATGCACCAAATCTAACATTATAATTGAATGTAGCATTTCTTGTAAAATAAGCACGTGCAAAGCGGCTCAGACTCAACTAAATTATGAATCCCCACGAACAGGGCCCACATCACATGTCTCTATGTCCAGATCATAAATCTTAAGAATAAAAGAAAATGCACAATCACAATTTCTTGAATGCAGAACCGAAAAGTACTTTAGTGCAAGTGAAATTACTGAAAGACGAGGCCGAAAAGCAGCACGCACTAGGGGTGAGCGGTTCCGGGTTCCGGTTCGGTTCATTATGGAACACTGGAACCTACCCTCGGGTACAGGTTCCTCATTTTTTGGAACCTGGAACCTACCCGTCAGAACTGAGAACCTGGAACCTACCCTGTCACAGGTTCCAGGGTCGGTTCCAGGTTCCAACAGGTTCTTTTTTTTTTTTTTTAATTTTTAGATTTGAACTATAACGTACGCGCATACTCTACGGTCAATTCCCAATAACCTAATTAAGACCCAGCAAATGACAAGAAAGCAGCGGATGGCAACTCCCACTAGCATAATTAAGAACCAGCAACTAACAAGAAAGCAATATCCCATCTAGAAGGAAGCGCCAATATCGTACAATAAATGGCAAAATGAAACCGACAATGCTCCTCGAGACAATGCTTGGTTGGAACGACTAATTTGATGCGGATCAGTGTCCATAAGCTCATATGCAATATAAACATCATTGAAAACCTCTCTCTGTGGCAGTGGAATAATATCTCTAATTGCCACAACCTGCATTAACATAATATGACCTCACATAAGCATACAAGAATCATAATAACCGAAAAGCAAGTTCTGTTAAAATTGCCATGCAATACCAGTTCTGCATTGATTAAAGAGCTTATTTTGTATCGGCATAGCCACGCCATAAATAAATGTAGCTTCATTAAGGACCGCATGCATGTGGATTCCCATCAATCATAGTTCAAAACTTGTTCTTTATACCAACAAGAACCACTTTCATACCATTACAAATTGCATCCAAAGGATATAACCATCTATTCCATCTCTAAGAATGATGAGTATCGGTGCCCTTCTATATCAGTATAATAGAAATTAAACTTCTGAAAAGTTCAAAGAAGGGACGTTCAACTCGTAAGTAGCAAAGTGACAATAAGACTTTCTATATCTTGATGAGTGATGACAATACTCTGACTGGTGTTTCAGTATGTTCTCTGTCTCATTAACAATTGATGCAGAGAAATGGTAACACAAAACAACATGGAGACTAGATTATCTTAAGCAATCGATATCCCTTCTAGTGAAATAGAAGATTCAAAGCTCTACTATTTGCTGCACTAACTCTTAATTCGTTGTCCACAGCAGGAAATGCTAATTCACTGTCTACTGCACATTCGTTAGACTTAGAACCAAGATGGAGAGCAACGTAAATGCACCATTGCATAATATCGATGGCACTACCGACACCCATAAGCCAACCATCAAAGAAAACAACACACTTCAAACAACCCAGAAAGCCATTCTCAATCACGTAATAGAAAAACTGTAACGCAAGGGATTCACTGACGTTTTCATGGTCCATGTGCCGGAGGAGCTTGATCTCATGGAGGGTCCTCTTCGCGTCGATCTTGTTATAGAAAGCATTAGCAATCTTCTTTATGGCCACGTGCTCATTCGTCTCCGAATTCAAAGCCAAGCTGAAACCCAAAAAAAGAAGCACAACTCAATCAAAAATGAATAATAAAAAGAAAACTTTACGCATCGCTTCTAATAAGGAGTTAAAACAGAGCAAGTCCAAGAATCACCGAATCAGTCACTCACTCCCTACGCTGGTATTACCCCGAGATCGTACAAATGAAATTCACAGCATTTGATGGTATTACCCCGAATCGTACCCTTGGAGAGAAGGTCAATCCAATTTTACCGGGCGAGCGGCGTCCCGGCTTCGGCCGCGAGCGGGGACGTCGGTCGCTGGTCTCGGGGCAACGGCGTCGGGCGTCGCGACTGCCGGCGTCGGGTCGTCGGAGCAGAGGCAGACAGCAGCAGCGGCGTTGTGGGTCAGAATCGGAGACCTAGTGACCAGAGGCGGTGGGTCGCGAGTGGAGACAACAGAATCGGCGTCGTCGGGGCTTCGCTCGTCGGAGCTTAGGCGCGAGCAAAGGCGGTGGGTCGCGGCGGAGACGAGCTCGGCTCGATCACTGCGTCGAGTAGTTGGCGACGGGCGTCGAGGCGAGCACGGCGGTGACGGGCGTCGAGCAGCGAGGGTTCGCGCGAGCGACGTCGGTGGGGCGTCTAGCCGTGGTGGCCTTGAGGGCGAGCGGCGTCCGGCGGCGAGACTCAGAGCGGCGTTCGGCGAGACTCTGAAAAATGGAAAGTGAGGGGGTCGGGAGTCTCGGGGGAGTGGGGTTCCTTTTAGAACCCTAACCGGTTCCAAAACCGGTTCCACGACCGGTTCCGGTTCGGTTCGGTTCCACCAAACCGGAACCGGTCCCCTTGGGCCGGGGAACCGAACCGGACCCTCCTCCGGTTCGGTTCCGGTTCTGGGTAACCCGGGAACCGTGCTCAGCCCTAGCACGCACCAAACTAATCCAAACTTGTTAATTTTTTTAACTAACTGTCAGGGTTAAGATTCCATCTTATGTGTTGACCAGAATCTTAAGACAGAATGAACAGACGAAAAAACTGCACTTTGACATATCTTAGGTACCCTGGGGACTAATGGAAGCATTACCTGGACAAATGCCCCACATTTAAAAACCCATCCTTTGAGAAACCAAAGCGCTTGTGAAGTTTGAGCACTTGCAGAACGCGTCCCCAAGATCTTGCAAGCAGTGTCAAGTCTGAATCTTCCACATTCATGCGCCGAAAGGGAAGCAACTTCAAGCAATCAAAAGGCTCCACAATCTTGGTCACTTACGGAGTCATTTAATCACCCCAATTCCCGGGTATCAGATTGGACACGGCAACCCTTGGCTTCCCTTTCGATTGACAAACAACCATTTTCACCTTGTACTTGATCTCATGGATTGGGTTCTCGGTATCCTTGACATCAGGTGCGAAGGTGAGAAGCGGTTGATCCTTTGAAAAATTTGCTGAGCCATTCCCAATGATCCGCACTAGCGCAAGCACTCAACATGCTCTGCTTGGTGTACCCATCCGGCGCAAACAACTTCCGCATCTCATGGAACAATTCCATCGCAGCATTGAAGTCACCAAACTGAACCAAGGGATCTATCACGGCATTCCACGAAACGGCACTCCTCTCAGACAGAGCGAACAGATCTGCGCACGCCTTGAGAGCAAACGGGAATATGTACTTATACGAAAAAACAATTCCATCTTTTAACATCCCCCAAAGCAGCGAGATGGCCTCCTCCTTGTGGTCACTGCTTTGCGTGTAGGCCCTTATGAGAGCATTTTTTTCTCATAAAATACTCACCAAATTAATTTTGTTCATAATGAGTGAAGAAAAACATTTTGAACATGGTCATATGTGCATACTTGGAAGAAAATTTTGTAAGCAAAGTTCGTACAATAAGAGCTAGCAAAAAGAAGAGCATCTTATAGATCTCTACATGGACCCTTTCATACATGACATCACAATAATGAAGTAATATAGTTCATTGTTCAACTTCATCACATTGACTTTGATAAGTGAATACTTAAAAACAATAATACAAAAGTCGAAAACACAAAGTCATGAAATCTCAGGCATATTGTGATCATTTGCCATTTTATTTGTAATACTTATCCTAAGCATGTTTATCCCAGGTGCCTGCTCATGCGATGTATCATATGCAACCTCCACTTCTCTAGGTCCGAATGGATACTCCAGATCTCCATATAGGGAAAAGTTTATGTCCATCCTATCTTGATCATGAATGTAATTATGGAGAGCACAACATACAATTACAACAAGTGTTTGCTTCTGAATTGTAAATGGAGGCATATGTCTCAAAATGGTGAAGTGATTCTTTAATGCCCCAAATGACCTTTCAATTACATTTCTTAGTGAAGAGTGCTTATGGTTGAACAATTCTCTTGCTATTCTTGGCCGTCTCCCATTCCCTCTATAATTAAGATGATACCGTTCGCCTTTAAATGGAGTTAAAAATCCTAGAAGTGCTACATAATCAGAATCTACCATGTAGTATTTCCCTATAACATGATATATATATATATATATATATATATTTGTTGTGATATTCAACCATAATATAATCATAAATTTGTCTTTATAAACAAAGTAAATACTAGGTGGTGGTCGGGGAAATTGTAGTTTAGGAGTTTCGAGTGCTGCCGAAGGCACTCGATAATCGTTGGCAGATCCTTCCTATCCAGCATACATAAAAGTAAATTTCATGTCAAATGAGCAAACACACAGCACATTCTGGGTGGTATTCCATTTCCTGCCTCTAAATGGAATCTGCTGAGACACAGGGACGATAGCATTTATATGGGTGCCATCCATAGCACCTACGGAGCCCTGTCAATTTATTACCAATCTAATATTATATAAGATTATCAATTACATGTATTTGATAGTATAAAATCGATATAAAAATCATACCTTGAAGTAGCGTTTATGACTAGGATCCATAAGAATTTCTTGTGGGATGACATCAAAGGATGGTGGTTTGATTATCTCTTTTGAAAGTTTGATAATTGCTTTCAACACTATGTTGAAATATTTGCTGATCGTTTCTCTCGAATGTTGGAATCTCTCACATAAATCTCTATTTGAGCTATTGTGACAAACCAAAGATAAGAATATCCCAACTTATTCATCTATTCAAATAAATCGACTATCTTTCAACCAGCCTCTTACCCTCATTAATTCACATAAATTCAGAAAAAACATGTCTCTCCATCCTAAAGGCTTCATATATCCTATCTGAATGTCCATAAACAACTCCATTATCCATTCGGGTCCTGATAATTTACTGTCCCTAATAGGTTCTCTCGTATGCACGAACGTGTCTATCGCAACCATGCACAACCACGCTATCAATATGTCAAGATCATCATCATCTAAGAATTGTTCAACTGGTTCTACCTGCTCATTACACACACTATTTGATCCCCCTTCCATAGTACCTATACCATCACAAAAATATAAAAACATCAATATAGATTTTGAAAATATATCTAATAACAATCAATAACATAAGTGATAGAGTCTCAATAGAAGATGCCATTACGTATAAGCACAAGAGTCTCAACACTAATATATTTAAAAACTAAATATTAATGGATAACATAAGTTATACAGTCTAAGAAATCCCATGCAATCCATAATATATTTCCAAACATCTACTAAAGATGATAAAGAAGTCTATTTCTCCTTCCAGGTGGGGATTTAATGAAAGCCTCCCTCCATGGGGCACTAACGCATGCTCGTTCCACGGCTTTATTGTAAAGATCTTGGTCTGGCTCAGGCATACTAACTAGAATATTGATCACGGCAGATACAGAGAAAGGGTCTACAGGTGGTGGTGGTGTAGCCCCTAAGGTGGTAGAGCCACTACCAAATTGACTTGACCTAACTTTTAAAAGATCTTGTATGGCTTTGCAAGTGTCAGCAATACCGGCTTGGTTACTCTTTCTTCTCCTCTTAGTATTTGGAGTCCTATCCAATTTATGCTTTCCATGAACTGAAGTTCCAGCATTGTCTAATGTAAAGACTCTCTCATCAATGTGGTGTTCACTGAAGTCATCTGTATTGCCACCACCATTGTCACCATCTGCATTGCCACCACCGTTGTCACCGCCTACATTGCCATCACCATTGTCATCTTCCTTCGACACCGTCAAATCTTGAGCATTTCCTATGGTGTAATCCCTAGTAGCATATGTACTACCAAATACAATACATAGCTCGGGATACTAAGGAAATCCATCCTTCTTGAATTTTGCCCACTCGACATTATCCTACAATTTTCACAATAATGACATTTCAGCAATATAATCTGTCACGACCTACCCTCGGGGGAGGGAGTAGGTTTACGAGTATTGCCTAAAGAACAGGCCTAAGGCTCATGATTAGGCGCGGGCACTCCCAAGCCCATACCTCGCATGACATTGGGATTTTTTTTAGGAATTTTGCACAAAAGGAGTCGCCACTAGCCTATTGGGGTCAGCTAGAAATCAAGGGAGGCATGGGAGTGTACCTCACTTCCTACGCAACTAGAGAATCTAGGGTCGAGGACTTGATTACACTAATTGACTAATTAGTACCCTTTCGGTACCTAATCTTGTTCATTTTAACAAAATGATTTTTTTGCAGGCAGTTTAGATTGATTTTATACCTATCCACTAACATGTGAGGTGATCATGTGGGTGCGCAATCATTAAAGTAACAACCACAGCTACCAAGATGCTAATTGCAATAAAATTGAGCACGTGCAATTAAACATCCACAAACATAATCAAATATGTGAATTAAATATGCAATATAATCAAGGTGCAAGAAAATAAATGCCTAATTACGCTAAAAGGCAAGATATGGCAATTCCTAACCAAACCCTACACTTTTTTTAATTTTTGAAGTTTTCAATTTTTTTTTTAAATTCTTTTAAAAAAATAATTAGTTTTTCAATTTTTTAATTTTTAAAAATAATTTTTAATTAAAAAAATGGGCGAACCGAGTCAGACCCGACCCGGGTTCAGCCCGGTCGGCATGGGTCAGGTCTGGTCAAACCGGACCCAGCCCGGGCGAGGGAGGGCCAAATTTGGCAAGCCTCAATAGGACTAGGCCTGAACAACAGGCCCAGTCCAACTCAAAAGTGAGCCCACCTAAAAAAAAAACCCAAGTAGACTAAGCCTAGCCTAACACAATAGGAAAAACTAATATCAAACAGGCCTAAAGACCTTGCTTTGGCCCAGAGGTAGCCTGCCCGAAGATCAAAACCCTACCCGATTTGCAACTCGCGCCCGACCCGATTTTTGGCTGAAACCTTGGGGTTTCTTGGCGGCGCTAACGACGATGGTGACGATGCGGCGGGTGGTAGCGGCGACGCGGAGTGGCTTAGCAGAGGACTAATGGCGACGCTCAGGCGGAGCTTCGGCGGCTCGCACGGCGGTGCTCGCAGTTGCGAGCAAAGCGCAGCAAGTCGTCACGAGCAGAGGAGAGCAGCACTCAGGCGCAGTGGTGAGTTGCTGTGGTGTCGACGACGGGCTTAGGTGCTTGCGGCTTCTAGCGTCGAGGCGGGGCGCAGCGGTGGCTCAGGCTGCTACTAGCGATGCTCGCGGACGTTCGGCGCTTTGGCAGCAATGGCGCGAAGGTACGAGCGTCGCTCGAGGGGTAGAGAACGGCGGCTCGGTGTCGGGGAGAATGGGCAACGATGGAGTCGAGACAGGCGGCTGCTAGAGAGGTGTGGCCTGGCGATGGGGCTTCTTGACGTCGCCGGTGGCCGGGCAGACTTGCAGGTGGCTTTGGCGGCAAGCTGCTCCCTTAGTTTCTCCCCGCCTGAACCCCTCCGCTATTCTTCTCCTTTTGCTTTTCCTCTCTCTCTCTCACTCACTCACTACTCTCTGCCTCTCCCCCTCTCTCCCCTGTACTATTGTGCCTTTTCTTTTCTCTGTTGTCTCTGGGGTTTCATGCGAAGATGGGCAGAGGAGGAAGAAGACTCGGCACGGGCCGGGCTGAGGGGAGAGAGGAAAGGAGGAGGGCCGGGTTGGGCCAAGGCCGATTCAGCCCGACTCGACCCCCTCACATCCCCCTTCTTTTTTTGTTGTTTTTTTGTTTTGCTTTTTGTTTTTTTTTGTTTTTTGTTTTAATTAATTAAATTATTTTAAATTATTTTTATATGTACTTGAAAATTAGGTGTTAACAGCTACCCCTCTTTGAATGTAGTCTCGAAGAGGTTACATTCAAAGACATGTTACATTCAAAGACATAAGACACCTAAATTATTTCAACGGTAGAGAGACCCTGAGTGCATAGGCACGTATCAGGTCGATGGAAAGAACTCATAATTATGGAAGCGCATCTTGTCAATAAAAGGAAGAAAGATCCCGGGTTACAGAAGCACGTCGTGTCACAAGAATGAGAAAGATCCCAGGTTACAGAAGCTCACCGTGTCATAAGAAAAATGGGAGGACTCTAGGTTACAGAAGCCCACCGGGTCATAAGAAGAATTGAAGACTCCGGGTTACAGAAGTCTACCAGGTCATAAGAAGAATGAGAGAGACTCCGGGCTATAGAAGCACACCGGGTTATAAGAAGAAGGGGATGACTCCGGGCTACAGAAGCCCACTAGGTCATAAGAAGAATGAGAGGGACTCAGGGCTACGAAGCCCCTTTGGGTCATAAGAAGAAAGGAAGACTCCGGGCTATAGAAGCCCACCGGGTAATAAGAAGAATGAGAGAGACTCCGGGCTACAGAAGCCCATTAGGTCATAAGAAGAAGGAGAAGACTCCAGGCTACAAAAGCCCACTAGGTCATAAGAAGAATGAGAGGACTCCAGGCTACAAAAGCCCACCGGGTCATAAGAAGAATGGAAGACTCGGGTTATAGAAGCCCACCGGGTCATAAGAAGAATGAGAGGGACTCCGGGTTATAGAAGCCCACCGGGTCATAAAAAGAATAAGAGGGACTCCGGGTTATAGAAGCCCACCAGGTCATAAGAAGAAGAGAGGAAGACTCCGGGCTACGAGAAGCCCACCCGGTCATAAGAAAATGAGAGGGACTCCGGGCTACAGAAGCCCACCGGGTCATAAGAAGAAGAGAGGAAGAAGAAAGGGAGGACTCCGGACTACAGAAGCCCACCGAGTCATAAGAAGAAGGGGAGAGACTCCGGGCTATAGAAGCCCATCGAGTCATAAGAAGGAGAGGGACGAAGTCTCACCATATAACAACGAGTTTTGACTAGGCTGAAAATACATGATTTGAGGAAAATCCATGAACCTTTGGAGATGGCATGGTTTAAAACTGACCATGAACCTTTGGAGATGGCATGGTTTAAGGCTGACCATGAACCTTTGGAGATTGGCATGGTTTAAGGCTGACCATGAACATTTGGTTTTTAGGAAAGCACCCGCAAACCCCTTGAAAAACTGCATGGCTTCACTGAGGAATCCTGTCAAACTTAACTTGAACAAATGTCATTAGAGACGTCGGCATTAATTGAACAAGCTAATCAAGCTATGTCCGTCTGCTTTAGAAAAACATTCGATGTCAATCAGCATCATGTGGCGCAAAACTGTCATCTTGCTCATGGATATCATTAATCATCAAATTCTCTAGGAGTCAAGTTCTTATCAGAACGGCTACGACTCGTGAAAAATACTCATTAAGCATGCCAAACTAAAGCTTCTTAGTCAAAAAGGGTTTCTCATACACTCTCGATAAAATGGCTGCTTGATCACATCCATTCATGTGGGAAGTAACTTATTGCTAAGGGTATATCACATAACTCATGTCAAAGGCTTTCAAAAACATTCGCGATGAGCACAATTTGATCGATCAAAAAGGTTTTTTGAAAGGACTGCAATATAGACTCGATTAGGGCTTACACAAAGGGATTATTGCTTTGAGGCCAATAAAGGAACACTTGTCGCTACCTTCATCGGGTTTACAAATCGAGAACTTGGAAGATAGGACAAGATAAAATTACTTCCACTCCTTCAAGCAATAGCTTCTTTGTAGCATTCTCATTTTCACTCAAACCATCCCAATCAGAAGAGACTTCGGAAGAGGGTTGTAATGTTGGCTTGGGAGAAACTCAAAATGCTTAAAATTTTCAAGAGGGTTTTTAAGAGTCAGTGATCATCGTGGCATTGTGACCAAGTCACTCGATCTGTCGAAATCATTTGGCTTTTGAAGCACAACACATCTCGAAAGTCCCTTGACTAATCAATTATGCATGGGAGCTTTGCTCTTTTTCTAATTTCCTTTGCACTTGCGATGATTTTTTATGCGGGCACTTGGACTTTGATAATTTTTTTCACATAAGATGCAGCCTTTTGGCTCTTTTTCTTGACGGGCATTAGCTTTGCTTTTACTAGGCAAACTGTTTTTTCATGCCCCCTAATTTGTCGAACTTTTTGCTCTTTGAACTTTGTAGCTTTTATAACTTTCGAGATGCTTTTCACATTTTCTTGTGACTGTCAATTGTATTTGGTCAAATCTTATGCCTTGCCCTAATGAAGGGAGATGATCACCGCTCGGGACTCAGAAATGAACAATCAAGCCCAAATTTGTTAAAGCAATGAGTATTAGTGTTTAGGTAGAGAAGGAAATGCTTTTCTTCACCTTGGGATGAGTCAAGCTCTTATAAGAATTCCTCTGAAGCTATTACCAGAAGATTAATGCAAGTGAAAGTAATAGAATCTTTTTCAATCCTTTGTTCTACGACACGATCGTAACCTCCTATGCTTGCCCCAATGTAGGGTCGTTCTCGGCAGGGGTACTTTGAAGGATCATCTTTATTCTGCCCAAAGGGTAGTAAGAGATTGGTGCAATGCTTAGGATTGATGAAGGAAACGCCTTTATCATTTCAATATTTGTACTCAATGCGAATGAATCCTTTGTCCTAAGAGAATGTTGTTTTTCACTCAGCTCTCAAAAGTGTTTAAAGGATGTGTTTGGAACTGGGCTTGCATTTCTTCATCCTAAGCACTTCTTGTTTGGCATGGTCATCTCCATTTCACTCTGTCGAGATCATCTGAGTAAATCAATCTCCATAAGGAAATTTGATTCAAAATGAATAACCCATAAGCCGAGAAAACAATTTTGAGATAAAAAGGATGTTCAAAAAGTTTGTAAAAAGTTTTTTTTTTTTTTCAATTATTCATTTTTGTGCTTATCTCTAGGAAAGCGCCAAAAGTTCCTTTTTTGTAATGGAAATTCTCCAATTTTTTTTTTTTTGTTGAGAAGAAGAGTACTTACCTGCGACATGGCCACCCGGTAGCCCTGTAAAGAATGTAAAATAATATGTTAGTCCAAAAATTTTTAGGAATTGAAATGTTGGAAATAATATATTATTACCCTTCACTCGCTTTTATCCTTTGGGTGCTAACATTTCTTGGATTCACCCTCGTGGATATTTGGTAACTCGGCAATACCCTTCCCTTGCATTCGCCTTTAAGTGTTTGATGTTTTCCTATCAAAGGAAAAAAAAAAAAAAAGAATTTTGTTAGAGACGCTATCAAAATGAGCAATTGGAATCGACACAATTTACCCTTCACATGTTTTCGCTCTTCGGGTACGAACTTTGCCTAAAGTAGCTAGGATTGATTGAAAATGGCTATGTGGCCCTGATTTTATCATGAAAAGCACTTCTTTATTGTATATAACAATTTACAAAGTTCAATTCCTGCTTTTTCAAATGCTCTTTTCAAAGAGACGTTTAATTGACAAGGAGCTTGAAAAATTTAAATATGGATCATTAAATGTGTTTTTTCAATATCTTGCTTTGAAAAGAGGGGGGATTGCTCCTTGTTTCCACATTTGGAAATATTGTTCTTTAGATGCTTCGCCCATTTATTGCTTGATTCCTTGGTGGAAGGCGCTGCTTCTACGGTCAATGTGTAACTTTTTCCTCGTTTATCACCCTGTAAGAAGAAGAGATGAAATGGGTTATCTCCATACTTAATTAGGTTCAATTGAGGAACGATACATCCTTTCTTGATGAACTTGACAATGTTGTTCTAGCACACTTCATTGGTGGGGGAATGAGAGATTTTTCTCTAAATCAAACATTGCTCTCCTACTCTTTATTTGACAAACCTTTGTTCTGTTCGAGCCTGTCCTGTACTAAAGAAAAGAATATGTCATTTTTTATGCTAAAGAGAATCGAGTTTAGGAACGAAATACATCCCTTTCCAAAGTCGGGCAATCGACATCCCAAGATGTCCCTTATGGAGAAAGGGATAATATTGCCCATCTGTTTCATTTGAATTTTTCTTTGTTTAAGATGAACATGATTTAATAACGCTCCATCGTATTTGTTGGAACATTACAAAACTCGGTACTCTTGATGTCTCCCTGACACCGAAAAGAAAGTCATGTTAGAAACGGTATCGGAAATGAATAATTGGAATCGATATAGTTTACTTTTCCTTCGAATTCTCCTTTTAGGATACTTGGCAACTCCCTTCATTTGTCTCATCATGCAAAGTGAATGAGATTGATGGGCTATTTTGGCACCTAAGGCATCTCCAAATAAAGAAACTTCCCAGAACGGAATTCAATTTCGTTTCGCCTCTATTGGAAGATTGGCGCTGACGAAGCCTCGACGCGTGCTTGCCCCTCGAGTTCCATGAGCCCACTCTTTTATCTTTTAGAATGGGCAGATGCCGATATTAGATAAACTCCTCATCCTACGTGAGAAAGCGATTACATGAAGAGAGGGTCTTAAGTAGAGTTTTCTTGAAATTCATTTTGGAAGGTAAACGTATAGGTTCACTTGAAACACTTATGAATTTGTTTTTTTTTTTTTTTTTTTTTTTTTTCTTCTTTAAAAAAAAAATGATGATTTTCATGAAATTGAATTTCATTGTTAGAAAAAGTGAGTCGCATGATTTACAAAAGCAACAATTGGATTTACAATCAAAACCTAAAATGGAAAATAGGGTTCTTAACAAGAATAAATGCAATGATAAAATACAACTCTTGCATAAATAAAAGTAAAAATCAACTCTTGTCCTAGCTCTATAATTCACTTCTTTTTGTGGTCACCACGAGAATGTCAATGAGCATCGCGCATAACCTGCAAATAGACGACAATGTTAGTACGTGAATGAGAGAAAATGATATCTTAATGAGGTCGCTTCTTACAATAAAATCAAGGCGATGGTACATGTCCCACAGTCCTTATTACGAGATTTTAGTATTTCACCAAGATTTTATCATAAGAGAAGACATCATTAAAATAATCAATCAACGGCCATCAATCGAATGTCCACTTTTATTCCAAAAGTTTTGTATGCAAAAGTGTCATTGATTTTTCAAAGATTGATTTGTGATTTTACTCCTAGAAAAATGAAGTGACTTCTATTTTGAGAAATTTGTACACAAAATGATTTGCATCTTAGTCCCAAAATGTGAGGATGAGAGAATTTGACAAAAAAAATGGAATTTCAACTTTTGTGCCCCAATATAAAATCACAGTTTGAAAGTTTTTTTTTTTTTTTTTTCAAAATGATTTCGAGCCCATAACTAGAAATTTAAACAAAATCATGTGTTCAACAGGGCCAAATCAAAGTGTTTAGAACTTACATTCAATGTTCACTTATCAAAAGTGATTGCCAATTTTTTCAATTATAAGCCTACAGCACCGAGGGCAATCGATTGATGTTCGTGAATTTCAAGATGGAAGTTCAATACAAAATGAGCAAATAAAAAGGAAAATGATACTTACAATGGGTGCCGACCTTTGTCTCTGTTTTTTTTTTTTTTCAATTACATAGACATGCACATGGGATGTGGTTCGATTTATACTCTATCCGGCTCAAAATAGAGCCATAAGATCACAGACCGAACCAGCAAAATCGCGGTTAGGTCATGTTACCCATGACTCCGGCTTTGTCAAAGAACAGACCCGTGTCGCGCGGTTACAGACCGAGGTGGGTACCTTTGACATGAAAAAAGAAATTTCGGGGTAGAGATGGGCGACTCATACTACACGGTTGTAGTCGGAGTGGTATCCACCTCAACACCATCCTAAGTAATCCTATGCAACACAGATCCGACGACAGGTTGTGTGTGCTAGGGTGTAGTGCAATGCAAATGATACACGCATAACAATTTATAAACAAACAACACTCCGTACATAAAAATAAACCATACATTCATACACCTCCCTGCAAGACAAAGGTGAGCAAACACTTCCCCTTATGCCTCATATTCTGCAAAAATATTTAACACCTTTAATATTAAGGGCGTACTTGGAATCCCCGCTGCCAAACAAAAATATTTTTTAACAAGATTATTTTTTACCTAAGTCCTCTAAGGTTTAAAACCAACTCCCCAGTGGAGTCACCAAGCTGTCGCGACTTGCCCCTCGGGGGGAGAGAACAGGTTTAGGGGTATTGCCTAAAGGACGGGCCCAAGGCCCATGATCAGGCGTGGGTTCTCCCAAACCCATACCTCGCGTGACATTGGGATATTTTTAAGAATTTTGCCATAAGGAGTCGCCACTAGCCTATTGGGGTAGGTTAGAAATCAAGTGAGGCACGGGAGTATGCCACACTTCCTACGCAACTAGAGAATCTAAGGTCGGGGACTTGATTACACTAATTGACCAATTAATGCCCTTTTGGTACCTAATCTTGTTTATTTTAGAAAAAAATGATTTTTGTCAAGCAGTTTGGATTGATTTTATACCTATCCACTAACATATGAGGTGATCTTGTGGATGCTCAATCATTATAATAACAATCATAGCTACCAATATCCTAATTGCAGTAAAATTGAAGACGTGCAATTGAACATCCCCAAAGTGGAGTCGCCTAGTTGTCGCGACCTATCCTCAGGGGAGGGAGTAGGTTTATAGATATTGCCTAAAGGACGAGCCTAAAGCCCATGATTAGACGCGGACTCTCCCAAGCCCATACCCCGCGTAACATTGGGATATTTTTTTGGAATTTTACATAAAAGAAGTCGCCACTAGCCTATTGGGGTCGGCTAGAAACCAAGTAAGACATGTGAGTATACCTCACTTCCTACGCAACCAGAGAATCTGAGGTCGGGGACTTGATTACACTAATTGACTAATTAGTGCCCTTTTGGTACCTAATCTTGTTCATTTTAACAAAATGATTTTTTGGCAGGCGGCTTGGATTGATTTTATACCTATCCACTAATATGTGATCATGCGGGTGCGCAATTATTAAAGTAACAACTCTGGTCAAAGCCTATGAGTTGTTCAAGATCTTCAAGCTTCTTTTTGTGGGCCTTATCAACACAGGCGACCTGGAGGCCAGCAAGCGCATGCTCATGAACCGTCAGAACATGAACTCAGTGACGGCTTTTGGGATCGTGGAAGTCGAGCTCGGGTTCATGTACGATCTTCTCTACACCAAAGCACTGTTGCTGAACCGTGCTTGGGGCATCATTCCTTAGGTCATTAATCTCTCGGTGTTGTGTACCGTGTTGGTATTCTTCTCCTCACACGATAGGAAGGATTACCCCAAAGTCGACATCTATATCACTTTCTTGCTGATAAGTATGGCTATACTTTCAGAGAATTACTCGGTTCTTCTCGCAATTTCATCTGATTGGGTCGACCACTGGCGTCTTTAAAGACCTGGTGGATCCACAATATCATCTGCTGTGGCTTTTCTCTAGATCTGCCCGAATCCAAGATGGTCGAATTCCGTGGCCCAGTTCAGCCTCTTGAAATTATCCATCAGGAGAGGAAACAGGATATTCAGCAAGTTGTAAGCAAGGTTCGCCAAGTTAGACGAGAAGTTGGAGAAGAACTTCTACCTCAGTTAACAAAGGGTGCAAGAGCAACATCAAAGAATGGACCTTCGATCACATGAGGAATACGATCGATTATCTGAAACAGAATGGCAAATTGAAGAGCGGGTTGAGGAGTCTTAAGCTGGAGGCCAGTGAAGTACTGAAGAGGTCAAACAACGATCACCTAATCTGGAGTGTGAATGATATGGAGTTCGACCAGAGCATCCTCATCTGGCCCATCGCCACCAAGCTCTGCCACTACAAGGACCTCGACAAGAGTAAGGAAAAAATCTCGGAACATATCATGAACTTCAAGATGAGTAAGTTGGTCTATTGGTACATGCTCTATCTTTTAGTACTCCATCCTTCCATGTTGCCAACAGGGAAAAGGGTGCTCCGCTATGAAGATACTTTGGTTGACGCTCAGAAGTTCTTCGAGGACAAGCTAGCAGTGTTGTCAAAGAAAGAAACCAGCTTCAACTCATCGGCTGTCAAGACGTGGGCGCGGAATTTATTCAAGAAAGAGAAACATGGCCACAACGGTGTTAAAATCTGCAACAAGAAGCACAAGTCAACAGAGTCGCGCGATCTATGCAAAGTCTGTCATCTTCTGCTGCAAGTGGGAACTCAGCTGCCTGCCACGAAAATACACGGTGGCAAAGGTAGGTCGGTGCTATTTGACGCTTGCCATCTCGCATCCCAGTTGAATGAAGTCGAGTCGAAAGACCTCGGTAGGAAATGGTACTTGATCGGCAAGGTCTGGGCGATGTTTCTGATATACGTGGCTTGCCAAAGCAAAGGCTGCCAACACTCCGAGAACCTGAGCAGAGGAGGAGAGCTCATCAACCATGTTTGGCTCTTAACGGCACATCAGTGCAAACTTTCGAAGCACAATGTGAAAATGTTAGTATTACCACTAGAGGTGGCAAATGGGTGGGTTAGGTCGGGTATGGGTTGAGTCGAAAATAGGTCGACCTATATTTAACCCATTTAATCGTTTTGACCCATATTTTGTAGTATAAATCTCGTGACCCATATCCGACCCGACCTGTATTGCTAAAAACTATTAATATTCTAGGAAAATCCACTTCTACTATATGCTAATTGGATTAAAACTTCAAATTAAATTAAAAATAGTAAATGAAAAAAAGTTTAAAAAAAAACCTATAAATTGAAATATTTATAAAAAAAAAAAAAAATTAAACTATGCACATGCTTCTCTTATTTGAAATGAACATATAATTGAATAACTAAAAACTGTAACATGAAAAAATTTTAACTAAACATAAAAAGCTCATTTTTATGATTTTTTTTATAAAAAGAAAGTCTTGTTAAAACATTTTTATGCAATACAAATTTTTAATAATTTTTATGCAATATAAATTTAATGGAAATTTTTTATAATTCTTTTTAAAATATTTTTAAATATAATTTTTAATTATTTTTTATTTTTTAAAATATAATTTTAAATTTTTTATTTGTTAAAAATATAATTTTTAATTTTTAAAAATTATTTTTTTTCTTTTTTTCTTTCTTTTTCTTCTTCTTTTTTTCTTTCTTTTTCTTCCTTCCTTAGTTGGCCTTAAGCGCGGGTGACGGTGGCTGCCGCCGCCTATAATCCGGGCAAGGCTCGAGCTCGTCGGCCAGGTCGCCGACGACTAGCCTCGCCGGATCTGGCGAGACTCGAGCTCGCCGGCGTCGGGTGAGGCTTCGGCCTCACTAGATCGGCAAGACTCGAGCATGCTAGCGTCGGGCAAGGCTCGATCTCACCGATCTAGTGAGGCCAAGGCCCCGCCCGACGCCGGCGAGCTCGAGTCTCGCCAAATCCCGGACGAGGCTCGAGCCTCGCCGAATCTGGCGAGACTCGAGCTCGCGGACGTTGGGCGGGGCTCGATCTCGCCGATCCGGTGAGGCCGAGGCCCCGCCCGACGCCGGGCGAGAGCTCGAGTCTCGCCAGATCCGGATCCGAGAGGCTCGAGCCTCGCTGGTCGTCGACGACCTACCGACGAGCTCGAGCCTAGCCTCGCTCGTAGCCGGCCGACCGTCGATTAAGGAAGGAAGAAAAAGAAAGAAAAATAAAAGAAAAGAAAACTTAAATATGAAAAATAATTATAATTTTGATTTTTTTTTTTAAAAATTATAAAGTTAAAAAATGCCATGGATTTAAACTTTAAAGTGGGTTTCCTAATAACCCATTTAGACCTATATTTAACTTTCACTTGACCCATTTCCAACCCATATTTAACTTTCACTTGACCCATATATAATCCGTTTAACTAAAAATGGGTCATAATATGGGTTTATGACCCATTTTTCCAGCTCTAATTACCACATAGAAGGGGTGAATAAGTGTAAAAACAAATTAAGTCTATAAAAAGCAGTAAAAGTTATTTTTGCAAGCAAAGTCTAACTAAAACTGACACCAGACTTATGATATAAGTTCAAACTCAAATAAGATGTTTTAGAAATTAGCAGAACTTAGAAAAAGATTGCAACAAACAAATCAAAAGAGTTAAGGAAAGAGAATAATGGTTCGGCTTAGATCAAGCATACGTCCACCTTCTCACACTAACAACCTTCTAGCTAAATTTCACTAAGGTATCAACAGATAAGTACAACGATTTGAGTACGAATATTCAATGAAGAATTTCTTTTTCTCTCACTAAGTCATTCCTCTTGTGTTTTTCTTTCTTGAATACAATTTGCAAGCGCTATCGATGAAGAACAAGTGATTAGAAATACTTCAAACTTTGGAATTTTAATTTTCATGCTCTTCTCCAAAAAGACTGAATAACCTCCTTAAATACTCATCTATGCCTTTCTAACCATTGGCATTCTCAAGAGGAATTTCTTCCAATCAATCTGTTAGACATAATCGATTAAGGAAATCTTATAGCCGTTTGAAGATTGAGATGAAAATCCGATGATTCTGGTCACCCATACAATCAGAATTTTCCATAAGTATATGCTTCCAAAAAAGGAACTTGTCTTCGAGATTGATTTCATCAATTTGTAATTGATTTCATTGATATATTTATAAAAAGTAAGTGAGATTCTTTGCCAGAAAGCCAGATATTAAGGATAAATCTTGTACGTACTGAATCATTGTCGAAAGATCAATAATCCTAAATCTAATTATATCTCCATTATTGACTTGGGTTCAGTCTGAATCTCGTCAGAATGGGAAAAACTTCTGAAGTAAAATAGACTTTGACAACGTTCTACAACATACCACAGAAGTATAGTATTCTTCAGAATAAGAAAAATGATAAGAGTATGAAAGTTTTATCAACTTTAAAACCTAATAGGAGTTTTTTTAACACAATACATTACCAAGCTGGTCTTGAGCTAGAACTTTCAGGTGGAATGAGTCTTTTGCTTAACCTACTGTTGCTTGAGTAAGATAAATAAGTTTTTGCTCATCATCTTGATGAGATGGTGAGTAGTAATTTCAATTCTTGTTGTATAGTATTGTTAACAGATAGCGAGGGAGTTATTTGAAATAACTCCCTCGCCATTTCTGTCAAGCGAAATATTGTCCTTAACAGTATTGTTATCTTACTTCGGCCAAATTCATTTTCTAATTTCAAAATTTTATTAATTTCATATTTATTCTACATCATGTTTACAAAAACTATATGATTGTTTTAATATCCATGCAAAATCACAACCTTTTTTTCTACTCTTAGATGATTTATAAATTGTTCCAGAAACACATTTTATTTCTTAAATCCTTTTAGTCTTTCCTACCAATTTTTCACATTGGAATTACCAAGCTTCACTGCTAATGCAATATCACAACTGATTCTTTGAATTTAGTCTTTAATCCTTCTACTAGACATGACTTTATTGGTTTGACAACTATATAAAAGTACCTTGGAAACGAACTTCACTTGCAATTTACTTAGACATCAATACTTGACTTAGCAACAACAAAAGTTTAGCAAATAAGAAATTACTTTTCAAAGGATTGAAATTTCCAAGTAACACGTAATATTTTATTTTATGACTATTTCAAGCCTCTCCAAATAAAGAAAACAATTTAAGAAAGCATATGTCATAATCGGAAGATAACCAAAAATGCCTTATGAAGACATTATTATTTTTTGCCATTACCCAAATGTAAATTATTTTCATACATAACTAAACTTGAATAAGCTACTGAATTGAAATTAAATTTATAATTTGTCATAAAAAAAAAAAAAAAAAAAAAAAAAAAAGGAAACCAGTGAATACGTATCCAAAGGTTTAACACATCTAACACAAATAGACAAGTCTTCTGTTTTTTTTTTTTTTTTTTTTTGGTCGGTCAAGTCTTCTGTTTAAATACACATAATTGCAAAGAAATCTTTAAATTATTCCGGCATTCTCAAGATATCATTGAACATTAGTCATTCTCAGTTCACTATGCATTCTTAGCAGTTTCTACTAAATCTGAAAAACATTATATTACAAAGGAATGAGCTTGCTTGCGTAGTTAATGATCCTTAACTCTAGTAATGATTAGACATATAGGCATTCACCAAAAGTCCAAGAGTACTTCAACACTGCAAGGAACTCAAAATAATTTTTGGATATTATTAACAAATAAACGTGAAATATGAGTACAATCCCACGATCTAATCACCATGTAACAAGCATAATATATCAACGCGTCAATGTAGCAGAGTAGACATAATCTCCAATAGCAGATCGTAAATATCTCGATAATGGACATGGACTCACAAGCATAATCCCCAAAGGGAAACAGGGGTATCACAGCATAATTGCAAGCAACTGTTCCTCAAAATAAAACTAAATGACAGGATAAATCAATACAACAACTAAATCCAAATTTATTAACTCATCAGTCACTCAAAAGCATCTCTATTTGATCCAATATTGATTCATAAAAATATGTTATTGGTTGTAAATATGCTATTGTAGAAATTCGTCGCAAAGGCAGAGCACCACCCATCTAAACTCTAGCTATCCTGAAATCATATAATTTCATGAAGAAGTATCTCCAGCACCACCAAGGAATCATATGGGTGCATTTGTTTTGTAGAAATAAAATGATTAGAAAAATATTTTCATAAAAATAATTGTCGTATTACTTATAA
Organism: Eucalyptus globulus; assembly: GCA_014182545.1. Taxonomy (NCBI): domain Eukaryota; kingdom Viridiplantae; phylum Streptophyta; class Magnoliopsida; order Myrtales; family Myrtaceae; genus Eucalyptus; species Eucalyptus globulus. Next base: position 52,040,339 of record CM024719.1, read on the forward strand.
AAATGAGTGAATGAAAAATATTTTTATTATCCATGAAATTGCTTAGACATAAATTGTTGTCGAATAATGAAAATATTATTCATTGACTAATTATTTCAAGCAATGCAAATGATTATTTTTTTGATATTTTCCAAATCATTCATTTTTCATGAAACAAATAAATCCAAGTGTCATCTTTAATATTCCTTGTTGCGACCTACCTCTACAGGGGAAATAGATTTAAAGGTATTGCCAAATTCAAGCCAACGACCTTTAGTTAGCATAGGTTCTCCCAAACCCATACATTGCATTGACATTAGTTTTTCGATTTCCATTCAACTAATCCTATGCAAGTTCTAAATAAGGAGTTGTCACTAACTTATTGAGGTCGGTTAAAAATCAAATGTGATATGAGAAACTATCTCACTTTCCACGCAACAAGAAATTTCGGACTCGGGGACTGATTATGCTAGTTCTAGAACTAATGCCCTTTTAGTATCTAAACTTGATTAAGTGCTAATTAAAGTATCACGGAACCCATTCTTAGATTTTTAGGGTTCATCATAACCATTCTAAAAATGAAAATAACACTCAAGATATTATGGTAAGCAACCAAATGTATCGAAGTAAAAACACACAAACCTAATAGTGTCTCTAAAAACAAATTGCATCCAAAAATCTCAATTGTGAGGTCTTCTTATTCAATTTCAGGTTTTAATTTTTCAAGGATTTTCCACTTTTTAAGACAAAACTACTCGAAAAGCTAATTTTTAAAGCTTTTTCCAAGGATTTCAAATTTTTCTGACTTTTCTAATTGTTAAAGAATTTTTGGAATGTATTTCTTAAAATTTTTAAATTTTCTTAATTTTTAAATATTTTTAAAGAAATTTATGTTTTTTAATAGACTTGAGACCAAGTTTGGGATCTGAGCCGATTTGTTGACCTAACCCTAAGGATGTGTTTGATAACCATTCCATTCTTAGAAACAATTTCTACCCACTTTTTATTTAGTTCCTTAGACGAGTTTCATATTTGAAGGTGTTTGATAACCGTCTAAAATTTTCTTTTCCGAAATAAAAATATGTTTGTTACAGCCCTTAAATTTTTTTGTGGATTAAATTTTTTATTTTTAATACTTTTATGATATTTTTCTCTTTTAATTTTTAAAATTATTTTATTTAATTTTTAAAATTATTTTATTTAATTATCATATTTTTAATATAATTTTATGTTACAATTTTATTATATTTTTTATAATTTATTTTATTTTTTTTATAATTTCATTATAATTTTCATTTTATTATATAATTTTATCATATTTTTAATATAATTTTATTATATACTTTATATAATTTTATTATATTTTTGCAATCGGCTAGATGAAGAAGAAGAGAAAATAAAATAAAAGAAAGAACATGATTTGGCTTAATTATGAAGTTGTTCATGATAATAAAGAAGTAATTTTTTTCTACTTCTTAATTATGTTCGAAATCTACTCCCTGAGAATAAAATAATTATTAAACGGATTTCTATTCTTTTTTTTATTTCGGAGAATAAAATGATAGAATTAGGCACTGTTTGGACGTTACCAACGTTACCAAACATGTAGCCTAATAGTCCGGGTTGGGTCTTCCGGTCTTAGGCTTAGCTGGGCTCAACCAATGAGCCCAATTCCTAAAAAACCAAAGCCCAGCCGAAAGCCACCGCTAGCCCACATTAAAAATCAACCCAGTCCTTAAATCTAGACCAACGGACTTAGCCCACATTCTCAGCTCAGCTTTTATTAACACCCCAGCCCATATATCTATTGTTTTATTATTTTCTTTTTCTATTTTCTATTTTTTATTTCCTTTCTCCTTTTTTATTATTATTTTGTTTCCACACAACATCTACCTCGCGAGCCATCTTCTTCAACTTCCTTCTACTTCACCCGAACCTCCATTATTTTTCTGATGCGTTTCAGCCAAAGGTCCAGCCACCACCCTCCTCCCGTCATCCACTCCGATCGGCGCCGATCTCGGCCGATCATTAGCTGACCAGCGATTCCTATGTCGCCGGGACGCATGTTAACACAAATCTATCCATCCTAGCCTAGCAAACAGAGATATGCACATCAAAACAAAGGGGAACGGACAAAAAAGGGCGGCCTCAAACGGTGAGCTCCTCCTGCGAAGGGGATGGATTTTCCGGCGAGAAGTCCGACGGCGGCCTCAAACCACGGTCCCCTCCGGTGAGGGGGATGGATTTCCGGCGAGAAGTTCATGGCCGACTCAGACGATGCGGCCCAAAAATCAAAGAAAACGACGATTTCAGTATCGGGACAACAATATTAGAACAAATCACGCAGATAACGAAGATCTAAGCTTCGATTTTAAAGATTCGAGTTCCGTTCTTCATTGAAGCATTTTATCGAACAGTTGGCGTGCAAATCGTGCTACTCAGCAACAAATCAGTATATCCAGATTTTCTCGCGATCTCGTCGCTTAAATCGAGCGCCTCGCTCCCGGCCAAAACAGAGCATACGCAGAGCACGTCTGAGAGAAGACTCACCTGGTTCGGGAACGATGTGTGATCGGCAATATTGGAAGAAGCTCGAGCTAGACTCATCTTATTTCAGCGCTCAAGTGTGAAAGGTAAGGATTGCAGAAATGGGGAATTCCCGGAAACGGCGGTCCCTAATCGAAGATATCAAACTCCGGCGACGACAAGCGAAAGAAAGCACGGCGGCGCGGGGGAAAGGATTCGCCGGTGATCCTCGTAGGGGATCTGGACACTCCTCTCGAATACCCCTCCTCCGGCGAGCTCTTGCCATTGGTTTTTCTCTCTGTTTTTCTTCTCGCTCTTTTTTTCCCCCACCGAGCTCTCTCTCGTTTGTGCGAGCACCTTCTTCAGCCAGCGTCCTCCCTCCAAGCGAAGGAAGTTTTGCTTACAGACTCAACCAGCTAAATTCTCTTGGATCTGCTTCCGTCACGGGCTCGTTCCTCATCTACTCGTTCCTCACGGACGCTCGGTCACGGTCACGCACTCCACGCCCCCAGCCGCGAGCGTCGAGAAGAAGAAGGAAAAGAATGAGAAAGGAGCTACGCCTATGTAAATTCGAATGGGCTAGAAAGAAATACTACTAGGCCCAAAATATACAAATAAAAAGAGAAAATTGAGCCCAAAAGAGATGTAAGAAGGTGGGCCTGGTATAGATGGGCGACCAGATTTTTATATTTTTGGTCTATTTTCCTTGTTTATACGTTTTTTGTTATTTTTTATTACTATATATATTTTTACCTTTTTTTTTTTTTTTTTTTTTTTGCAAAAAAATGGATGCCTGAATGGTGGACAAAAATTCAGACGTCAACATTCCTAAGAGAAAATTACCAAAATACTCATAAGGTTTTCT
>CM024719.1:52043808-52220105 GCA_014182545.1 Eucalyptus globulus
TACTTTTGATTTTTAAAGTGAGCCAACCAACGAAGACCAAGTTAGTCTTGGTCATCTTCACTTTTTTGATGGTGAAGGTTCACACATTATAGGTCCATATTGAAAAACATTAAGAATTATCATTTTCATTTCTTTGCTTTTGCTGACGGTTTATTGCATTTCATATCTTATTTTCACCGATGAAATTATTTCATCATTTTGATGCCATGCATCATGTGAATGATAAAGTTACTTTTGATCTTTAAAGTGAGCCCATCAACAAAGACCAAATTAGTCTTAGACATCTTCCCTTTTCTGTTGTCAGACACATTCACTCGGCATGTATAGTGAGCTTTCTTTAGAGTCCTTTTTTTTGGTCTAACTCAATCTCTCTTTATTATGTACACTGAGTGCATAGTGTTGCTACACACATAAAAGATTAGAAAAAGCTAGAAATTGCACCCCGTAATGTAGACGTAATTATATATCCCCTCCCCCCTTATTTCCCAAATTACTCTTTATATGCTGAGACTAACATCTTTACATTTGTTTGTCATTGTAAAAACCAGCAATGCAACACGTTTTAACGTGTGTACAAAATATTTTAATGCAACCCTACAACAATCATAGTGTTTGGAAGTAGTCGTTAAAGCTTCAAATCTTTAGAAGATACTATTCCCGAAATAGTTCTAAAAAATGCAAGGCGTTACAGAAGCTATTGTCCTTCTGTAAGTTGATTGACAAGCCTTATCATATGCACGGAAAATAAAAAATAAATAAATGTGTTGGGACTTTATGAAGCGCTGTAAAATGTTTAATTAGACACCTCAACTATTGTCGGTATAGGATGGAACAATGAGAGTCGCCACTGAGGACGATAGAAGGGCGGTCCAGTGCTGTTGAGGGATGATGACCTTGACAGGCAGGCGGTGAGGCCTGCAGTGGAGGAAGAGGATGAGCCCAGGGAGTGAGGTGAGAGCTCGCGAAGACGTACGTTATCTCCATGAACACCGTTGAAGGTGCATTTGTTTCGACGGAGCAATAATTAGGGCCAGCCAATAGGCTGCTCCGTACAATTTTTTTTCCCCCTGTTTCCTTCTCGCACTTTTGCAAAATTGGATTTTCCCGGGAATATCTGGTGATTAGGTTGAACGCGCGTTGATCTTGTTGAGATTTTTGGGGATGGTTGGTTCTGTAGTTGTTCTCTACTTGAAGACGCAATATGATTCCTATGATTGTGGGGAAAATTATCTAATTTTTTTTTAAATTTATTGCACTTTTACCAATTCAATATTAAATCTTTCAATTTTTGCTAAATTAAATCACATCTTCATAAATAATTTTAAGGGAATGACCAACTCGAACAAGAATTATGCAAAAAAATAAAAAATAAAAAGTTGAGAGACTCCTTTATTCCAAAGGAAAATTAAAGTCTTATTGCCCTTTATGGTCTCCCAAGAAGTCTTTTAAAAAATTTCCTAACTTGTTAAAAAGTCTTGTTACCTTTACCGGTGTCAACCTTCTCGTGCAGAATGTTAGGTGGGAAGTAGGCAATTAAACTTGATTTTATAGTGAGCCGGCCAAGTATTTAAGATATTGGCACTCATTTGCCACGCTCGTATCCAAATCCTCAGCTCGCTTCTTTGCTAGGCCACGCCCCACCAACCCTTTTTAATCTTTTGGGGGAGAGAGAGATATCTGGAAGTAGCAAGCTTCCTAGCTATGGCAAACTGGAAGGCTGGAACAAGTGGTGATGCTGTAGGAGCATTAGGATGTGAATACGATGTGTTCTTGAATTTTAGAGGAGAGGATACTCGTCATGATTTCACCGACTTCCTCTACGACCGCTTGGTCGATGTCGGAGTTCACACATTCAGGGACGAAGAAAAACTCCCTGTTGGTGATGTTATCAGTAATAGACTTGAACATGCTATCAATAACTCCAAACTCTATATATCCATCTTCTCTCGGAATTATGCTTCCAGTAAATGGTGCCTCTGCGAGCTTAAGCTCATAATAGATAATGTGTCTAACTCAAGAGGTCAAAAAGGTATCTTTCCTATTTTTTTTCTTGTGGAACCTGATGATCTTAAACTTAAGACTCGACCAGATAAGGATGCACCCTATAAAGCTGCTTTTGAGGGATATGAGAAGGAGTTTTCCAATGAAGCCCAAGCGTGGAAAACAGCTCTTGGAAAGGTAGATGAACACAAAGGATGGGTCGTGAAAAAGGACACAAGGTAATAACTCTATCCCTATCTATTTCTTTTCCTATTGTTTTAGGGGATACAACATTGCCCAGTCAAATGATTTCTTTTCTTCTTCTTCTTTTTTACTGGAAAATATTGAAAACTACCTCCAATCGCTTCTCTCGTTCAACTTTACATCCACTGCTCTTCACATCTTCCCTAAAATTTTCCCCTCCTTTGTCAATAACTTCAATGACCTGGACCTTCATATTCCTTTATTTCCCTCGCCGCTGTCTCACAAGGCTACGAAATATTCAAGAGCACCCGTTTGCAATTATTATTTAGGAAAATTACCAAAATCAACTTCGGATTTTGCATTCATATTTATCTACCACCTCATTTATCACAATTTACAATTTTCAACCCAAAAAATCAATTACCCCTGTGATAAGAATATTGAATTCCATTTTCCATCTACACGGAAAAGACGGAAAAAATCAGAGATGGCGCTTTTCTTCTTCTTTTTTTTTTTTATTTGTCAGAAGAGAGATGGCGTTTGGTGTCAATTTTAATGTATCCATTTGTGAATGCACCTCAAGAAACACCAATTGCACAAGAAAACTAAGATTCAATGAAAATCTAAATATCCAATAAAAGCGAGAGTATCCTTAGAACATATAAAGAATGACAGGACCGTGGCCGGGCCCTGAGCTTTGCAGAGCTCATGGGAGGTCCAAATCAAGGTCGGGCAACCTCAATCTGGACAGGCCGGAGGAAACAGTCATTGCCGACCGTTGATGTGAGGTCGGCGACAGAGTGGAGGCCTTTCGAGTTATTCTTTTTTTTGTTTGGGGGTGGGGGTGGCGGGGCGGCGAGTGGATGAGGGGAAGGGACGCAAGGAGGTGTGGGGGTGCCGCAACTTCGCGCCAGTACGAGCAGCGAACCAGTAGGCAGCGGTCAAGGACGGGCGGCAGCTGAAGTCGACGGTCACAGGTCGAGGAGAGCGGTGAGGATTCCTTTTGATAAGAAAGTTAGGGCAACAAATGCAATTTATTAAAAAAAAAAAAAGGACGTAAAAATTGGGGATTCGAATTGCGTGGAAAATGGTTTTAGGGACTTATTTATTTCCCTTTCACCTTTCTTAAGGGTTATATTAGAAAAATTAAAAAGCGGTGAAATAGTAATCACCCATCTAATCTAATCCAAAGTAATAAAAGGTGGAGATGAATAATGGGCCACTTGGCTCTAGCAATGAGCTATTTGATGAGTCGGGGCCCAACGTGGCAGTGTCGTGGCCCCGCGTGTCATTTGTATCATGTTTTGTGGGAGTCATCGCATGGCCTTTATATTAACAACTTAATATGCTTACTATAATTCATGAATAACAAAACATAATTCGGCTGTTCAATTGAAAAATTTAGATCTAACACAAATTTTATATTAACAAACCAACTGTATGCTTTTATAGCATGCGGGCGCCCCATTGGCTTCTCCAAAGTAAATGAGCTGTTTTTGCATAATGTCTTAAGAGTGGGCAAGCTTTTGGGGTTACGTCTGTGATCGACATGCCGCTCTAGAATTCCAAATTTTTAACCAAAAGATGGAATTATTGGATAGCAAACAGACAGGGCCTCTCCATTTTGTTTTGATATTGACAAAGAATTCCACCTTAGATAGGTTAATTACGAATCTATGACTTATACTTAGGTCTATGACTAGGTAAGATGCACATGTTAAGTCAACATAAAAATTTTGGGCTTTTTTTTCGGATTGTATTTTTTCTGTCAACCAAACTACAATGTTCAATAGATGACGTTGCATTTGTTTACATTATCTCGACTTATGATTCTCCCATTGCGATTGCTGAAATTTTGTCCAGGCCTAGTTAAATGCTAAAATTTTGCTTATGCATGATTCGGTAGACACTTGGTAACTGTAGCCATCGTGTAAGTCAATACTATCGTCTTTAGAAATTTACATAATCATAGATGAAAAACATATCAAGTGACTTCTACTAATTTAGCCTATAAGTTATCATTTGTACTTAATTACCGTTTCGATGTACTTCATACCTTTTCAAGTTAAGATTTTGACAATCTGACTTATGGTGCAAGGGTATGAAATTAATCTAGTAACTAAAGAATGCGCTTTTATGCCTTGCAGCCAAGCAGCGATTGTCAAATTAGTTGTTGAAGAGGTTTTGAAGAAGCTGAAGATAAAACAAAAATCAGTGACTGAATATTTAGTTGGATTTGATGATCGCATAAAAGAGTTGACAAAGTTTTTAGATGTCAATCACAATGATGTGCGGCTCATTGGAATTTATGGAATGGGTGGCATCGGTAAAACAACTATTGCCAAGGTCGTCTTTAATAAATTATGTTCCCACTTTGGGAAGTGTTGTAGCTTCCTTGACGACATTTGTGAAAGGTCGAATAAGGAGGGCATAGTCTCGTTGCAGAAGCAATTACTATTTGACATTGGTGGTTCTAAAACTATAGGAGATATCAACAATAGTGAAGAAGGAATGAGGAGGATTAGAGAAACACTCAACAATAAGAAGGTCCTAGTGGTTTTGGATGACGTTGATAAGAAAAAGCTCATTAATGATCTAATAGGAAATTCCAAATTAAAACGAGGATATAGGATAATTATTACAACAAGAAACACTTATGTTCTAGAAGTTGATGGATTTAAGGTGAAACTCAACAGTATGAGATGTTAAAGATGGATGCTGGTCCTGCACTTTAGCTTTTTGGTCGTCATGCTTTTAGTGGAGACTTTCCTTCGGATGATTGTCGCCAGCTTTCAAGTGACATTGTCTCAACTACGGGAGGGCTTCCATTAGCTATTCAAGTGATAGGTTCATTGCTCAAGGGGAAACCCAAAAAAATTTGGAAAGAGAGTTTGGAAAAGTTAAGGAATGTTTCTACAAAACAGATTCTAGAGAAGTTAAGGATTAGCTATGATGATCTAGAAAATCATCAAAAACAAAATTTTCTCGATATAGCATGCTTCTTTGTCAACGAGAATAAGACTGATGCAATTTACATTTGGACCGATTGTCAACTTTATCCCGATGAAGGAATTCAAGTCCTTATCGATAGGTGCTTGATAAAGATATTGGACAATGATAAATTATGGATGCACGATCAACTTATAGCATTGGGAAGACAAATTGTCCGTGAAGACAGTTCAAATGACCTTGAAAAGCATAGTAGGTTGTGGATTGCAAAAGAGGCCATTCAAATCATAGGAACCAAAAAGGTAAGTTAGAAACGTCTCATTTTTAAACAAAAGTCGTATATCCTAAGATTGGAGATTTTTTTTTTTTCCTTTTGTTTAGGAACTCTATCAATTTTTTCTTGCCCATTTGAGTTGTAAAACATAGTGGTTGGAAGTTGACAAACTTCTTGGCATCATTGCAAAATTTCACTTGCAGACAAAGCGCAAGGTTCAAGCACTTGAGATATCTACGTGTGGTTCCCCCATAGAGATTAGAAATGAAGACTTTAACAGGTTGCCGAACCTAAGATTCCTCAATTTAAAAAAGGGAACTTATGTTGGGGACTTTGCAAAGTGTCAATCAAAATTGAAATGGTTTTCTTGAAGTAATCCTTTTGGGGAGGATCATGGGATGAACAAACTCGATTTGGATTTTAAGGCAAGCAATTTGTATTTGGATAAGCTTGTTGTTTGTAAACTTCACAGCCTTGACTTCAAGGATGATTCAAAAGCATGGGACTTGATCAAGGTAAATTACATGTTTTAAATTGTAGTCTGATAGTTCCCTTGTGTACACTACAATGGTTCTTTAACTTGACATGTCATTCATTTTTATAGAGAGCAGAAAATTTGAAAGTTTTATCTATTACTTGGTGTTCTGGCATAATGACAATCCCAAACATCTCTAGAGGCTCGGCTTTAGAGAGATTGACTCTTGCTAGATGCTCCGGTCTAAAGAGAATTGAAAGCTTCATTGGAGATCTACGATCATTGATTGAGTTAAAGATTATAGATTGCTCGAATTTAACTGATTTGCCAAAAGAAGTGGGGGCATTGGTGAACCTTGAGTGTTTCTCCTTGCAGCATTGTAAAAGGTTGAGAGAACTTCCAGACTCACTTGGGAATTTGACCTCATTGACAGAGTTAGACTTGTCAGGTACTCGCATTGCCATACTTCCAAATTCCATTGGAATGTTAAAATTTAAATATTTGTAGTTTGAAACTTGAGAATCTTTCTTTTGACAGGAACGATGATAATGGAACTTCCCAACTTCATTTTACAGTTAAAATCATTAGAGATCTTGCGCTTTCCATTATGGCCAATCAATGTCAAGGAGGATTATATTTGGCCATTAACTTGTGGCATCAGCACTTTAGTAAATCTTAGAGGGCTGGATCTCTCTAGGCGTAAAAGAATGAAATGTGAAATTCTCGAAGAAGGGTCATCTTTTGGAATCCCAAACGTCACGTATGCTAGTTTTCGTGTAATTCCAAGGACAATCATCACGTTTCATGACCTCCACATCCTAGACTTAACCGATTGTCATGAGATTCAAGAGTTATCGGAGCTTCCCACAAGTTTGACCTAGCTACATCTTCGATCCACATCATTGCTTAGAGCCCCTAGCCTGTCAAAACTTACTAATTTGGTTAATCTGCTACTACGCAATGGCTATTCAAGAGTTATCGGAGCTTCCCACAAGTTTGACCTATCTACATCTTCGATCCACATCATTGCTTAGAGCCCCTAGCCTGTCAAAACTTACTAATTTGGTTAATCTGCTACTACGCAATGGCTCTGATTATGAAGGCAAATCAAAGCTAATCCCAGGATGCGACTTAAGGGGGATTGTGAATTTATCTAGACTAAAATGGGTGGAGTTAAGACTGCTGAACGTCCCCGCAAATCCACAGTTGACTAATCCTTCTCAACCACAAGAGATTGTTTTGGGACACTTGGACTCAAAACCCCTTGTGCAACTTCCATCCTCCAACTGGAGGTGGAGAAATTTGTCAACTTTAGAGATCTATGGTTGCGAAGAGGAAGACATTTCGTTAGATGGACTATCACGACTGGAGAACTTAAGGGTTTTCGGATATGAACGGCTTTAGAGATTATCCTTTCCTTTAGAATTAAGGAAGCTGCGGCAAGCAACAGTGGAATCTTGTCGAGACCTAGTTGAGATACAACTTGTGGATGTTTCAAAATCATTGGAAGGCTTGATTGTCCTTCATTGCAAATCTCTGACAATAATAAGTGGGTTATCATACTTGAAGAACTTGGAGAGATTGGAAATTAAATATTGCTATGTCCTTATTAATGTTGAGGGCCTAAATGAGCTGGAGTCTGTGAAAGCTTTGTTGGTCTATTGTTGCTCGTCATTGAGATGGTTGATTGATGCATCCTGCACAAAAATACCAGATGATTGCATCGTCCATATATGGGAGTGTGGATACTTTATCAAAAATTCTATCAAATATGCTGATGATAGAATGCCTTTGAAGCATTACAGAGAGGAGATCCTCCAGAATACATCAACGAAGGTGCGGAATCTTCTTCACCAATATTAAATTCCTTTTTTGGCCAAATATCCTCCTTCCTTTCTCCACACAATATCTGCCCTTTTAAAGTTGCCATTTTTTTTGTTGCACCCTAATTTCTTAGGTGGATGATTTATTTCCATTGTTTTCTGGTGTCGGACATTTGTGGTTCCTAAAGCAATCATTCCTTCCTCTTTTGTGGCTCCCATTATGTGTTGTGCTTTAATTACCTAGGCTGCATATTTTGTTTTCTATCTTCGTCATTCATCTCTACTTGCCTTTTTAGTGTTGTGCCAGTAAACTCAATGAATCATTCTTTTAATATTAATCATCAAAATTACTTTCATAGACAAGAAGTTAGATAATGGATCACCAATTATAGATTTCAAAAGCAATTGATAAGAAGGAACAAGTAGGGGTGAGCATGTTGGGCTACCTAAATCGGGGATCTTTTGGACCAAACTAGGCCGGCCGGTGTGGTCCGGTTTCTAGAGGAATTGGTCTAGTTCGGTGATTGTCGGGACGATTCTCGGTTTCGAGGGGGAACCGGACCATCACAACCCTTTCAAGGATCGACAAGTTGGACCGACTTTTTTTTTTTTTAAATATATATTTTTAATTTCTTAAAAATAGTAACTACTCTAGTATTTTTTTTTAAATTTTAATTTTTTTTTTTGCTAAGTGATTGGTTTCATGGGACCGGACTGCCGGTTCCTAGTCCTAGGATTGTCTGGTCCAGTCCCCATTCCCAAAAATTGGGAAATGAGAACCGATCACCCCTAGGAACAAGTAAGAAAGAAACATCACAACCCTTTCAAGTTGCTGGGTTTAACGAAAAGAAACGAGCTGGAAATAAATCGTCAGTAACTTTTTAAATGATTGGTGCCTATCACTGGAAGCAGATTAAGACATTAAAAAGGCAACCCGCCATGTAAGGTAATCTACAAATAGGAAGTGTAAACAAAAGAAAAAATACCCACCAACTCTAGCCTAGCATTAATGGATTTAAAGCAAATACACTACATCATTAAATCTAACATTCATGTACCAAAGACAATCTTTTGACATGAATTGTACAATTTATTAAGTTACAAATAATTTTATGCAATAAAGTGCAAAAGACTATCTCACAAATAGGACAATGTGTAAAATTTTAATAATTGTACCACCTTAAGTACACTTTGTTAGCAAGTTAACAATTGCAAGATACAAAGGCCCTGTTTGGTTCAACTTTGGGGATGAAAATTTGAACTCTAAAGTCCCTTGGCCATATGCAAATGTATTTGGTTCGAGTTTTTAAGCGACTTTGGCAAGATGTAGTTGCATCTCCAAAGGGACGTAAGGGCCCTTAGGCCAAGGGGGGTCCTGAGGTCCTTTGGAAACTTGCATTTCCGGAATGCAAGTTCCGGTTCATTCCTTCGCAATTCTTGTTCATCCGCGAGGAAAACCACCGCACGGAGGCCAACGACCGCCGGCCAAGGGGGTTGTGCACGCCGGCGATGTGCCGGTGACCGCCACTTGAGGGTCGCTTGACCCCGGCGACCATCGCCGGACCTTAGGCGATGCCTGGGTCGCGCGATTCAAGCCACCGATGGCTTGAATCGCGTGACCCAAGTGGCCGCCCGAGGTCGCGCGACCTCAAGCGATGGTCACCGAGGTTGAGCGACCCCAGGCGACGGCTGCTTGAGGCTGCACGACCCCAGGTGACCCTCCAGAGGGCAGATCCGGCCATCCGGACCGCCGGATCTGGCGGTCCGATGGTCGGACTTTAAAAAAAAAGTGTATTTTTGCTTTTTTAATTTAATAAAAGTTAATTACAAATGCAAATTTTACCAAAACGGTATTTTGGCCAAGTTGTTTTTCAATGCAAATTTTACCAAACGATATTTATATTTCGGAAAACCCCCTTCACCCAAAGGTATTTGCATTACTGCAAATGCATTCCCCAAAAGCCGAACCAAACGGGCCCAAAGTAATCTTAGGAGTGAGACTTGTCAAGATGTGAATTAAGTATTTTAAGTGCCTAGATGAAATTTGTGTATCAATAGGAATTAGTCAACCTAAATGTCAACACTATAATATTCAAAAATAAATTTAAAAATATTTCTATCGATGCCATTTTTGAATAATTATAGCAATATTGAGAAAATGTTTCACAAGCGACCTCATCTACCCTTAATTTAATGGTTAATGAGAAATCAATAGTAGTAAAAACCACTACTATAAAGTTTTATTTACAGGTGGCATTCCAATTTTCTTCTTCCCCCCCCTTAGAAAAGGGAATGTGTGATGAGATAGTACTCCTAGGTCCTAGGCAGATAATTATCTTACTCGATGTTTAATTTGAATTTACATCACATATTTATATTTGCATTGGTTGGACTGTGGGTAAATATGCAAAATGTTTAGTGTATATCCAATAAATATGTTGTTTGGCTCTCCCATCGAAATTGTTATGTCACAAGATTCCTTCACAATCCGATTCCACCTTGGAGTAAAGAAGCCCAGTCGATTATGGTTTGGGTCTGTTGGTGGAATAAAGAGAGAAAAGGAAGGCGTCGACCCCGATTCAGTGACATATGAAGGATTGATTGCTGACGTGAAAAGTTTTGGCTTTCGATTCAAGAGAATGTGGCGCAGGACCAAGGATCCTATGCAAATGGAGATCAACGGGGATGGGCACGTGAATGAAATGTTGGACGATGCATGTAAACAAGGATTTATTATTGATTTGTACATCGAGGGAGGGGTCGATAGTGAGTAGGAGGGAGAATACGATGAGGAGATGATGAAGATGTTAAGGGAGGAACGGAGAATGAAGACTGACGTGTATTCCAATGAGGATGGGGCTAAGGGGGACGTTTCATGTCCTAATGAAGACTCAAACTCTGCACCTGTGGGTGGTGAAAGCGAAACTCATGGCAACTCCTTCGTTGATGATTCCGAGTTAGGGCGGGGCAATGTTGAATGTTTTAAGGCTACGACGTCAATTGCAGAAAAAGATTTTGACACTGTTATAAAAAAGGTAGAGCTTCACGAAAAACCTAGAGATAAGGAAACAATAACTTTGGAGCATTACGGAGAGGAGATTTTTCTGAATACATTAAACAAGGTGCAACATCTTCCTCATTACGTGTGGGATTTTTGTTCAATTCCTTTTTAGGCCAAATATCTTCCGTTCCTTAGCCACACATATATCCACCCATTTAGGCCATGTTTGGTAACCATCTAAACATGGCCAAATTTTGATTTTTTGTTTCCGGGATCAGTTTGGAAACAGAATCGTGTTTAGTTAAATTTTTGTTTCCGGGAACAAATTTGTTCCCGGAATAGATTTAGAATAGAATCAAGAATAAAAAAAAAATGTGATTCTTGTTCCAGAATCAGAAAAAAGAATCAAAAACAACTTTTTGCTTCTCTTTTCTTCTTCTTCAATCGCGCGGTTGCTGTCCGCCACCATCCGCCGCTGGTCGCTGCCGTCCGTCGTCGCTGGTCGCCACCGGTCACTGGCCATCGGTCAACCGCCGCCAGTTGCCGGCAATCGATTTGGCGAGCTCACCGGAGGCTGGCCAGGCCAGGCCAGGGTGAGGTCTGGCGAGCTTGCTGGTGGCCAAGCGGGCCTCGCCGGGGCTAGGCAAGCCTCGAGATGCCTAGCCCCTTCGGTGGCCGGGCGAGCCTCGCCCGGCCTTGCCGATGGCTAGGCGGGCCTCGCCCGGCCTTGGCGAGGTCGGCCCGGCCACCGGCGAGGTTTAGCCTCGCCGGATCTAGCGAGACCGAGCCTCGGCAAGGGCTGGGCGAGCCTCGCCCGCTGCCGGTGAGGCTCGGGCGACAAGGGCCAGCCTCGCCGAGGGCAGCGATGCTCTGTGAGGTCGCCGCCCTCATCTGGCCGGTCGTCGGTCCGGTGAACGGCTTCAAGAAGAAGAAGAAAAATAGGAGAAAAAAAAAAAAGAAAAGAAAAAAAAAGGGAAAAAAGTATAAAACTATTTAAAAATTAAAATAAATTAATTTGGAATAGAATCAATGAGCATGGTACCAAACGTAATTTTATTCTAGAATCAGAAATTTTGGACAGTTATCAAACAACTTAAAATACTTAGAATTTGTTCCCGAGAACAGAATAAAAAAAAAAAAATCATTTTTGATCGAAATTTACTCCAAGGAACAGAATCGTTACCAAACGCGCTCTTAAAAGTTGCCATTTTTTGTTTGTTGCGCTGTAATTTCTTAAGTGGCTGATTTGTTTCCTTGCATTAGTCGCTTATCTCTACTTACCTTTTTGGTGTGGGACAGTCTTAGTTCTTTAATAGTGCTGGCAAACTAATATTATCTCTCTATATGCTACTTCATCAAAATTGCTTTCACAGATAACATGCTAGATAATAGATCACAAATTATTGATTTCAAAAACATTATATGATTTCTTTGTCAGCTTTTTTTTTTTTTTTAAATTTCCAACGAGCATGATTAATGCCCAAATGTAATATTGTACATATAATAAAGGGAAAATCTCAAATAAGGACCCAAAGTGACTTCATTTTCTCAAAAGAGGACTTGAAGTGGAGTCTATCTCAAATAAGGCCCCAAAGTAGTCATTTAGTCTCAAAAAAGGACTTGACTTGCTGGCCGGCGAACTGATGCATTGCCGATGTGTATTCCGGCGACCTGATCTGGGGCATTTTTGTCCAAAAAGTATTCTCTTTCTGTTTTCCTTCTCCCGTTCATCTTCTTCTTGATCTACCCAAGGTTGTCCCTGTTCATTGTCTTCTTTGTCGATGTTGAAGATAGGCATTGCCCAAATCAAGAACATCGGAAGTGGGGAAGGGCCGGCGAAGGTCGTGGGACCAGCGAGGGTCAGCCTCGCCTTGGCTAAGCGAGGGCTCAATGCCCATCGCCGACAGCAAGTGAGGGCTTGCAGGCCCTCGCCACCCTTACTAGTGGCCAGCGAGGTCAGCGAGCCCTTGCTGGCCTCACCAAACTCACTGAGGATAAAACCGCCTTACAATGGCGTCTTCTTCTTCTTCCTCCTCTTCATCTTCGCTTCCCTCGCACAGAGCGACCTAGACGTGCTCCTAAGCTCAAAATTGCCATGGTTGGGCCTCCCTCTGCCGCCATCGACGACCGAGTCGACTCCTCCTCCTCCTCCTCCTCACCGCCGCCCTTTCCGCATTGCTCCTTCACTGGAGTCACGTGCGACGCTGGCTCATGGGTTGTCTCTCTCAACATCACCTTCGTCGGTCTCTCGGGCTACATCCCACCCGAAATCAACCTTCTCCACGACCTCGTCAACCTCATGCTCGCCATTGACAACCTCACCAAGACCCTCCACCGGAGCTCGGCAGCCCCACCTCCCTCCAGTTCCTCTCGAAGAACTCTACTTGGGCAACAACAAGTTCACGGGGTCGCTGCCGCCGAAGGTTGTGGGGCTGAAGAAGCTGAAGTAGCTAGATCTCGTCGGCAATTACTTCACTGGCGAGATACCAAAGGTCTACTCAAAGATGGAGAAGATGAACAAGGGAAAATGAAAATGAAAAGAGAATATTTTTTGGACAAAAATACCCTGATTAGGTCACCGGAATACGCATCGAAATGCATTAGTTCGGCTGGCTGGCGAGTCAGGTCATTTTTTGAGACTAAATGACTACTTGGGTCCTTATTTGAGACCGACTGCATTTTAGGTCCTTTTTGTGAGAAAATGAGGCCATTTCGGGTCCCTATTTGAGATTTTCCCTCTAATAAAAGTACTTATGGACTACTTGATTCTATTATTTCATTAATGTGCTATGGAGAAATTAATGTCCAATTCGTAGCTGTACGAATTGGACATGGGAAAACGAATGATAAAGGTAGATAATTCGTGGTATATATATTTAATATTATGATAATTTATCAACAGGAAAATTCCATATAAGGACTCGAAGTACCCTCTTTTTCTCAAATAAGAACATGAAGTTGATAATATTTCCAATAAGGGCCTGAAATACTTTCATTTTCTCAAATAAGAACCTGAAGTGAATCTTTTTTTTTTTTTTATAAAAAAAAACCTAAAATGGGCAATGGTGAGTTTAGGAAGGGGCATGACTAGAATGGGCACATGATTATAGTAGTATTATAATTGCAATAAATAGCTGACATTAAAAGATAGTAGTACATGAAGTACATATAATTATACAAAAAAGAGTAGATTACTGTAATTAAAGTGAATATAAGATGAAGGATTAAGTTCACTAAAATAATGACATTAAAGTTAGAAACAAAAAACGGAACTTGATATGGAAGTAGAATAGCAACACTCTTACTTTATTTGTTTTTACTTTACTTGGCATGGTATGGAATAATCAGTGCAATTGATGATAACTTTATGGAAATAAAATTAGCAAATTAATCTAATAATTAAACCATGAAGGTCGTGTGGAACAAAGCATAAGGTGCTATATAATGTCGATTCTCCTCTGATTCGAATCTGCTCTCCTTTACCAGACTCAGGATGGGGCTGAGTTCGACATTTCAGGTTCCAATGAAGTGCCAGACTCTGCGTCTGCGGGTGAAACCGAAGTTGATGGCAACTCCTCCATTGACGATTTCCGGTCAGAGCCAGGCAATACTGAATGTTTTGAGGCGAGAGGAAATAGGAGGCAAATGCGAGACGGAAGGATTGGGCGCTGTGACAGTATTGATGAGGGGAAAACAGCGAGTATCAAAAATAGGAAGAAGGACAAGGATGAGATTGGGGAACCTGCCAACCCAAGTGATTTTGTCAGGTCAAGTGGCCAAACATGCAAAGGAGTTGAACACTATGAGAAATCTTGCAAAGCTACAACCGAAGTTGGGGATCAAAGAGACTTTTCTTCGGTAAGTACTGAAGATTTGCATTATCTTAATTGTGCAGTCCTTAAAACTCATGTTGAATTTCAACATGGTCTAGGTGAAGAGGGACAAGAATGTAGAGATTGACCGAGTACCCACAAAAACAGGCCGAGGAAGTGGGACAAGAAGTGCTTCAAACCCAGGAAGGTATCCTACAGAAAGGGGGAGAGGAAGGGGTAGAGCTTCAAGTTCAAGAAATGGTGAAGGTTTGAGCTTGGGTAGAGACGCAGCTTCTACTTGAGGGAGGGGCACGGCATCAAACTCAGGAAGGGACATAGCTTCAAGTTCACAATGCAGCACCACTTCGAGCTTAAGAAGGGACGGAGGTTCAACTTCTGGAAAGGGCACAACGTTGACTTCAGGAAGGGGCATGACTTTGAGTCTAGGAATGGGTAGGGGTTCAAGTTCAAGAACGGACACAACTAAAATAGGCACAACTTCAAATCCAAGAAGGGGCATAACTTCAAGTTCACGAAGCAGTGCAAGTTTGAGTATAGGAAGGAGCAGAGGTTCAACTTTAGGAGAGGGCGCAACTATGAGTTCAGGACGAGGCATGACTTTGAGTTTAGGGACGGGTAGGGATTCGAGTTCAAGAACTGACACAACTAAAATGGGCACAACTTCAATTCCCGGAAGGGGCATAACTTCAAGTTCACCAAGTGGCACATCTTTGAGTACAGGAAGGGGCAGAGGTTCAACTTCAGGAAACGAAACAACGGCCAGTTCAAGGAGGGGCAAAACTTTGAGTTCCGGAAGGGGTGTGACTAAAATGGGCACAAGTTTAAGATCGGGGACAAACGAAGGATTAAGCTCGGCCAAGGCTGAGCCTCAAACATTGAGGTCATTAGAAGAACAATAAGGCAAGCATGAACAAGCACAGAAGCAAGTGGAAGATCTAAGGTAATATGACATATTTAGTAGATGTGCACGTTCTTCGTTCTTTGTGTGTGCTCACCCACAGGCAATGCACGGTTACAAACTCCACTTTTTTGGGGAGTTTTGAGACCAATATGTCATAGTAGAACTCTATTTTCCTTGAATTTTCCTACATTTCTCTTAAGGAGAGCCAAAACCAACAAATGATGACAGGACACGGATCATCTGTCTCCTTCCATGTGCAAATCTACTGTCTCCATTTCTGTTATAGGTGTTCCTAGTTCTTCTTTTTTGACCTCTTCCCTAGTTTTATTTCCATTCTGTTAAGTGGCAGGCTTACTCTATTCTTTCTTGCCACTCGACTTTGTATGGTGGTGATGTTGGAGTCTTCTCTCCTAGTTTTAATCCAACCACATGAGGATGGTTGGACCTTTTGGGGTTTTCCATATGTCATAATATAAGTTATTTAAACAATTTTCTTCGTGATTTATACTTCCTTGTTTTAATCTATGTAGACAATTTACTTTCTTTTTGTTATTTCTACGTACCATTCTTCTTGGCAAACATCTCTTTCTCTTGCAGTGTAGTTTTCTGCAGACCATTTTCTTTGGTTTTCATTTTCTTCTGAAAGGAAATATTTTTTTAACGTTTTGCGGTCTATTTAAAGAGTGGCTAATAAGTTTATTTGGAAATCTGAAAACATGAGCGGAGTACATTTACAGGGATTAATAGTCGTAGATGCTTTTTTCTAGCAATATAGGATCAATCCTATAAGTAGGACATTCTACTCGTTCTTCTGTTTTTTTTTTTTTTTTTTTTAATTCCATTGCAAACTATTCACTCAATCTCTTTTTCCAGGATAAGTGAACAATCTAGAAGGTACTTCATATGAAATTTTTGTCCGAATTATTTCTTTATCTAACTCTACTATGTTCAATTTTATCGATATACTTTTATTAAACTTAATTTTTATTTCTCAATTTTACATTTACTAGAAAAAATACCTAACACATTTTAAAATATGTTCATTTTGACTCCAACACCCTCAAACTCCCTTTTGGGTCTTTAAAAACCTTCGATTTACGCTCGCTTGATACATGTACTATCCGTCGTGATTCTGTCAAAGATCATCCTAAAAAATCCTACTGCTTACTTGGACGATAGAATGCAAGACAAGCTGACGTGGCGCCGTGAAAAAAACAAAAAAGAAAGAAAGAAAAGGACGTCGGTATGGCGGCTAACGTGGACTACGAGCGCAACGTTTTGCGCTCTCTCGGTTGCTGAAGTCAATTTGGGGCAAATTTCTAGGGTTCGTGGTTCGTGTCTGCCCCCTTCTCGAGGTTCCTTGCCAAATCCGTGGCTTTTTAACCAAGATTACGAGTTCACATTGTTCCAAATCCGGGGTTGTTTCTACTGTCTGGTTTATTCTGATTTTGGGTTTCGCCCCCTTTTCGTGCTCTTTGGTTATGTCATTACCACAGTTTGTGCATTCTTGCCTCTTCAAGATTCCCCTAAGAGTTTTTTGCTTCGTCTCCAGTACTTCGTAACCCCTCAAAATTGCGTTTCTTACGCCTGCCACATGAGGTTCTTTATCTTACGTGCTCATTGGAAGAGATGGATTATATTTTGCATCACTCAATTTTGTCAGCTCTTTATTTTTCTCATATCTTTGGTGCACCAAATCTTGCCACTCTTCTGTAATTCGATCTGGATTATATACTGATAAGATTTGATAATTCAGTGTGAATGTAGTAGTTGAATGTACATCTGGGAGCCTGGGGCTGAGATACTGCTGGTATGAACTTGGTGCTCTCATCGTTGTTCAGAGCTCTGACAGCCCCACCATACTTGGATTTAATGGGCTAACTCAATTTGTTTGTCGGAATCATTTTTCTGAGGGCATTGTTCTTGTTGCGCTGCATATGCTTTTGAATGCCATGGCAAGAAGATTACAATAGATTAAGGCCCCTGAGCTACAGAGGAACAGATGTCTCTATCTTGGCTTTCTCTTTAGTTATTCGAGCTAGCTACTTAAATGGTCTCACTTCCAAATTGTTGTTCCATAGTTTAGTTGCTGATGATATTATGTTGGCCAGTGGAAGGAGGTTCCATTGCTGGAGGTGATGGTTTGTTGATAATCTGCAAATAGATTTGGGGTTGATAAGTTAGTCCATTGTCATTTAGAATGGTTGCTTGTATTCGCTAGTTGAGTATAGGATCAGTTCACTGTTATGTGCCGTGCATTGTGGGTGCTGTGAATCATTGAATTTGAATTTGTTGTGCTTTGTCTGAAGGCCTCCTGCTTGACATAATTTCTAATATTTCCAATAAATCAACCTGGTCGAAGGTGATGGAAAAACATAAGGCTCCTCATCAAAGGTTACAGAAAAAACATAAGCAAAGATAATGGACATGAAAATTGTAGCTGTCCGTCAGAAACCCACCAGAGGAATGATATAAATGACATAAATGGTCCCTAAATATTGGTCCAATTAAGCAGTAATGTAAATAATGTGGTCAAATTGCTTCATGGGTGCTTAGCAGTTAGTATACATTTTGGATTAGGATCAGAAAATTTGTGTTGCTTCCAGTATTGTGAAATCAGAATTATTGGTGCTACGAAGTACATAAGTGAGATCATTCAACGTGGCATGGTGATTGGTCAATTCCTTTTGCTGTCACGCTGTTTCCAGCTTGAGGCTGTTATTGAAGCTGAAAAGCAAGCTGCTTGGGATCTGATCAAAGAAAAGAGGAAAGACAGGGCATTGTTAGCACTGAAGAAGAAAAAGGCACATGAAGATTCATTGAAACAAGCGAATGCATGAGTTCTTAATGTTGAGCAACAGGTAAATCTCTACTTCTGTGTATCGCTTCTTCAGCAAAAGGGTAGCTTCATTTTTTCTAATCTATCCAGTTTGTGGCCGCTGATATGCTGTCAACTTTTTAATAATCATGGGTCTTGCCATTTGTAATGAGTTGCGTGTTCAGTTGGTAGATATTGAACTCGCAAGCAAGCAGAGGGCCGTCTTTGAGAGCCTAGGTTTCGGGACTGAAGCAATCAAAGCTTTTCAAAGCGAAATCAACTTAGATGATGTTCGAAAGCTAATGGATGACTCTGCCAAAGCAAAAGCTTATCAGATGCGGGCCAATCTTAATTTTGTCTCTCTCTTTTGCTTTCCTGTGAATGTCATGATAGTTTTCTTTAAACCCGTATAAGAGCTGTCACAGTTAAAGAGATTTTGTCTGAATCTCTTGTCACAGTTTACAACGCTCTGATTGTCATGTCAGAAACAAATTAAATTTAGTTGTTATGAAACAGAGCAGGGCAAGTTTTCCATATTTTTTATTTCTCTCTGTCAGATGATAGCCAAGTTCTAATTGCTTCCCTTGTATAGGAGTGCTTAACATACGTTAAGTTTAATGAGATGGAGTGAAAGAGTATTTACTGGTAGTGTGAAGCTTGAGTGCACAGGCTTATGTGTGACTAGGTCTTTGGTGGTATGTTGGCTTTTGCAAGGTGTCAGGGGTGGACTTTGCAATGAGCTTTAGAGATTGTTATTTGCTCCACCTGTTGAGATGGTTAATTTTAAGAGATGTCTTTCCTTACGTCCATAGGCGTATGCTTCTTTTCTTTGGCTGGATATGGCCTTGCTATGCTTAGTAATATTCTTATACATTTGCTTGAGTTTAGCTGTGTCCTCCAACGTGTTGCAAACATGTCAGATAACAGCAGCATTGAACCTCTTTTTCATCAATGCATAATTTTCTGGTGGTTTTTTCTACCTTTGGGAATCTTTTTCCCAAACAGAAAAATGGAACTTGAGATGGATTACTAAAAAGATTTTCTTTTAACATTTACAAAATCAATGCGATCTTGGGAGAGAAATTATCAGCAGAAGATGAAGAGGAGATTCTTGCAGAATTTGAGGCTTTGGAATCACGGTACTTTTGGTTCCCACTTGAGGCATCTATAATTTGTCAATTAATAATCTCATGGGGATGTTTTATGATTTTCTTCTTGATATCTATTTATCTGTTATAACCAATTCCAAGTTCCAACTCTTGATTGTTTGAGCGTCGAGCAATAGAATGAATCAAAAGCCGTAAGTAGAAGTAGGAAGTAATAAGGACAGGGTAGCGAAATGAGTGTTGTTTGTAATGTAATGTAGTGTATAATAGCGCTAGTACTTGAAAGAAGCATTTGGTGACATTACTTGGAACTTCTGTCCAACACTTAATGTAACAGTATTTGCTTTTCATTTGGGTTTTTGAAATCTAAGTTTGGCTCAACCAGCAATGAATTCTTTGCCAGGGTCTGCCTTGTCACTTGTACTTTGATTTGGAGTTCCATAAGAGGGAAAATGCTGATAAAATGGAGACGAGATGGATGATCTTCTGATATTGGTTGTCTTGGAGGTGTTGCTTGACAAGTACGCAATCCAAGGAAACCAAGAATGGGTAGTGAAGCTCGATTCTTCAACTGAAGGTAGGCTGACTTTGTATCTCGCTACTCCTATTAACTTTCATTGCATCAGTAGTCACGGGTGGTGTATGCAATACTTCATCTTTTTGCCGTTGGGTATCTTTACATAATTTGTGTAGACACCCCATCAAGTGAAAGGCCGTCTTGTTCTTTTTCATGGTGCCTTCCAGCTACAAATTTCCATTGTTCTTCTTGAGACCTTTCACATTTGATGCGAGAGAACTGTGTTAGGTTTATTGAAGAAAAGCAGCCTTAAATGAGGTCTCTGACACTTGTGTGGTCCATCTTTGTTTGAGTAGTGACTTACCTTAACATTTCATTTTTTAGGAATATTGCACTTAAAAGCAGTTATGAAGGTGGAAATCAAAAAATGTTGTAACTTTGAATGATGTATCTCTTTTGGAAGTCGAGACAATTTTGATTTCATGGATGGGATTGTCGGGGAACATATTGCATGTCGTGCTTATCTTAGATCAAGCTATTTAGGCAACATTATTCAATTGATCTTTTCCATTTCGGGGACTAGATTAGTATGATACTTCTTTTGAATGAGCATCAAGCATTGGCGCTGCATACCCAGATGCTTTTCTTGCTGTGATGATTTTCATTTTTTCCCCTCTTTGAAGCCAATTATCCTACCTCGAGTCACAATTTGTAGGCATAATGTCAGAGAGAAGGGGCAGCTGAAGACTGGTTAAAATTTCACAGTGCTGCGTCACTGGAAAGTACTGGTTGAGTGATGTTAATGGCCCAGCTAAGATGATTTATGCATAGTACACTAGAACTATGTGTCAGATTTGAAGTGAATTTGAGATTCAGGCAGGGAAGAATCTGCGACTTGATGAGTCGGCATGTGCATTATGATTACTACATCTGCCTATCAATAAAACACTGGGAATATCTCGTGTTATACCTTTTTTTCCCTAGAATATGTTAAATCTTTCCAGGGAATATGACAAGTTTACTGTGATGTCAATAACAGCACTGCTTGTATGCAGAAAAATTTTCTTGTCATTTGATACCAAAGACTGCTTTTAAGGACAACTCCCATGTGGGTGCATTAATCTCGGAGGTATGCTCTGACGAGAAGCTTTAGTTATTGTGTGGTAGAGACAATTGCAAATTCAATTATTCTGTGTAAATATTATTATTGTGCCTTCCAAGTTAGCCACCTGTTTTGAGATAGTTTACCCATCTCTCAAGATTAACATATATCTTTGATGCCTGCATACTTCACTTTACAGCCATTCTCACAACTTTACTGAACTATTGGAACTGTGTGTGTGTGGGCATTTTCTTTTGTTTATTATTATTATCATTATTTTTTTTTGGGGTGGGGTTGGGGGTGGGGTTCTGGTTGATATGTTCATGCATGCACACCTTTTTGGAGAAATATAACATTGCATGCAACCATGATGTTCTTATGATGAATTGACAGGTATGTTCGTGGATTTCTAGTGCAAGGGAGACAGACAGAACATATGAAAAGTTGTTTGTCGAGAAAGATTCCAGCCCATTGACAGGTTAGATATTTGTGGAATCTGCTGTCTATTCAAGGAATCGATGCTTTTCTTTGGCTCTATCATCCAAGGCAGGCAAGAGTTCTGTCCTTCTGCTGATTGGGCATTTCAAATGCAAGGACATGGTACGTTACTCCTTGTAATTGAGGTCTAGAGACTCATGAGGCATCTTTGGAACATGGGTGTGATGAACTGTTCCTAGTTCACTCAAAATGTTCCTCAAAACTACCAGCAGAGGGTTCTTTTATGCCTTTGTATCATTTGAGAAAGTTAGATTAACACATGAGAAAATGTGCCTGTGCAGTGTGCACACAGAGGATAATTTATTGCGATAGTGCTTGAAATAGTGATGACTCTATCCGATTTGCTCATTAAAGGTTCATGTGCTCATTGTCACTCAAAATGCGCCTACTCCCTCCTGACAGTGTGAGGAAGACATGATCATGGCTTCTTTGATCTGCATTGTGGATTTTGATTGTCAGAAGATCCTAGTCTGCAAATGGAGTTAGATTGTGGAAAGAAACTTCAGTTCGATACGGAGGTAGTTACAAATTTGAATTAGTTTTTGTATCGGGTCCATTTATGAACTATATTCATATGATTTGCTGTACTTATTATTATCAGCAAAAATATTAATTGTCTTGAGTTGGTGGAGCTAATTTCTGGAAACATCTTTGCATGGGTAGACTAGTGTGCTAGAACTCTGTGCGGTGTCTCATGTGATGGACTTTTTCTCCCCTGCGCAGGTTAATATTGATTTGGGAAGATACCATCTTGCTTCGCAAGAACTTAATTTCAACTCTTTCGTTAGTGATAGTTCAGTGAATTACTTAACTGGAAAGTAGCCTTTCCCAATGTTGGATAAATTCATAGAATCTGTGGCCTCCATTGGAACTGTATCAGGTGATCACTATAGTTTTATTTTCAGATAAACAGAGTGATGAAACATTTCAATTGCTTCATAGTTCATAGAATTCTACCTGAGACTGTGTAGGATATTAAAGTTGCTAACCTTACCTGAAAGAATTTTAATGGGACTGATATGTCCTATTTGAAAAGAAACTATTGATTGGCACTTTCCCCTTTCATGCGGAGTAGCATCAAGAAAATGATCTGGTTTTAAAGGCCTATCATTTCTTCTCCTTTTCTCATGTAATGCTGATGAGTCTGTCACAGTATAGGTAAAATTCGAAGCTGGTACTGTTTCTCAGAGCATGAACTCATGGTTTCTAGCATGTCAAGGAACAGGTTCTGTGAGCAGATAAGCAGAGAGCATAGAACATTTGCGGAATATGCTATTTCTTTTCAATGGGAAATTTCTTGTGTTGAACCGTGCTCTTTAAGTCGACCTTTAGTAGAGACCAGCTTTTTTTTTCCCTGAATTTGACTGGCCTAGTTATCTAGTTGCGGACCTGATCTGGGCTGTATATTACCAGAAATGTCACAATCTTGATTGCAAAGGTATAGAAAATTTCTGCCCAACATTTATCCATTTTTTTTTCTTTTATGTGTGAAAATGAAGGTAAATTGAGCTTAGTAATAGGCCAGGTTACCGTTCTCTGCTGCGTCTGATCCTGGAGGATATTGTGCCTGATTTATCAGCATTCTTTGATTCTAGCAAATCCTCCTGATATAACTAGTAACGTGGTTGACATTGATGAAAACACGACAAATTGCTCCCCTATGGATGCTTGGTGGCTTGAAGCCATAAGAGTCGCACATACTGTAGAAAACCAACAGGCCATGGAGTATGACCACAAGGCAAGGCAAGTCATCCACTTTACTTATCTGTGCAAATATTTTAGGATCTTTCGACAGGTCATGGAAGACGAGGACTGGCGCTGGGATTTAGAAATTATTACACCTCAGGGTGAGCTCTGAGCTTGAGTTCGACCATTTGAACAGCTCAGAGTTGCAATTATTTGGGAGGAAAGTCGATCCGGCTTAGTTCTTCAGCTTGCAGACTTGAACGAGGGTAGCGTGTCATGGATCCTTTCAATTCAATCGCATCAGATAAAGGGCATCAGACTAAAAGTAATCGCTGTGAAGATGTGGTTATTAACCAAAGTACCCTGAGCTCCAATGTTTGGTTTGAAAATCACTTTTGCTTGGCAGACAGTAGCCCTTCAGAAGAGGCGTGTTATTCAAGACAACATCAGGCTGCGAATCCATTCCGATTGCTCACGGATGGCAAGAGTGTTATTTTATGGAAAATTCTTAGTTTATCAAGGCCACGAAAGTTGGAACTTGAAGATTTTTCATTTCAGAAGCCTCTCTGTTCTCGCTCGCTACCTCGGGGTCACTTCACACGACGATCATTGATCTGAGCAGAGGGTCTTACTATTCAAGTATTTCCATTTTGTGCCATATTTAATTAGGTGCCTTGATGCTTTTGTCATTGCACCCATTTTAGGTACAAAGCAAAGTTCTCCAATTAGTGGTACATTTTCGCCCTTGCACCTCGCGAATTTGTTCTTTCTATGAGGTTGATGGCTACAATAACTTTTTTGTATGCACTCATGCAGGGTGCTGCATCTGTTACAAGGATAGCATCCAGTCCAATGCCAAAAACATTTTAAGAATAGGTAGAATGTATTCTAAACATGTATCGAACCATGATCTAATTCCTTTGTACATATACCATTAATTGCAATTTAGGTGTTCCCAATACATAGGGCCCAATAGTCAAACGAGACACTGGACAACATAAATTATGGCCTGAGAACAAGGCGTTCACAAATATGAGGACTGGTAATAACTCAGCCAAGACACCGTACCCTAATCCAACAATGAACAGTAATAGAAGTGGTAAGATGATTGGTACATTAGAAAAATGAGTATAACGTGAATCGCAATTCACGATACGAGTAAAGCTCACAAACATGCGCAAAAGTACAACATACTCAAAGCGGACAGAGCGGACAGAGACAAACTCCAATCTTATTCTCAAAGTTTAATGAGGCTTTGAAACTTTGTTTCTTCAATGAAACAAGTGTTCTTTCGAGAAAGATTCTCACACTAACGTGGCCATGGCAGGTGCCTTGAGGGGATTTTCAGCTTATTATTAGTGTGAAACTGGACTGCAGCTCGTAGTGTACGTAAGCTCAACTAATCTGGTGCATCAACATTTTATATTAATTCTCTAAAAAAAAAAATACTATCTTGCTATTATAAAAATTAGGGATAATTACATAAATAGTTCATAAACTAGGCCTCCATTTGAAATATGATCCATAAACTTTAAATTTATACAATTTGATCCTTGAAGCACAATGTGTGATTTCCTTATGAAGTTGAGGAGGGTTGATCTTGCCCACATAGGTGCAATTAAGAGATGAAACCTGAATGACCTTGGATAAAGTGTGACAATTAGTTGTCTATCCGGTTCTTTGTCAAATCATTGGCTTTTCTCAACCCAAAAAGAGAAACACTTGTTAGAGAGTGATAATAATAATAACAAATAAAGACTAAAATCAAACAAAGAGACAAGCGCAAAAATCTTCATAATTGACTAATCAATTAAGGGTTGGATGATTTGTATAACAATACATTTGAAGTAGTTCGTTGGTTATTCAATGATAATAGTATGATTCAAATATAAAGAAAAACAATGTTGACAAAATTTCTATTCTATCCATGAAGTAGAGTCTAGAAAATTTAATGTGGTTACGCAATGTGTTTAGTTTTAAAAAGAATAAAAAAAAATGCAAATCACGTGGTAAACATACCATCCAAAAGAAAACATAATCTAAATTGCTATTGAAAAATTAGATAGATTTGTCTATTCAATCATCCTATTTAAAGAAGAGCTGTCTGCGTTTGGGTTCAAGTGTATCTCACCCTCGAGTGGCGCCCTCCTCCACATCCCCCTGCAGCACCGCCGCCACCAGTGCCCCCACCTGGCTGTTGTTCCACACATGATGCATCGCTGATCTCATGCATGGAGTCAGTGAAGAGAGCAGTGATCGAGGGAAGGGCACTCAGTGGTAGTTTATTTGGAAAACAAACTAAAGAGGTGTCTTGCATCACATTAAAAAAAATACGTGGATTAAATATGGCATTAATTCTCAATTATTTATTTTTATTTTTATTTATTAAAATTCGAATTTATAATTATAAAATAACCAATGCGTCCTATTGAAACGGTGTGACTATTCATAATAGATTAACGATTATTTTTTTATTATTTAATTTTTAATTTATTATTTTTGCTTAATGATTATAAGGCACTCTTACAACTGAAGCTAAGGATCAAAGAGATCTTTCTTTTGTAAGTCTTGAATATTTGCATCTTCTATTGCGGTCTTCCTAAGACGGGAAAAGTACCAAAAAAGTCCTAAACCTATTGCATTGGTACCAATTCAGTCCTAAAATTTTCAATTGGACCAATTTAGTCATAAACCTTTTAATATTGGTATCAATTCAGTCCATCCGGCCAATTTTGGCCAGCCGGCGCCGACATGGGACGTCGGTGGCCGGACACGATGGCAATTTTTAAGATTTTTTTTTGAATTTTTTTTCTTTTTCCTTTTCTTTTAAGCGAGCCTCCGTGAGGCTCGCGGCCACCGGGCGAGGGCCGCGAAGCCCTCGCCTACCACCGGCGAGGGTTGTGGCCCTCGCCCGACCTCTCCCAGGCCACCGGCGAGGTGGCTTCGCCCAGATCTGGCGAGGCCGGCCTCGCCTCGGCCTTGCCGCGGGTGAAGGCAGCCTCGTTGGCCACTGGGTGAGGGCCACAAAGCCCTCACCTACCGCCGGCGATATGACATCCCGAATTTCGACCCCGTCCCGAATATATGAAATGAGCATTTCGCTAGCACGCCTATGGTCCTTTTTCTCTGAGCTGATCACTCACGAGTTAACCAATCTATTGGGTGAAGCCGTTAAGGGATATAACCGCGGTAAAATCCGTAAAAGCTACCCGATAGGTCAGATCGGACTAAAATCGCGTTCGGTCGATTTTAACCACGAAATTGAATTCGGTTTCAGGAATCAGATGTTCAAGCATGTCACGGTTCATTTATAGGACATCGTCTTGTCTTTCGGAGAAATTTTGTCGAGTTTGGGATTTTTACGGAAAATCGATTCAGATGTCGCGAAAAATAGCGAAAATTCGGATGGGCTCAATTGAAGAAAATTTAGACTTCCAAGCCGAGCCTCTGAGCGTTGGGGACTTGCAGAAAATGGAATGGAATTTTTCTATATCAAAATTGGACTTCAATTTTAGGAATTTGTTGAAGAGATTGAAGACCAAAATTGAAGAAATTCGGACTAGGCATGGGGGGTGCAACAATTGCACTCAAATTGGATAATTGTGGGATATTAATGCAAGAAAGTATGGGAGAACATTAGATATTTGTGTGTGGGCTTTGGGGGAACCAAGCATTTAAGGAATGAGATAAGCCTTATTGACTTCCCCTCATTTTCTTTTAGCTGGCTTCATACGCACGCCTCCCCACCGTCTTCTTCTTCGCTCGAACCCTCCTTGTTATTGGCTTCAGCTTGGCTTTCATTTTCCTTTAGATCGATCAGCCAACCCATGCCTGCTCCTCCACCATTTCTTGTCCCACCGGTCAACTTTTCTCTCCAACAAAACCCACAGTTGACCGAAGCCCCACGCCCTCGGTCCACGAATTCTCCCCCACTCACTCTCTCTCTCTCACAGTCGCATAAGCCCCATTCAACCGAATCGGACTTCTCTCAATCGAAGCCCCAGGCGTTGATTTCGCTGCCCCCGCGTCCATCAAGCGAAGACCCCACACGTCCACCGAAACAACCTCTACTCACGCCTCTGCCGTTCAAGCCTTCACGCGTCCGAGTCTCCTGCAAGCTGCCAACTCGTTTTCTCCTCCATCGTGCATTTTCATCGGTCAACTCCAGCAACCCGTTGAAGACCGCCGAAGCTTCTGCCTCGTGTTGCCTTGTCCCTCTTCGCTCAGCTCACGCCCGCACTCATCTCTTGCCAACGCATCACCGCCTCACACCGCTCCATCCTCCAGGTCAGCGTCGCAAGAGCCTCCCAGCAGCGACCGAAATTTCGGTCTCTCGAAGCAGCGTCCCAGCGACCAGCATCTCCACTGGACCTTCATTACGGAAGCCCAGCTCCACCCAGCGTCTCAGCCCGCCAATTCCAGCCCATACGAGTTTCAGTTGGCCCAGCGAAGCCCGGTTCAGCAGCCCACAAATCAGTAAAGCCCAGTTCACTTCTCGGCCCAGCAATTTGGACAGCAAATCCCGCAATTTGGCCCAAGTGAACTTCAGTCCAGCAGCCCAGTTATTGAGGCTCGCTTCAGCTTGGTCCATTTAAGTTATAGCCCACTTTCAATCTTGAAGTTCAGCCCAACATTGGCCCAAGAAGTCAGCAGTTCAAGCCCACGATTTTGAGGCCCAAGCCCGTGAAGTCAAGCCCAGTTCAGCAAGCACAAGCCCAAGATTGAGCCCAGCACTTGCTGTGAGCTTGCGAGACTTTTGAGCCCGGCCCGAGTGTCCGCCGACGCCGCCAAAAGTTTAGAATTCGACCGCCGTCGCGTCGTCGTCGCGGTTTTCAATCTTCGCTTTGCCAAGTGAGTTTTGCTCACTAATGCCTTCTTAGTTTGCTAATTATACTTAAAGGTTGATTAGATTTAATTAAGTGCAATTAGGTGGTTAGATTATAATGGATTAGCGATTATTAGTTAATTGCATTGCATATTAATTGTTTGGTTAGTGTACTTAGATAGAGAATTGCCTATAGTATTTATTGGATGCTTCTTGGGATTTTTCCCGACCCTTATCGGGTGTTAATTAGGCAATTTGGGCCTAATTGGAATTTTAGGAATTAAATATTAATTTTCGAAATTAATTATTTAATTATTTATTTTCTGGAAATTCAACTGGGATGGCCAGTGACCGGAACTTCGTGCTGATTTTTGTGGTACAGTCCGTTTATTTAATTGAGTTCTACGTTGTGCTGAATTAATTTAATTGTGGATTTTTAGGGATTATTCCTAAATCGAATTAATTTGAGTAATTGACTAGTGAATAATTGAGTATCGGTTGCCAGTGATAAAGGTATTGTGGTAGACTATCGATTATACTGGAAATTGTGGAAATGAAAGTGAGTATGTAAGATGTATGCTGACCCGATGACTAGGCATGTCATCTAGGAATTTGGTCATGTGTATAGTGGATCCATGATAGGTTCTATATCACCTTGGAGAAGGCACGTGCACTCGGTGAGCTGGTCTATCACCTGGGAGAACGCACGTGGGCTCGGTGATTAAGTGTGGCATATTGAAAGAGACACGTGGGCTCGGTAATTTGATGCATTACTTCGGAGAATGCACGTGGTCTCAACGAGTACATTTGGCATCTAAAAAGACACGTGGGGTTGGTAATTTGATGCATTACTTCGGAGAATGCACATGGTCTCAATGAGTACATTTGGCATCCTAAAGAGACACGTGGGCTCGGTGCTTGATGCATCGCCTTGGAGAATGCACGTGGGCTCACTGATTCAGAATGGCATTTTAAAGGGCACATGGGCTCGGTAAATTAATGCATTACCTCGGAGAATGCACGTGGCTCAGTGATCGGTTCCATCACCTCGGAGAATGCACGTGGCTCAGTGATAAGGGATATCGCCTCGGAGAATGCACGTGGCTTGGTGATTGGTTTTATCAGTTGAGACTATAGAGCAATTACTAGAATGACCCGGGAAATGGTTAGAGTGTCATGTAATCGACTAAGTCGACTAGTCTTTGCTTTGATTTGATGCTGTGAAATGATTGATTAAATGAAATGATCGGTGAATGGTTGATTGAGATATAATCGACTAGGTCGATTGATCGATGATTCGATCTAAGTGTGATTTGATGTGATTCATTGCCTTGATTTGCTATGTGAATTGATTGATCGAATTGAAATGACCGTGAGTGGTCTTGTTGGCGTGTAATCGATTAGGTCGATTTGATCAGTGATATGATTGCTTGGGTGCCTCTTTGATCTGTGCTAACATGTAGGTGGAATCTGAGGCCAAGGTAAGTCTTCTAACTCATGTTGTGCGTAGGCAGCTCTAAGGTGTATTAGTTTACTAATCGGGTCTTAGGGGGTAGAACTTGCTGAGATGTAGTCTCATCCCGGTTTGGGGAAAATATTTCAGGTCCCTAGATGATGATCGTGGAGGACCGGAAGTCCTGGAGTTCGGAAGGTGGAGGCTGAAGAATCGGCGAATGGGTCTATCTAGTGGAAGTTAAGACAATCCCTTTTTTGATAAGCCGACAATTTTGCAGACAGCCTAAGTTTGTAATTAACCAATTTGTCTATAAAGACTTGTCTTGGTTTGAAAAATATGATCATACTTTTCTATCCCATTGTTTTATTGTCTGGGGATTTATAACTGCTTCCGCATGTGCTTAATAAATGAAAGGGTCGGCGATGCATAGTCCTAGGATATCGTATTTTAAAATCGACCAAAGGTAAGGGATGTGCGCGTGCCTGAGGATCGGGGCATGACAGGCGAGGTGGCTTCGCCCGAATCTGAGCGAGACCTCGGCGAGCCTTGCCTAGGCCTTCTTCTGGCAAGGCCATGGCGGCCATCGCCCGGGGTAGAGGTGAGGGCCGCGAAGCCCTTGCCAACCGCCGGCGAGGGTCGCAGCCCTCGCCTCCGCCTTGGCGATGGCCGCCATGGCCTCGCCAGCCGCAGGCGAGGCCCCCTCGCCCACGGCAAGGCTTGGGCGAGGCCGGCCTCGCCTAGATCCGGGCGAAACCGCCTCGCCGGCGGCTTGGGAGAGGCCGGGCGAGGGTTGCAACCCTCGCCTAGTGGCCAGCGAGCCTCACCGGAGGCTCACCGGCCCCGTCGGAAAGGAAAAGGAAAAAGAAAAAAATTAATAAAAAATTCAAAAAAATAATAATAAAAATCTTTAAAATTGTCACGTCGGCGTCCGGCCACCGACTAACGTCCACGTCGGCGCCGGTCAGCCAAAATTGGCCGGATGGACTGAATTGATACCAATATTAAAAGGTTTAGGACTAAATTGGTCCAATTAAAAATTTTAGGATTGAATTGGCACAAATGCAATAAGTTTAGGATTTTTTTGGTACTTTTCTCGTCCTAAGACTAATGTGGAATTTGGACATGATCCTGGTGAAGAGGGATAGAACTATGGAGACTGACTGAGTACGAGCAAAAGGAAGCAGAGGGAGCGAGACCTGATGTGCTTCAAACCTCGGGATCCTACGAAAAGAGGCAAAGCAAGGAGTGTAGCTTCAAGTTCAAGAAACAACAAAGATATTAGGTCAGGTAGGCACACAGCTTCTAGTTCAGGAAAGGGCAAGGCATCGAATATGGGAAGGAGAATAACTTCAAGTTCACAAAGCAGCGGGATTTTGAATACGGAAAGGGGCAAAAGTTCAACTTCAGGAAAGGGCACAGCCTGGAGTTCAGAAAGGGGAACGACTTTGAGTTTAGGAAGGGGCAAAGGCTCTACCTTAGAGGTCCAAGTTCAAGAAGAGGCATAACTAGAAAGGGCACAATTTTGACGGAAAAAGGTTATTCAAGTTTGGTCAAGGCTGAGCCTCAAACACGAACAAGCATCGAAGCAAGTGGAAGATTTAAGCTACTACGACATATTTAGTAGATATGCGTGTTCTTCACTCTCTGTCCAGGCAATGCACAGTTACTATTAATTTGTAATTGATATGTATAATGGGGTCATTATGTAATTATGTTATTTTATGTTCTCGGACTATAAATAACTGATCTTGTAAATACATATCTTGCAATCCTAATTGGGGTCAAAACACCATGAACACTCTTTATTATTCTCTCTGCTCTCTGTGACTCTTCAAACTCTACCTTTTGAAGGAGACTCCAGGCCAATATTTCTAGGTAAAAACTTTCTTCAGCTTTTCCTACCTAAAACCAACAAGTGGTCATGGATGCGGACCATCTGCTCCTTCCATGAGCTAATATGTTGTCTTAATCCTGTTACAGGTGTTTTCGGTTCTTCTTTTCTGGCCTCTTCCCTAGTTTTAGTCTCATTCTGTTAAGTTGTTTATCTAATGATTGCAAGAACAAATTACTTAAATTATCTTATTTTCTTACTGCATTTAGTTCTTCTAAAACGGCAGGCTTACTCCATTCTTCTTTTTGGCCACTCACCATTTGTGGTATTGCTTTAATGTTCTCTCCTAATTTTGATCCAACTATGGGAGAATGATTGATCTTTGGAGTTCTCCATATGCCATAATGTAAGTCGTATAGTGATTTTCAATGTTATTTATACTTCCTTCTTTTTCTCTACATAGAAACCAATGGAAGAATTTCAGATTTACTTTATTTAATTTTATTTCAACATCCATTTTGGAAATAATTGAAAAGTTGCATCATTTCCAATTACTAACATCGTTTTCCCAACTAGTTCATAATCTATATATTAAAAGGTTCTTTTTCTTATATACCCAATGTACATCTATTTGTGGTATATTCCAATTATCTAAACTTTTCTCAACATATGTTATCGTTAATTTCTCATAATTCTTAAATTTAATTTGCATATATTTCCTGGGACTAGAACCTACATATGGAATAAATATAACTACCTTCAAACGAATTACTAATATCAATCTAGTCGTGTATTATCTATTCAAGGATTTATAACCTTTTCTTGTCCTAACATAACTTTTAACCTCCGAATAGTTACTTTCATGGGTTACGGGACTTGGTGATAATGAAATGTGACAAGGCTAAAGCTGGTTGTTGTTTGTTTATGACTCGTTATATTTAACACTCGAAATTCCCTAAAATTATATAATGGAGGACAAAAAGTAAGGAATGGATATTAGGTCCTTTCCAAGAAAATATCATTTTGATGGCAATTCTGTAAATATTTACAGCTGTGCAGAGTGAAAAAGTGATAAAAAGATTAAGTTTTTTGATAATGGCTAATGATTGGCCAAATTTATCCCAACTGCAAAAGTTCGGTTCTTTTATTCGTCCCTCATTTATTGGAAAAGCCTGGTGCAATATGGTATGACCCTAACTATTCTTTGAATTTGCAAACTCATGGCATGATCTACCGAAGGCTCCACCAAGAGCTTCAAAGCCTCTACGTTATTAAGCCTCCACTAAGGAATGGCGTCATCGTTTTCAGCATCACGCGTTGCGCTCGGGCTTGCTCAAACCAACTTCGTGAAATATCAGATCGGTCTTTCGACAGCCGCCATATTAAGAGGATAAAGACCTCCACCAGGATCCGAAAGAGAATCAGTGGATCATCTCTTAGCAAGGGCAGCAAGGAAAATGTATCTCCTTTAACCTCCTATTGATACAGTCTCCTCTTCACTTTCGATCCGGATACAGACCTAAGCTTCATTACAAGACTAGTATATCTTGCTATAAGATGGCAGTGAAAGTCAACTCTTGATTCCGAAATTAAATATCAGCTCCCTTGGACCTCATAATTCATCAAATTTGTTGAACACTAAAAGTCATTATTGATTATGAGTTGTCGTTGATTACTCTGTGACTCCTGGAGTTGCATGAGTTAAGTAATCTTCTTTTAAATTCTACACGAAACACTTCATAGAAGCATAAGACTAGAATGTGAAATAATTTCAATGGTACATTCAGAGTGGAAGAAGAATATGCTCTCTGAGAAAGTCAACCGAGACTTGGATTAAATTACCTGTAGAACTTATGCATTGTCATTGTTTGTATGATTTATCATAAACACATCGCTGATACAATGAAACAAGCCTGTCATTTTCCTCTGTAAGTCACGGCCTAAATCTCATCCCTCTTCATCTAGGACTTGTCACAACCTTTTCTAGCCCTTCTGTAGGTGCGGAAGTTAATAAATTGCCAAGTCTAGGCTTAATTCAGGCTCTCCCAAGCTTACTAATTCGCGACTTATAATCCGACTTTTCAACTAGCAAGTCATTTTCATTTAGGAGTCGTCACTAATTGATTTGTAATGACTCAATTAGAAATTCAAGTAAAATATTGGAAGAAATATTTTACTTATACGCAATCAGAGAAATTAGGATCGATAACTTAATTATATTAAATAATCAACTAATGCCCTTTTGGTATATTATTTTATTTAAACATCAAGTAAAGCATTTATACAACATTTTATACCAATCATGGGTCCTAGTATTTAATTCCTAACCAAGCTAAGAAAATAGCTATTCATGCATCACAAGGGCGTAATTGGAATAAAGAAAATATGCAAATAGCAATCCAACATTTGCTTACAATGATTTAAATACAATCTCTTTTTTTGTTTTCTTTTAAAGAATTTTCACATATCTTAAGGAAAACCCACTCAAAGGCTATTTTTAATCTTTTTCTGATATCTTTGAAAAAAATAATTATGGGATTTTTTAAATTCTTTTTAAAAGAATATTAAAAAATAATATATTATATTATATTTTAATTTTTTTTTTTTTTAAAAGGGATTTAGGTTGGGTCTCCGCCTCTGGTCCGGTCCGAGACCGACCCGGACTCGCCAGCTCAGGTCTCAGGACTTGGGCCCTCGACCGGGTTGGGCTCAGCAAGTTGGACCCAGTTCGACCTGAAGAAAAATATTAAAAGGCAAGCAAAAGTAGCCCAACCCGAGAACATTCCAAACCAGAATTAAACTAATTCAGCCCAGCCCTCATCTCTTATCCTAGGCCCACTACGCCCAGTCCCAATGAGCCTAACAAAAGCCAGTTCATTAAATCCACACAAACCTCCCCAAGCCCCCTCATTCCCTATTTCGGCCAGCTCAAGAACACTCTAAACCTACACAAGCTCTTGGTTTTGCGTGCTCGGGGATGACCAGAGACGAGCAGCCTTGAGCCGGTTCGCCCCCGACCGCGCCCCGGCCGCTATACCGGCGCCACCGCTCCGTCATTCGCTCACGCCGACCCGCGAGACCAACTCGCCACCCCACTTTTGCGATTAGCCGCGAAAGTCGTTGATCCCCAGAGAACTCGTCCTCGGTCATCAACGGATAAGCGCTATCGAAGCAACACGCATAGGAGTATGCCAAAGAAACGGCCATGACAGCCCCGATCAACGAGATAAGGTCTCGCCCAGGAAAAAACTCAGTAACTGAAGATCAAAATAATGCTACGTGAGCTTCGGGTAAGGCAACAACAGCGGCTATTCTTACGGAATCGTCTGGATGACATTTTATCGAACGCTTAATATACGCAAATTGAGGGGCAAGGAGCGAGGACGACCGAGCCCGAGCCCGAGCTCGAGCCAGGATTCCGAATGAACTACATACCAGTTCCCCGAAACCGCAGCGCGCGCACAAATGAGGTCAGAACTCGCGCGAACCGGACAACGTCAGCCCGGTCCGGCGAGCCCGAAACAGAGCACAAAAAGGGGTACGAGCGTTCGGATGAAGGAGCCCTACCCGGCTCAGCGGCGTCGGACGGTGGGCGAGCTCGATAGATCGGGTTACGCTCGTCCGCCTCGCACGTCTCCGAGCCGGGATCCTCGTGAAATCAACGCCCGAAAGAAAGGCGAACGAAACCGAACCAAAACCAACCGTGAGCTCGGCTCGGGGAGAGGGGTAACGTCGGTGGGTCGTCGGCCGGGTTTCGAGTGTGTTTGTCGACGGAGAGCCCTCGCTCACTCTCGGACTCTCGCTCGGCTCTCTCCGGTCACGGCCTCCCTCTCGCTCGGATCTCTCCTCCCTGCCTCCCCCCCTTCCTTTTCCCTTTCTTCTTCTTATTGAAGGGCCAAAATGGAAGACGAGTTCTCAGGAGCACGTTATACGCTCAGGATACATTCAGACAAATTTAGGTGTCGGCTGGTTCATTTAGAAAGTCGACTGACTTTGTTTTTATTTGCTCAGTGTTTCTTAAGCAAAAATACTATTTGAATGCACCGAGACATAAACGTTCATTAAACGTAGATATTATAGACAATGTTAGGAATTTTCAGGTGCTATTTGTTCGTTTGTTCCACTAGGCATACCTTTCACCTGTAGGTGTGTAGCTGAAACGCGTGGACTCGTTAGAACTAACAAAGACAACAAATAATTCCAGAAAAGAAAAATGATACATCGGTCCCCGGTAGCATTTCGAAGTAAACTTGCCCTTCTTTTTCAAATACGGGACAATGCCATTGATATATATTGGACCTTAGCAAATTTTATTAATAAAAGAAGAACGAAGTTTTAAATGGAAGAGGTATGGATTCGTTGAACACCAAATTTTCCTCAAATAATATAAATTAATGATATATAGATACATGTTGATTGTGAATAACAAAAAAACTTCTCTTTTCAAAATAATGAATTATGTTAGCGGTTGAAATGTAGCTCGAAATTTGACTTTGCTTTTATTTGAATGTGAATCGAGATTAAAGTTTGAGACATTTGAAGCAAGCCAAAAGGTTTAGAATGCGTGACGATACATTTTAGATGTCCTAAATCAAGTGGTGGACATCCGAATTAAACGGTGAGGCAAGACAAGGCTACTATGGATACGAATTGCGGATTTGGATGTCTAGAGGTAAGATTGGAAAATTGGCTAGACTCACTGGATATTCGTGTGACGTCTCAAATTTCTGTCTAGTATATTAGCAAGCCATGTAGGAATTTAATTTTTCGATAACCAAATTTAGTGAGTGAATTTGTACGGTTTACGTATGCGCCCAAAGTTGCACCTTAGGACATAATTAGTCTTTTAATACACCTATATATATTATATATGTGGCCGGCCCTATTATTATTTTTTATGGGATATAATTTCTATAATTTCCCTAAATTATGTTGCCGCCACTATAGCCCAATAGAATTGCTAGAAATTGAGTTAAATTTGCTAAATAGGCTAAAGATAGCCTAATGATGAGCTGCCTCCCTCTCGATCCAATTAGAGTTCATGCAAGAGGTGTATTGAGGAAGACACCTCCCTCTTCCTTCCCTTGATCGGCCGACCCTCTTCTCTCTCTCTCTCCCTCTCTCTCGTGCGAGCTCTCTTCCCCTCTTCCTCACCGAACATCTCTCTCTCGTTTCCTTCCATTTTCCTCTAAGGATTCAAGGTCTTCTTCAAGGAAAGTAGGTCTAGAGGTCAAGAGAAGCAAAGGCAAGGAAAAGTGGCTTTCTTCTACTTTTCTTGATCTTTTTTAGGCTCGTTTTTGCTAGAATAGGAGCTGTTCTGTGTTGCTTTTTGCTTGCATGTCCTTGTTAGCTTGAGTAGATGTAGAGAAAGTGAAATGATAACTTAGTTATGTTGTGATTTCGAGATTTTGTGGAAGCGAAGCGTTGCATGTCATTTTCGTGGCTTATATAGTCTTGCATGTGAGTTTCGTGTGTTCGTTTCGCCCTCACGTACGAGGTGGTTGATTATAATTGAAGATGGATATTGCATGTGGCTTAGGACTTCTGGTTTTGGTGTGTTTTGAGCAAAAGGCCTCGTGTGGTGCAAGTTTTTCATGAGTTCGTGTACTGTGGTTTGGATTTCCAAAACTGAAATTACTAGACCTTATTTGTTTGTTAATTTTGTGGAGCTTGCTGTGATTCGAATTTGATGAGACTTTCTTCATGAAAGTGTGCAAGGCATCTTGATATATAACATACTTTAATTTTAAATTTTTCTGAGGTGGTACAAAAGCTTAGTCATTTACCGTGTCTGATCTGCCTAGTGCAGTAAGAACATAAACCCAATTGGACTTGCTTCTTCATAAAAGTTGTAGAGGACATTCCGATTTATAACATATCCAAATTTCAAAGTTTTTTGACATGTTTAGGGCTGCGAGAGGAGTATATCTTGAAGATCAGTTGCTCTGTTCCAGTGAACCAGATTCTTCTTTATTTTGTACGATTTGCTGCTCTTTCTACAAATTGTTTTGGACTTAGTTTCCTCATGAAATTTTTTTTAAGGTCTTCTTTATAACATATTAAAATTTTAAAAATTTTCGAGTTCATTCACCATGGTTTTAGCTTTGATTCCTTTGACTACGCAAATCTGTTCGTTTCTGCCTTTGATCCAAATTGCATTAAATTCTTTAGGAAGGTGATGGAATCTTGCCTGGTGACCTACTGATGACAATAATGGCATTTGATAGACTTTCAAATGGTGCATTTTGATTGCCATGTGGTACCATTTACTTGTGGAAATTGGGTAAAAACATAAAAGGATGGAATCTGGAATTTTGGGTTATATGTGGTTGACTGTGCCGTGAAGGCAGTGAATCGTGCGCAGTGGCATAGTGCCCATCCTAGTGTCATGTGTGTTGAATAGGATGCATTTTATAGTGTGCAAATGCTTTGTCACTACATGAACGTGCTATGCCTACAATGCTTGAGATGGATTGTGATATATGATGCCCAATGATGGCCCGGAGGGGATGTTGGAGGTGAATGCCTTGGCTAACAACCAATATGACCTGGTTGTGGTAGGGATGTCTAGGCTGGTGATAAACCCCAGAAGTCTTGATGATCAACTCAAAAACTTGATGATGGCCTAGAGTGGATGTCGGAGGCGAATGCCTTGTCTAACAACCAAGATGCCCCGGAGTAGGGATGCCTGCAATATGGGAACCGTAAATGCCTGGTTAGTGAACCAAAGGTGACTGAGTGAGCCGCCTATATGGACTAGTTGAGCAGTGAAATGGGGATGGACCCCAATGATATTGTGCATGATAAATGTGAAGTGTGATGTACCCATTGCATAGTAGTGTGACCCATGTGATTGTATATGATGCGTGTTGCATTAAATGCATGTTGGCACTACTCATGCTACTGGAAATGGTCTATGGTATGTTATGTGCTCATACTTAGGTGCTTACTTGCTTGGATATTAATTGTGTCCTAGGAATCAAATGTCAATTAGATTGAGTGGTTTATGAGCTTGCTGTTTCTCTTGCTGAGCGTCAGCTACTCCTGTTGTTATTTTTCGGATTGATAGCAAGGCTGTCGCTCCCTGCATCCCCCATCTCTCATTATGGAGCGCACATTACGTTAGAGGGTAAGCACCACAAATTCACGGACCTGCACTTTCTGAGCATGATGTTTGTTCGATACACGACTGTCTTGTTAGTGAACATAGGATAGCTTGATCTAATTTCCTATTGTTTTGTGCTATATTCGTGATAGTGGACGATTGCCTGCTAGGACCGATTCCATCCCCTGATGCTCCCAGTGCAGGTGGTGATGGGAGGGACTTGGAGGATTAGGAGCTAGAGTAGGATAGAGTGCAAAGGGGTCGTGCTTGTATTTTGATACGACTGTAACTATTTGGGGTGTGGGATTATCGGGACAGTTGGATGGAGGAACGTATGTATGGACGAGAAGCTTGCTATAGCAGGGTTTAGGAAACAAACACTTTTTTTTTTCAATTTCTCCCGACTTAGGTTTTTCCTTTTGATGTATAATCCGCCACCTGATGTACATATAAGTATGATAAATAATGGAAGCATGATTCCCTGTATAGTTCCTGTTATAAATGCTAACCTTTAGAAAAAACTTCCGCTTGCGTGATAACTTAATATAAATAAAGAACAATGATTAGTAAGAGGTGGATTGGAACGCCACTCTTCGACCATGGACACAGTGAGCAAGAGTGAGCAACTTCGAATGTCCCACCAAGCTATGGCTAGATATCTAAACTGGACCAAATTTTCCCAATAAGATTTTAGATGGCCGAAAGCGGGATTTATACTAAATGCGACCTAATTTTGCACTAACATCAAGTTTGACTTAAGAGAGCTCAGAAATCGTCAAGGAACGTGAGTGTGTGAGTAAACACCTTGTATCTCTTTCATTTGATTTTGTGAGACTTTTTAAGTATAATTGGGAACTGGAAAACATTTGAGAGTTGTATGTTTCGAGTGAATGTAATTTCCTCTTGTTGATTATAGTAAAGCATCACGTTGCTCTCTCCTTATGGAGTAGGCACACTAGGTCAAATAATGTAAATCCTCTGTGTCAAATTTATTTTCTACGATGGTTTCTTGCTTGATTGTGCTTGTTTCACGCTTCCGCCATTTTCTACGATCGTTTTTATGTTGTTGATGACAAGCAATGCTTGTCATTTCGCTAATTAGAAAAATGGCCAAAATCAGCTCATTTGAATCAAATTTAGAAAACTTAGAAAAATGACAAGCATTGTATGAACAAAATCTTATAAAACCCGACTTCTTCAGCGAGTGTACCGCACAAATCTTAGGCATCTTGTTCACTCTTGAATGCCAATCCAACTGTCGGTACCAACAACCCAAACACAAAAACACAACAATGACCTAGAAATTTAAAATGGCCAAAATCAGCTCATTTGAATCAAATTTCGAAATGTATCAATGCAAAATAAGAGCCAAATTAAAAACATCCTCCATAGTTGTTATAGATGATGACAATGATGTGTTCACTCCTCGTTTCCATATACCATAATATAAGTTGTTTAGATAATTTTCTACGTCATTTATACTTCCTTGATTTAATCTATGTAGAATTTCATATTCATTTTCTTTTTGTTATTTCTACGTATCATTCTTCTTGGCAAACCTTTCTCTTGCAGTGCATATTTCTGCAGACTATTTTCTTTGGTTTTCATTTTCTTCTGAAAGGAAATCTTCTTTTAAGGTTTTGCAGTCTATTTTAGAGGAAGTTGCTAATAAGTTCATTTCGAAATCTGAAAACATGAGTGAGGTACATTTGCTGTGATGAATAGTCGTAGATGCTTTTTTCTAGCAATGTAGGATCAATCCTATGAGTAGGACATACTCCTTGTTCTTCTGTTTTTTCTAATTCCATTGCAAACTATTCCCTCAATTTCTTTTTCTGGGATAAGTAAGCCCGATGATCTAGAAGATACTCCATATGAAATTCTTGCCTGAATTATTTCTTTATTTAGCTCTTCTCATCGATCTACTTTTACTAAACTTAATTTCTATTTCTCAATCTTTACATTTACTAGAAAAAATACCATAAAAAATTTTAAAATATGTTCATTGCGACTCCAACACCTTCAAATTTCCTTTCAAGATCTTCAGAAACCCTAAATATATACTTGCTTGACACATGTACTCTACAGTTCTGTCAAAGATTATCCTAAAAAATCCTATTGCTTACGTGGACAACAGAATGCAAGAGAAGCTGATGCGGCGCTGTGAAAACAATGATGTCAAAATGGTGCCTGACGTGGACTACAAGGCCCCATTTTGCGCTCTCTTAGGGCCTGTTTGGCAAATTTTGTTTATGTTCCCGGAACAAAAATTTTTGTTCTTTTGTTTCGTAGAACCAAAAAAAGAACATAAACGCGTTTGGTAAAACTTTTGTTCCTGGTTCCCGGGAACAGATTTTGAACAAAAATAAGAAGTAGAAAAAAAGTTGTTTCTTGTTCCCGGGAACAATTCCGAAAAACAATTTTTCTCTTTCCTTTTTGTTCTTCTCTCTCTTCTTTTTTTCTCCTCCTCCTCCTCCTCCTCACGAGTCCACCCGAGGCCACCGACGAGGCCGAGCCTCGCGATGGCCTGGCGAGGCTCCCGCGAGCTCACCGGAGCCGGTAGCCGTCGTGGCCGGCAATCAGCCACAAAGAGAAAGAAGGAAAAAAAAAAAGAATAAAGAAAGAATAAATAAGAAAAAAAAAAAAATAAAATAAAATAAAAATATTGAAAAATAAAAAGAAACAACAAAATTATACAAGTTTACCAAACGCATTTCTATTTCTGGAATATAAATTTTTTACAGTTACCAAGTGCGTTCTTAAACTCAAAAATTGTTCCTAAGAATAGAAAAAAAAACCTATTTATATTCAAAAATTGTTCCCTAGAACAGAATCGTTACCAAACGTGCTCTTAGTCTTGGTTGCCGAAGTCAATTTGGGGCAAATTCTAGGGTTCGTGGTTCATGTTTGCCCTCTCTCTCTCTTGGTTCCTTCTGTTTAAGCAATATATATCCAAATCGAGCTTCAATTCAACTTGGGCGACTGATTACAAGTTCACATTGTTCTAAATCTGGGGTTGTTTCTACTATTTGGTGTTTTTTTTTTTTTTATTGTGGGTT
This sequence comes from Eucalyptus globulus, assembly GCA_014182545.1. Taxonomy (NCBI): domain Eukaryota; kingdom Viridiplantae; phylum Streptophyta; class Magnoliopsida; order Myrtales; family Myrtaceae; genus Eucalyptus; species Eucalyptus globulus. The sequence continues at coordinate 52,085,252 of CM024719.1, forward strand.
TCGCCCCCTTTGCTTGCTCTTTGGTTTTGTCATCACCAGAGTTTGTGCATTTTTGCCTCTCCAAGATTCCCATGAAGAGTTTTTTGCTTCATGTCCAATACTTTTTAACCCCTCCATACTGCGATTCTTACTTTTGCAACATGAGAATCATTATCTTACATGCTCATTGGAAGAGATGGATTATATTTTGCATTACTCAATTTTGTCAACTCTTTAATTTTCTCATATCTTTGGTGCATCTACACTTGCCAGTATTCTGTAATTTGATCAGGATTATACAGAGATAAGATTTGATAAGTTAGTGCAAATATAGTAGTTGAATGTACCACTGGGAACCTGGGATTGAGATACTGTTGGTGCGAACTTGGTGCTCTCATCATTGTTTAGAGCTCCGTAAGGCCACTCTACTTGGATTTAATGGGCTTATTGGATTTGTTTGTCGGAATCATTTTGCTAAGCGCATTATTCTTGTTGCGCTACATATGCTTTTGAATGCTAGGGCCAGAAGATAACAACATATCATGACCCCTGAGCTACATAGGAGTATATTTATGTCTTGGCTTTCTCTTTAATTATTCAAGCTAGCTACGAGTCACTTTGTTATTTCCATAAGTTTCTGTTGCATTATGCAATGGTTAAGTTTCGAGTTTCTGATGACCATATGTTGGCCAGTGGAAGGAGATTCTATCGTTGGAGGTGATGGTTGGTCAATTTTCTGCAACAGATTAGGGATTGATGAGTTAGTACATTGTCATTTGAAATGGTTGCTTGTAATGGCCAGCTAAGTATAGGACCAGTTCACTGTCATATGTTGTTCATCGTGGGTGGCTAGGTCAGCATTATGTTGTGTATTGGGCAGTTTAGTGTTAGACAAGGATATGGTTGCTTTGCTATGTGCTGTGCATTGTTGAATTTAATTTGTTGTGCTGTGTTTGAAGGCCTCTGTTTCACATAATTTCTAGTGTTTCCATTAAATCAACCTGTTTTGCTGTATGTTCTGCTGTGCATTATTCAATTTGAAGTTCCTATCCAAAAGCATGCACTGTTGGAATTTGAATTGCTTGCTTGTATTGAGCAGGTTAATGATTGCAATTTTTTCAAATGGATTGATCCAAAGTCCTCATTACATGGCAGAGACGTGATTGATCAATGAAAAGAAAGCGTTGGTAAATAGAATTGGAAGTGTGAAAGTTAGTTGAAAGTATATGAGGAGAAAGTGCACATTCTCGAAATGCAGCTAGAAAGGAGTAAGCGACATGATAACAAGATACAAGTGGAAGTGTCTCCACTGGAAGCAAAGGTAAAGATCTATTTTGGAAGCATAAGGAAACTGAACTATTTGAGAGGCATAGCTGTATTGAAAGGATTGATGTACCCAACCCTGATGTTGAAGTTGGACCCAAAAAAAAAAAAATATAGCATTCGTTTAGATTGATAAAAACGTTGAATTGGGGATGGTTGTTTTATTTGTCTATCTTTTTTGCTTCTTGGTATTGTAAATGGAGGGCAGATGAAGCAAGACCGATGTTATGATGCAAAAAAATTGAAAACTGTGTTAAAATGTATTAGCAAATCCAAGTTCAACTGTGTTCAATGTATTAGCAAATCCACATTCAATTGTGTTCCATTGTCTGTAGAGAAAGATGTCATGTTCCATATACTACATATTTATTTCAGATTCCTGGAGTAATACTATCATATTATCGTGTCACACATGCTGAAAAGGTAAAGGATTTAAGTTCTCAAGCTTTTAAAAACTATGGTCATCCTAATTGGAAGGGGAGGGATTGGCTTGGAGATGAAGAAAATAAGAAATAGAGCTACCATGCATCCACAAACAGAACAACTATCACCAATTTTATGCTTCCAATGAGTTCTAAAAACCTCTCTTCATTTAGAACTTGAATGATTACAATAGGAAAAAGCTAGTGGACAAGTTGGTATATTGTTCAGAAAATAGGAAAAAGAGGAAATTACAACCAACTTAAAAGATTACAACAAAAAAACACCAACTGAACATTAGCTACCAAGATGGTATATGGTTCGGACAATAGAAGAAAGAGGAAATTTACAACCAACTCAAATGATCACGGCACATCCATCACAGAGAGCCATCACAGCCATATGTCGTTGTTGCATTGGGCTTTGGTGTGGCTGCATACCAAATCCTTCCTTCTTATCTCCGTGCTACAAAGAGATTAAAAGAAGATCAGCATACTCCATCTTGAAATCATCAATAAGAGCATTTCACTATAATCAGTACCCCCACATACTTGCAAACCAATATTATGTCGGAATTGAGTAACTTTACATAGAGAATTCCTCGGAAAAAGCTTCACTAGATAATTGTGATTTTAAAAGAAGTATCCGGGAATTCTCAAAGTCCAAAAGCACTTGTCTTTTTTTAAAACTTTTAATTTTTTAAGTAGGCCACCCAATAATTTGCAATTCTATCCAAAATTAGTTGAAATGACTATATTGGTAAATTATTAAAAGTATTATGACTAAATTTTGCCAAATTGAAATATTTATAATTGAATTGGGATCCATTTAATAGGTTTCAATTTTTTTTTTTTGACAGTTATCCCATTGTAAAGTCAAATCCTCCAAAAACCATTCACTTCATGCGGAAGTTGAGGGGTTTTTTTCCTCTATCTTATTTTTATTGGGGGGCCAAAATGGAAATTGAGGATTGTCAAGAGCTCCTTATGTGGGATTGGATTGGATTACAATCTTGGGCTTTTATAATGCAAGATGCGCCAGTCCCTAATAGTAAGTTGAAGAACGTTATGCATCTAGAATTCAGGACACATTCATATAACTCTTCCAATATGGCTAATTTAGTTCTAAACATTTTGACAATATACTAATATAGTCAATCCGACCAACTTTTGTTAGAAATAATTGGCATGGTCGTCAAGCATCCTATATGGCACGGCCGACACCCAACTGATGCTAACATGGATAATTTGTGCAATTTGTTAAGGGTTAATACCCTGAAAAATCCCAAACCGATACACATATGACAAATTTGCCCCAAACTATTTTTTCGTCACCAAAAACTCCAAATTTGTACACTTTAACAAATTTACCTCAAACTAGTACACTTGTGATAAATTTATCTTTTATTAGTTTCTGTTAAATTTTACTATAAAATTACTAAGTTAAATGACACATGACAATTGATTGGTGTACTGGTTTGAGATTTTACTCTCCGTTTGTCACAATTATACAATTTTTGTAATTTTTTGTGGTATTAATCCAATTTAACGAATGGTATATTTATCACAAATGTACAAGTTTATAGTTTTTGACCGTCAAATAAATTAGTTTGGGGTAAATTTATCACAAGTATATTAGTGTAGGATTTTTTATGGTCAGTTGGGGTAAATTTGTCACATGTGTACCAATTTAAAGTTTTTCATGATAAAAAAATTAGTTCAGGGAAATTTGTCACACGTGTACCAGTTTTGAGTTTTTCAAGGTATTAACCTATTTTTTAATATTATATCTTAATTTTTTTCCTCTTTTTCCATATATCTTCTTCATTTCTATTATTTTTTTTAAATGAGGTCATAGACATCGCGCGAGGGCATCGTGGCCTTCACCCAAGCCCTTACCAAGATCCAAGTGAGGGTGTTGGGCCCTTGTTTAGGGTTGGTTGGGGACCTTACCCACCTAAAGTTAGAGGAAAAATGAAAGAAAAGAAGAAAAGATTTCAAAAAAAGTTCAAAAAATTGCAAAATTTTTAGTGACAATCATCCTACGTACTAATCGTGTCACATAGGACAACTAGTGCTAACTAGACCGCAATATCAGTGATTTCTAATAAAAATTTATCGAAATAACTAAATTGGCAAATCGTAAAAAAGTATATGACTAAATCGGCACAATATTTTAATTAAAAAACTTGCCACAATTAAAAGGTTTATGATTAAATTGACTGCAATATGATAGGTTCGAGATTTTTTGGACAATTATTACAAGGAAAATTTGGTAGAGTTTTGACACAAATTTTTTTTTTGGGTCAGTGTTTTGGCACAGTTTGAGCGTCCCTTCTTTCTCTATGTTCTTTCCATATATCTTCTTGATATTTCCAATAACAATCATTGCAACTCCTGCGTGATCCCCACTCTGATTGCTCCACATTTCCATGATTTCCTCTATTTCGACAATTTAAGTTACTCCTAAGATAATCACGTGTTATGCAATAACTACCCCTTCATTCAAGATTCAATCTGTTTTGTAATTGTTCTAGCGCTTAACTCAAACAGGGCAAGGTTCCATTTCCTGACTATAATCAAAATGGCCAGCAACACACCTCGGATCAAAGTCATGTCACACGACCTCCAGTTGAAGTTAAACTGGATAAGTTCCGAATCGAAGTTGGCCTTAGTATAACTGGACTCCTTATACTTTGCTAATAGTTGAAATATCTCCTCAATATCTAAGCCAAATGTTCACCACCAACTAGAGATAAAAATAATGTTGTGAAAATCTCTAAAAATGGTAGTACTTGAAAAAGTAAGAGTACTAATGAGAGTTATATGATAAGAACTGTAATTTTCATCTCTCATTTTGCTAGTACTCTATCTTATTGCATTTTATATTATGCTTCCACTGAATAAATTATTCCATCATTTTGATGCTATACATCCCATGATTGATAAAACTACTTTTGACCTTTAAAGTGAGCCAACCGACAAAGACCAAGTTAGTCTTCATCGTCTTCATTTTTTGCTAGCGAGGGTTCACACATTATTAGTTCCTAATGAAAATTGTCATTTTCATTTCTCTGCTTTTACTAAGCTTTATCTTATTGCGTTTCATGTCATATTTCCACTGCTAAAGTTGTTTTGTGATGTTGATGTCATGCATCATGCATTTTGATAGAGCTACTTTTGATCTTAAAGTAAACCCACCAACAAAGACCAATGTTGACAACCATCATTTTCATTTCTCTTCTTTACTAACATTCTATCTTACTACATTTCATATCATATTTCCATCGGTGAAATTGTTTCATCATTTTGATGGCATGCATCACACAATTGACAAAGCTACTTTTGATCTTTAAAGTGAGCCTACCGACAAAGACCAAGAGTTCGTCTTGGTCGTCTTCACTTTTTTGCTAGTGAGGGTTCACACATTATTGTTCATATTGAAAGATGTTTGCAACTATCATTTTCATTTATTTGCTTTACTAATGCCTTATCTTACTGCATTTCATATCACATTTCCACCGATGCAATCGTTTTATCATTTCAATGGTGTGCATCATGCTATTGACAAAGCTACTTTTGACCTTTAAAGTGAGTCAACCGATAAGAACCAAGTTAGTCTTGGTCATTTTCACTTTTTTGCTGACAAATTCGCACATTGTTGGTTCATATTGAAATCATTCACTCAGTTCCAACCTCACAGTCACATAACCAGACCCATCTTTTTGAGAGAGAGAGAGAGAGACTTTTCTTTTTGGGTCTCACTCAATCTCTATATATTGTGTACAGTGGGTGCACAGTGTTGCCACGCATGTAAAAGATAAGAAAAGTAGAAATTTGCACACCATAATATAGACATAATCAGAGATCTCATCCGCCCAACTAACCCTTTACATCCTAAGTCTCACATCTTTACATTCGTCTGTCATAATAACTGCTAGCAATACTTTCACCGAGTTCAAGACATCCGTAAGTAAGAGCAACAAAGATAAAGTAATAAATAAAGCATGTGACCGAAAGAGAGCTAACAATCTCATAATAGTGCCAACATAATTTAGTAGAGCTTATAAGTTCTCTTGACCATAAAGTCATGTTATCACGCATCTAAACACTATTTACACATCACTCGTGCGCAGCCGTATAGTGTCTTGTCACTACCCTCTAGTAACGCCAAGCGACTATCGGATCCATGAGATAAACACCACCATTGGTCATTAGGTTGGACTGACCACTCATCCCCAATGTCTCGTTTGCACGTGCTTGTGGCTAACAAATCCATTAATATCCTTTATAATACTGGGCTTTTTTTTTTCCTTTTGATAAAGTATATGATTTTTTTTCCAATGTTGAATGAAATGTCAATTGCTACTTCAGTTTTTTTTTTTTTTTTTTTTTTTTTTTTTTTTTTTTTTTCGGGTGAATAATGCCACCTTGTACAAGTTATAATGGACAAAACGCCAAAATAAAAAGGAAACAAAAGTATCCTTCCCATATTTTTGATGATTTTAAGCTTAAGACTTGATTGTATAGAGATGCGTTTCCAAAGCACGAGAAGCAATATCGCTATAAAGTCAAAGTGGGACAAGATGCTCCTATCCAAATAGGTGCAATTAAGGGTTGGAACCTAAATGACCAAGGAGTGGCGAGATACTCTACGAAGCCATTCCTGAAATCATTGACTTTTCTCCATATGAAAGGAGAAACATTAATATATCAACACAATGAAACAAAAAGATAAGTGCATAAACCTTAAGCATTGACAAATTGATAAAGGTTTGGATGATTTGTAGAGTGATACGTGTGAGGTAGTTTGTTGGTTATTCATTGATTTAGTAGTAGGATTCAAACATAAAGAAAAGATATGTTGACAGAATTTTTATTTAGTCTACTGTCAGTATAAAAAATAATTTACAATTCATTGTATAATTAACATGTTGAAAGTTTCTATTACGTAGCTATCTTGAAACATACATGTCACATGTTCAATGTTAAATCCGTTAGAAAAATTTACATTGGTATTAAGATAATAATAATCCTTAGCGAATCAGGCAAATGCTCATTCAACATTGATATATAAAAAATATGAATGGAAATGAGAATGTTGTGAACTCAAAGGTTTGAGATATAAGCTTTGTCTTAAGCAAGAAAAGAACTTTTGTAGAAGAGATTCTATACAAGAAGTAGAGCGTAGTATAATGCAATGTGACTGCACGATTTATTCCATTTTAAAAAGAAGAGGAAATGCAAAATACTTACTAGACATACTATTTAACAACAAACACCATCTAAATTACTATTGAATATACAAAGAAATGTGTCTATTAGAACATACCATCTTGAGAAGAGGTGTCTGCATTTATTTTATTTAAAAAACATATTCATCTCTACGTTGCTTTTTTCTTATATTTGTCAAGTTATATTTGGTGGTTGGTGCTACTAGAGGGTGAGATGAAAGGAGAACATAAGATAAGAAATCTGTGTTACATTTCTAACGATTTATTCACGTTTATCTTTAATTGTGTTTCTTCTGCAATAAACAAAGAGCACTGAAAATTGTTGTTATTTGTGTCGAAGGTCTCTATTGTTCACCCCTTGTTTATGTCATATGAGGTGCTCTGTCACGCAATAGATAACATATCTGAATTCTGGATTATGCCATCTGAGAGATTTTGGATTGGGCAGGCTTATCCTTTTGTCGGTACTCCTCATGCTATGATGCCTCCGCCCCTTGACTTGGCAGCGGCACAAGGGCCTGTTCATGGAAATGCTATGCAGTATCAGAGAACTTTGAGACGAAAAGAAGCCCGTGCTAAGCCTGAAAAGCAGCCGATCAAAGTTAATTATAAAGCTTTTTTTTTTTTTTAATTTGAAGATACTCCATTCGGATTTGCTTCCTTAGCCACATGTTATAGTGTCGTTAAATGCTATTTTTAGGGAATTTTGTTTTGTGGGAAATAGTCTGACTGCATACTTCATCTTTGTTACAACTTTTGCAGCTATATCAGCATTTAATTCATTGGGATTAAACTTTTTTTTATAGCAATCATTGGGATTAAACTTAATTGATATCTTTTCTTTGCTCGTTCTCTAATATGGTGTCGCTCCTTTCTCTTGTCTTGGTTTAATCGGATCTATATTCGTATCTTCATGAGTTGTGGCACCAGCATGCCATGAGAAGAGTTAGGGGAAGTGGAGGGCAGTTTCTTAATGTAAGTAATATCGATGCTTCGAATGATGCAGTTGAAGAGAATGGCACAAACTCTGGTCCGGCTGTCTTCCCAATCTGCCAGTTCATTGGGCTCTGACCCTGTGGTACCTCCTCTGAAATATGGAATTTATCTAGTAGTCACATGGCTGGAAGGTCACAGGAAGGGATATCAACAATTCAATTTGGTTCGGGTTTTCAAGAAATCTGAACCGAACCAAATCGATGGGGGTGGGCGACTGAACCAAACCAAATCATGATATGAACTAAATACGACCCAAATGAAAACTTGATTTAGTTCAACTCGGTTTTCTCTTTTTCTTTTTTTGTGAGAAAAATGCTTTTTTTTTTTTTTTTCTAATTTGCTTTTCTTGTGTTTATTTTGTCTTTATTTGGGTGGGGGCAGGGGACTAGACTAGTCTGGTCTATTAAAAATAGAATAAAAGGAAAGCTGAAGTAGTTTACATAATTATGACCAAAATAAAAGGGAAAAAATTTGGGTGGTTATTCAATGAGTGTGTAATATGTATTGTAAAAGCAATTCAGGAGAGTTAAAAATAAGAGGGAAGACACTTTATCATTATTCATATAGATAATTCGATTCGCTTGCATTGGTGGCCCGTCAATTGTTTTTTATTTTTTAACATGAAGTAGTCGAGTTGGTGTTTGATTGAGCAAAGAAGTTGCATCTCCTTCAGCTGCTCCTTTGTAAAGCCACCTCTCTATTTCGCTCTGAAGTAAATCCAAGCTTCATAATTGCATTTTGCTTTCAACATTAGGCTTTAAGACTGCCACGAAAATCAACTCTTTCCGAATCCGACATCAACATACTTAACAGAACAATTGTTTTGTTGACCATTTGGAAATTCTTTAAATTTCTTGACTATGTCATTGGCCCACGAAACCAATGACATTATTACTTCATTAGGTGCACAAATAATGTAGCTTTGAATGGTGTATATCATGTACCGGTAAAAGCTTATGCATTTTAGTCCACGGGCAAGCCATTATTAATGAAAATATATATATTTAAAGGTTATGTATGTGTTATATTCGTACACCACATATGGTTTAATATAGATGTATAAGTTTCTACATTCAATATAATGTCTTTTAGCCTATTGTCATGCTCTATCATTAGTAATGATACCAAGTATATTTAAAAGTTATGTCTATACTGATCTAGACAGGTGCGGCTTGATTTCTGGATCCGACATCGGTTGCGTGTACTTACAAGCATGAGAACTAATTTTAAAAAGGTTTCGGAGGGGATGAATTGGCGTTATTTCTTCTACTGGCAAGATCCTCGGCGTTCTCCCGCAAGTTGCAGTAATTGAATTCACAAATCGAAGATTGAAGTCACATCTCCTTCGATTTCTGCTTTGTACAGCCACCTCTTCATTTTCGCTTCTCAAGCTTCGAAGGAATCGGGCTTTGTAGTTGCGTTTTGCTGGTTGCGTTCGGCTTTAAGATGGCTGCGAAAGCCAATTCCTTCTTCTGAATCGAACATTCACACCCTTAACAAGAAGTATCATCGGTTGACATGGGAAATTTTTCTAAATTGTTGACCAAGTCATAAGCCCAAAATAAATAACAACAACAATAATAATGTGACATGATTAGTTCATGTATTGGGAAAAATGAATGTGGTTTTGAGTGGATATATCCTGAATAGATAAAATTTTATGCATTTAGTCTACGAATATGCGGTTACTAGTAAAAATAATTTTCCTCTAAAAAAGTACATATATATTTAAAAGCTATGTACGTGCTGATTTTTTCAACCATCCTATGGCGAGAAATTATTATACATGAGAGCAGTATTTATACTAAATAGAATTTTGGTATGGAAATAATGATGAGTTTCACATAAATCCCACTCTACTAGATCCGACAGCCCGATAGAACTTAGTGAACATATTGGAGTTGATGCTGGTTTTGTTTGTCGTCCTTGGAATTCAATTATTATCCATCACGTGACATTCATATCGTGAAATTTGTGGTTCATCTTTATCACTTTGTATATAGTGAACTTGTGGGTCCACTCTTAAGTTTTTCATAACACAATGAATATATGGGTCCATTCCTCTTTTATTGTTGTACCTCCTCCACCTTTAAATATATTTAAAAGCTATGTATGTGTTGCTTTTTTTAGCATCCTCTAATTCATGGATTACTCTTCTTAATGAGAAATTATTATACATGAGAATAGTATACATACTAAATTGAATTTTGATACGTAAATAATGAGGAGTTCGACGTGAATCTTGCTCCACCAAAATCGACAGCCCCATTGACCTTTAGTGATCGTGTTAGCTACTCAAAATACTTGTTCATCATTGGTCTTTTATTTATCATCTTTGGAGTTGAATTATCCATCCATGACGTGATGTTTGTACTCATTTGTGAAATTTATAGTTCATCTTTATCATTTCGTACACAGTGGACTGACAAGTCCACTCCAACTTTTCCAAACCTAATGAATAGATGTGCCCCTTCTCCACTAGTTGTGTACCTCATCCACTTTTCTACGGGCCATCGACAGTGTTAGACAGATAACTCACAAAATCAAAATGATTTAACTCGGCTAATGTGAAAATACTAAATGATTCAATCGATCAAATTAATACTTTAAAAGCTCGATTGTTTAATGCTCATGCTATTAAGAGCTGACTCAATATTTATTCCCTCTTCATGCATAGGCATGTCGAATCACATTTCTGTGTCGTTGTACTTGCACATCATTTACCGAGGAGAGAGCAGACCGCAAAACACATGAAGGACCAGAGGTGGACCCCCTGGAAGTAATGAACAAAGCGGGGGTTCCCCAGTCACGCGTGTCATCTGCGTTGCATGCTTCTCCTCGACTTGTTCACTCTATCACCCATGGCCATTTAAATGTCTTATAAACTAGATTTTTTATGTTTCATTTAGGAAGTTCTTTATTTTATGTCAATGCCTGAATTTGGAATGTTGCACAAATCAATAGTAATTTCAATTATCTTCTCGATACCTATAAAATGTCTTAAAAATATAAGTTTCTCTTTTCATTTTCATTTCGATATTTGTTTCTTTTTCATATTTTAATTTAAGTTAATCAATTAAGTCATTGATACGGTAGGGGTAGTAAGAAATAATTTATTTGACTATCTAGTTATACTGATGGATAGTGACAAGTGACTAAGTGACCATTTTTATCAACTACGTGCAATTTCACAATATTCGGGATGATGATAGTATTTGAAGTTAGTAAATTTAAATCAATCTATGAAAAATCTAACAAACCGGTGATTGCAAAGCAATCCAAAACTTGTTCTCTAGTTTTAGCTCGACACAAAGTGATCAAACTTCCAAGAAGCAAATTTTTCAAGATGGTTCGAGTGTGAATGCATGTTTAAAAGGCGTGCCAGCTTTTGAGAGAAAAATATGATGTAAAAAATGTTACTTCAACCAAAATATCGGGGAAACCAACGTACGTGAAAAGTAAAGTCCGACAATTGAAATTAGGGAAATCGAAAGGAAAGTTTTGGAATCAAAAGGAAATCAAAGGAAAATTAAAGCGATGACCATTGAAATGAAAATTAAAATGCAAACACAGGGAAAGAAATCACTAAGAAACTTTAGTGAAATTGAAATATTCTCAAAATTACAGACACAATGATCCTAAATTGCAAAAATTAAATTGAAAGCTACATTGTTAGTCAAAATGCACATGAAAATAAACCAACTTTAATTTAAAACTGAAACTGAAAGACGTTGGTTCAACATAGAAAATGCACCGGAGGAAAATTTTGGCGGAGTTTTGACACAGTTTGAGCGATCTCTCTTTCTTTGTGTTTCTTTTATTTATAACGCTGGGATTACCTTATGACGGTTATTAGAATTCATGTGTGATCCCCCTCTTTTCCTGCTCCAAATTTCCATGATTTGCTCTATTTCCACAATATAAGTAACTTCTAAGGCAATCGTGTGTCCAACAATAAACTGCCCCTTTTATTCATGATTTAATCTAAATCTGTAACCATTCCAATTCTTAACTCAAATAAGTCGAGGTACCCTTTCCTTGGTCTGATATAAATGGTAACCAATACACCTCAGATCGAAGTGAGGTCACAATCTCTAGACGAAATTAAATCGGAGAAGCTCCACATGGAAGTTGGGCTTAGTATGACTTGACTCCTCATACTTAGTTCTGCTCTCCTAACTCATATAGATAATGAAATCACTCTTCAATATCTCGGCCATAAAGTTTCACCACCAATAGAAGCTAAAGAATAATGTCATAAAAATTCCTAAAAGTGGCGGTGCTGAATAATTAAGAGCACCAATGAGAGTAGTTGTAGTATGTTGAGAACTATCATTTTCCACCAATGAAATTGTTTTATAATTTTGATGCCAAACATCACACGATTGATAAAGCTACTTTTGATCTTTAAAGTGAGCCAACCAACAAAGACCAAGTTAGTCTTGACCGTCTTCACTTGTGGTGAGAGTTTGCACATTATTAGTCTGTATTGAAAACTTCCACTCAATTCTAACCCCACACACCCTCCTTTTTCTTTAGAGAAACTTTTTTTTGGTCTCACTCAATCTCAATCTATTATGTATAGTAATTGCACAGTGGGTGCACAGTGTTGCTACACGCATAAAAGATAAGAAAAAACTAGAAATTTACACCTCCTAATATGGACATAATTAGAGATTTCATCCCCTGTATTTCCTAGGTCACTCTTTACATCCTGAGACTAACATCTTTACATTTAAATTTTCTACGTGTATTGGAATGCGCGGTGATTTTGTTGGGATTATAGGGGGTGGTTGGTTCAGTCTTTGCTCTCCACCTAAAGACATTTTATAATTTCTATGAACTGTGTGGTGATTTTCCCTTTTTCATTTATTTCTTGTGTTTGGGTTGAAAAAAGCTTTGGAATGCCAAGTGACTCTCTATAGCGCCTAATGTGTGGTACACTGCAGAAAAGGAAAAGACTAATGAGAGCATCTACTGGAAACCAGAGTTTTGTTCGTTGGATGAAAAGAGGTGTCGGTTCCCTCGTAATTCATTCTACGTCTCGCAAAGTCAATGGCCAAATTAAGAACCATCCCAAAATTGAGGATTACAATACCACGTGACCTGCTCTTCTCTATTTGCCGTCGATACGCATGACCTTTTACATCCATAAAAAATTACATTAAAAAAGAAACGCACGATCCTTTCATTTTAGAGGAACCAAACAACATGGCGTGTTGATTGGAAGGAAACAGCGCACGCGCTTGGCAGTTAATGTCTTTATTTCCCAGGGAGTCTTTAAAAATTTCCAAAACTTGTTAAAAAGTCTTGGACAGCTTAACGGGTGTCCACTTGCTAATGCACAATGTTAGGTGAGAAGGTGCTTTGCTAGCATCACAGTCTTTGAGTTACTTATTGTAAAAATAATAAATTTTTGTAAATCACATACTCTTGAAGGAGTAAGTTCCATACTAATTTATAATTATTTATTATTTGATTTTTTATAGTCTTATGTATGAAATGCAGCTAGTCCTTAATCTTTCAATTGGCTCTATAAGTCTAAAACCTTCTTCGAAAAGTGCAATCAAATATTTCAACAAATAGTACCTAAAATTGCCCACGCATCACTCAAAAAATTAGCATCATCCTTAAATTGCACTTTTCAACCTAATTTTAGGATTTAATTGTAATTCTCTTTTTATAAACGTTGTGCACTTAATTGAACCAATGATTATGACTCAATTGCACTTGTTGCTAAAGGCTATGGACTTGATTAAACCACTTGAATGGGTTATAATTCAATGGCATTACACACATAAGATTTAGTATTTGTGGTGCGACTTTACCCCTCAAGGAAGCATCGTCAAAGATACTAGAAAGTGACGGAACTGGACTAAAGTTACGCGTATAGTACATGAATATTCTTCCCTTTTTCCGCTTAAATAGCAATATTAAGGGACTCAGCCCGTATCCCCCTTCTCCGTAGATTTTGGTCCCAGCATATACGGAACGTGAAAATCATGTCCAAGTCGGTGTTTCAAATTCCTTTGCTTCTGGTTTCCCTCACGGTACAAGCATCAGGAGCTGCACCTCGACTTACAAGGATTGGCTGTAAAGAAAAATGTGGGATCATCACCATTCCATTCCCCCTCGGAATAGGAGCCGGTTGTTTCTTGAATGACTGGTACGAGATCAACTGCCAGAAAAACAATATGGTCATCCTAAATAAGATTGGATTGCGAGTTCTTAACATTTCACTCCCTGATTACCTTGGATCCTTGAACAGCATGATTAGCGTCCTTCTTCCTTCAGCTTACTCAAATGCAAGCTACGGGGGTGACGGACGTGTGCAGATGAACTTGAAAGGAAGTCAATCTGTCTTCTCTCCGACAAGGAACGTCTTGATATCGGTGGGTTGCTAAACCCTGGCGACAGTAAGTACTACAGAATCAGCTGTCGTCGGTCGTAGGTTGAAATGTGCTGGAACTGATAACAACTTTAGCCGGTCTAGTGCTTGTTCTGGAGGAATGATTGTAGCCGGACTACACTCCCCTTTAACCTTCAGGGCTTTAGTGTAGATTTTAAAGTAAAAGGTTAACATCAGGGATGCAAGCGCGCTTTCTTGAGGTCTGACTTTACAGGTTTATATGACTTGAAATTGAATGAGGCCGTTCCAGTGGTGCTGGAACGGGGGATTGCGAACAACACTGACTATGGACGTGACCTAGTTGCAGGATCACGTATTAAGTTGGGTCCTTGTGACTCCGGCATGGTCAAAGAGCCGATCCGTCTCGCAGGATTGCAGAAAAGGGTGATGACTCTTAACACCAAGAAAACAATTTTGAGATTGAGATGGGTTACTCAAATTATGCAATTGTAATCAGATGGTATTTATCTCAATGCCGTTGCCTAGTGGTTGGCGAGCCTCACTAGAGCCTCACTGGCCACTGTGGAGGAAAAAAAAAAGCAAAAATAAGGAAGAAAAGGAAAAAGAAAAAAAAAAAATAAAAATTAATAAAAATTTTAAAAAAATATATCATTAAAAATTGTCAATGCTAATGCCGGCCGAAAGATTAAAATTGTCAATGGATAATTGTAATAGGGTAATTTTCTAGCACAATTATAAAAGATTTGGAATTGAATTGGCAAAAAAAAAAAGTTTAGGATTCAATTGGTATAATTGTAATAGGTTTATGATTTTTTTGGTAATTTTCTCAAAAAAATAGGCTCTCTTGTCTCTCTGTCCCCTCATCGCTGAAAATAAAAAATAAAACAATGCCAAGAGTTCGGAATAATTTACGCAGTATGACCCAAAGCATTATCAAATTAATTAGAGTATTTTAAAGCAAAAATCATTTTAGTTTTCTTCAATCCAAGTGCATGGGACACAACGTCTTCCACTGTGGAAGCAAAAAAAAAAACATGCCACGTGATTCTCGTTCATCTTCTACTTTTTTTCTGGAGGGCCAACAATATTCCCAAGTGCTGTTATGGATGGCTTGCGCAAATAAAGCATTGGGCTTGTTCCACGATGTACCGCACTCGAGAAAAATGAAAGTGATTTTTGCTTCAACAATGAGAGAGATACGACACTCCAACGACATACCACGATTAAAGAAATTAGAAAGCAATCACTTTCGCTTTAATAAAAGTGAGCTTTGCTTTCACTTTTCTAGATTGAAAAGATGCCAACACCCAAAAGAGATTTTTGTTGTGAAAAGCGGTTTTCCTCCTCAAAAAGAAGAGGGAAAAAAAGTTGGAACATGAGAGCTGGGTCATCGAAAGTTGTTTCATTTGAGACAACAATTTGATTTTTGTGTTCATCTTGATAGAGCAAAAATTATTAAACTGATACTTACCCCCAAAAAACTATTGAATGGATATAACTCTGCTTCCAAGCATTAAAAATTATCGAGTAGAATATTTTTTTTTTCTTTGCTCAGTTTTAATGTGTTTAAAGGGATCTACAGCAAAAGATCTTGAAGAGTCACCCATCTCAATAATGTTCCCAGTGTTTCTCATGAAAAAAATAATGACTAAATTATCTAACAAACAATTGGAGAAGTCACAATTGGCTACTTTAATTAGTGCTCTCCACCTATGAAGCTTTGACATTTCTGTTCTTAAGGAAAGGCGGACAAGAAGTCCAAAATCTTGTATATGGAATACAATCATGTCCTAAATTCAATTAAGTCTCAAACCTTCTTCAAAAAGTGTAATTGAATCTTTTTGATGAATAATATCTAAAATTGTTTCATGTCACTCAAAAAGCGTTTATAAATTGCACTTTTCAACATAATTTTAGGATGTAATTGCATTTTTCAATAAAGGTAGAGGAATTAATTTAATCAGTTGAAAAGTAAAGTACTTAAATTGCATTGTTTGCTAAAGGTTTAGGACTTGATCAAAACAATTTAAAAATTTAGGATTGAATTACATCCATATAAGATTTCGGACATTTAAGACTTGTAATGCAATTTTTTTCCCTAAGGGAAACATCTCAGAGATATTAAGAAGTAACAGATGGAATAAAGTTATGCGTACGGTACATGAGAATTTTCCCTTTTTCCACTTCAACAAGAATATAAAGGGACTCCGCCCATACCTGCTTTCTCCATTAATTTTTGGTCCATGCACTTACGAAAGTTGAAAATCATGTCGACCTCAGTGTTTCAAATTCTTCTGCTTCTGGTTTCCCTCAAGTTGCAAGCATCAGGTGCTGCACCTGGACTTGCGAAGCCTAACTGTGCTGAAACATGCGGGGACGTCACCATTCCCTTCCCCTTCGGAATAGAAGCCGGGTGTTTCTTGGAGGAATGGTACCAGATCGTCTGCCAACAAAACAACACGGTTCCCATTCTGAAGAAGATTGGATTGCGAGTTCTCAACATTTCACTCCCCGATGGATACGTGGATGGCATGATTAACATTAGCCTTCCTGTAATTTACTCAAATGCAAGCTGCGGGGGTGACGGACGTGCTGCGGGTGTAAGCTTGAAAGGAAGTCAATTTGTCTTCTCCAAGACAAGGAATGTCTTTACATTGGTCGGTTGCAACACCCTAGCCACAGTGAATACCACAAAATCAGCTTTTGTCGGTTGCAGGTCGAGATGTGCTGGAACCAACACCAGCATTAGCTGGAATAGTGCTTGTTCCGGGAGGGATGGCTGCTGCCAGACTATGCTCCCCCTTAACCTTCAGGGCTTTAGTGTGGATTTCAAAGAAGAAGGTGGACATCAGGGGTGCAACTACGCTTTCTTGAGGGCTGACTTTACAGATTTATATGATTTAACATGGAATAAGATGGTTCCAGTGGTGCTGGAATGGGGGATTGCGAGCAATACTGACTATGGACGCAAGCTTATCCAGCAGTCGAAGAACATTGCTTATCCTTTTATATGTCGCACACAAAGCGTTGACGGCAGTGAAATGCTATTTACACAGTGCTATTGCATGTGGAGGCATGGTCCTAACCCATATCTTATAAAAGGATGCAAAGGTAACACACTCCATGCTATCATGTTCCCTTTTTTTTTTCATTTTGATAGATAATACGGAATGTGCTATCACATTCCGTATTTAGGGGCATCATGCAGTGAAGTGGTTTGTTCATTTCCAGATTTTTCTCTGAGAAGAACGCATTCACACTGTATAATGATTGTATGCATGCTTTTCTACCTTCTTTTTGTTAGTTTTTCTGCCCAAGATTACACAAAGTGAATGCAATTTCAAACAAAATTGATCGAATTGTATTGATAATACAACAGTCCTTTAGTTACAAGTACAATGTTTTAGCCATGGAATTAACAATTTATGAGGAAATGCGACCTCCTAGTTTTGGTAATTTTACTCAAGGAGATCAGCTTCTACTAGTTTTGGTAATTTTACTCAAGGAGATTGGTTTCGCTGTTAATATATTTGCTTCTGGTTTCACAACCATCAGGATCTGCACCTGAACCATCAAGAGCTGCACCTCGACCATCAGGAGCTGCACCACCTCGAAGCCATTCCTGTGCTCAAACATGCGGGAGCGTCACCATTCCCTTCCCCTTCGGAATAGGAGACGGGTGTTTCTTGGATGACTGGTACCAGATCGCCTGCCAACAAAACAACACGGTTCCCATTCTGAAGAAGATTGGATTGCGAGTTCTCAACATTTCACTCCCTGATGAAGACGTGGATGGCATGATTAACGTTAGTCTTCCTGTAATTTACTCAAATGCAAGCTGTGGGCGTGACGGACGTGGTGCAATGGTAAGCTTAAAAGGAAGTCCATTTGTCTTCTCCCAGAGAGGGAACATCTTTAAAGGAGTCGGTTGCAACACTCTAGTGACAGTAAAAAGTACAGAATCAGCTGTTTTCGGATGCCGGTTGAAATGTGCCGGAACCAACTTCACCATTAGTAGTGCTTGTTCTGCAAGGAACGGATGCTGCCAGAGTTCGCTCCCCTTTAAACTGCAGGGCTTTGGTGTGGATTTCAAAGAAGAAGGTGGACATGACGGGTGCAAGTACGCTTTCTTGAGTTCTGATTCAGGTGTTTATGATTTGAGATTGAATGATACGGTTCCAGGGGTATTGAACTGGGGGATTGTAAACAATAACAACTATGCACTTGACCTTATCCTGCAAGGATACTATGACTATAATGAATCTTTCTCCTGTACGAGATTTAAAAGTTTGAGCAGTGAAGGACACAGAAGTATATATAGATATGGAAGCCGCAGCGTCGACAGTGGTGAAATACTATTTGTGCAGTGCCATTGCCGTATGGGGTATCATGGTAATGCCTATCTTATTGGAGGATGCAAAGGTAACATATTTCATGCTATCACATTGGGAATTTAAGTGCACCATACAGCGAAGTGGCTTGTTCATTCCCAGATATTCCTTTGAGAAGAATTCATACACGCTGTTTAATGATCACACACACACGTATATATATATTGGCCCAAGAATGCACAAAGTGATGCACTTTTAAACAAAATTGAACTTATTATATTGATAAAAATTTACTGGAAATAAAGGGGAACAGGACAGTCCTTTTGTTACAAGCACGATATTTTAGCCCTGGAATTAGCAATTTTATGAGGAAATGCGACCTACTAGCCTCCTTAATTTTACTCAGAAGATGGTTTTTGTAATATATTTATGATATCATTTGTCATCAGATATCGACGAATGTGAAGATTCAAGTTCGTGCGACGGGACTTGTGTGAACGAACCGGGCTCCTTTCGCTGCGTCAGCGGTAGAAAGACAACCAAGTTCATTCTTATTGGTAAGCAGATCTTTTAACCTAGAATTTTAGACCGCTTCATGCTGGAGAATTGCTAGAAAAAGAACAGCATAGCATAAATTATGTTCAGAAAAGGTACATAAATAAGATTTACATTACCCTTCGTTCTAACATGATTGCTTGGTAATGATTATAGATAAGTTTCCATCAATAGTATCTATCAGGACAACCTCAAAACTTTCTTCATGCACAAATACTTATATTTGATAGCTAAGACAGCACTTAGAACTTTTCTAATGTTGCCGCTTCAGATCTATCAAAAGATGACCAAGGTTCCTACTTACTCTTGTCGTATTTGAATTGGAATTATTACAATCATAATCAAGATGAATGCTGGTAGGAATATTTTCACTTTCATCAATGGTTTTCTAATTTCCTAGTAAGGGAGATTAGTTGTACAATCCAGATGTATGTATAAAAATATCACCTGATGGAACTTAGCGGGAGACAAATTAATTATTCAAGATTGTTAAGAAAAATCCACATGAAAGGAGCTCAGGTTAATCACTCTTATATGATTTCCTCTTAATCAGATTCACTAAAATATTTTATGATAAGACCTTATAGATAAAAGAAGGGTGCATTTTTTGGACTTTTGCCCCTTAATTTTTTGTAATGCAGGGGTTGGGGCAGGCCTTGGGGCACTACTTTTGTGTCTTGTCTTATGGGGGCTGTACAAATACATGAAGAAGAGAAAAGAAATCAAGCTTAAAGAGAAGAACTTCAAACGTAATGGCGGTCTTTTGTTGGAAAGTGAGCTATCTTCTGAAGGCCATGTCGAGAAAAACAAATTGTTCAACTCCAGGGATCTAGAAAAGGCTACTAACAATTTCAACGAGGATAGGATACTTGGGCGAGGTGGACAGGGTACCGTTTACAAAGGAATGTTAACAGATGGAAAAATAGTTGCTATTAAGAAATCAAAAGCAATAGACGAGGGCAAAGTCGAACAATTTATAAATGAAGTCTTCATTCTCTCACAGATCAACCATAGGAATATCGTTAAGTTATTGGGGTGTTGCTTGGAGACAAAAGTCCCACTTTTAGTATACGAGTTTATACCAAACGGGACTCTATACCAATATTTGCATGACCCAAAGGAAGAGTATCATGTATCATGGGACACACGCCTACGAATTGCAACTGAAATTGCAGGAGCCTTATTCTACTTGCATTCAGCAGCCTCAATTCCCATTTATCATCGAGACATCAAGTCCACTAATATCCTCTTGGATGAGAAATATCGGGCAAAAGTGGCAGATTTCGGTACTTCCAAGTCTGTTTCCCTCGATCAAACTCATGTAACCACATTGGTGCAAGGGACTTTTGGCTACCTAGATCCCGAGTATTTCCAATCAAGTCAATTTACAGACAAAAGCGATGTGTATAGCTTTGGAGTTGTTCTTGTTGAACTCTTAACGGGACAAAAGCCAATCTCGTCGCTAAGGGAACAAGAAGGCAGAAGCCTTGCGACCTATTTCATAATTTCGATGGAAGAAAATCGGTTGTTCAACATTGTAGATGCTCAAGTTTTGAAAGAAGGTAAGAAGGAAGAGATTGCATCAATTGCTAACCTTGCAAAAAGATGCTTGAACTTGAATGGGAGGAACCGGCCTACAATGAAAGAAGTGGCAATGGAGTTAGAGGGGATGAGGAAGCTCCCAAATCCTTTGGGTATTCAGCAAAATCAAGAGGATGGGGAGGCAACTAAATCTTATGCTGCTACATGTGAATCCAGCAAGTCAAACATCGACGCAGATGTCATTACATTTTCAGATGCGCAGCCATCCTTACCTAGTGAGTCGTGGTGAAGATATATTTTGCCTCTACACTTATGAGTTATATTGCTGTGTTTGTCATGGAAATTGGTTTTTTGAGCAAAAGATACAGAAAAGAGGGAAGGAAGGAAAGCTTGTTAGTTTACTAATAGGAGGATTTTGGTTAGTTATTTATTGTTAATGAACTTATTCTCGGTGTTTGGGATCAATGAACTGTTAAGTCATGCCAATCCCAAGTTTATTCTAGTCTTGTAATTAGCATGATGCCGTGATTTCAGTTCATCTTGAGATCTTTGAATATTTGTCGTCAATTCGATTGTTGCAAAACTTACATCGGTCATGCAGGGCACCAGCCTTTGCAAATCAATTAGATTTGTCCTTGCTGGGAAGGAAAAAAACAAGAAAGACGTTTCCCTTCCGAAAAAGAAGGCGAATTTGCATTCGCTTTCCCCGCCCGACTCTTCCCGAAGATCACACTGAATTGCTGGTGGCATAGAGGGATTGTTGCCGGCTGCCGATGCTCCGGCTTTTCCTCACCATGATGTATCAAACTCACCACCCAACTGCAAAATCAACATCAAAAAACCCACTAAAACCAGTAAAAACTTGTCAATTTTCAATGGCAAAAACGAAAAAAAATCAGCAAAAATCAATCACGCATGGACCAACTCGTATATAAGAGATATTTACTCCTCATTTTTAGCATAGAAGATGTTGGGTGCTCTTTTTTCATATTTCCATTGATTTTGTCACGATAGTAGTGTTTGATTAAATGCCCTTAAGGAACATAAGTCATCTTGTTTGTAGAATAAAATTCATAGAGATCATAAATTAGTTTTATGTCTTCATTATTGATGTTGACACCCGAATTTTTGTAAATGTTTTAAATATCCATTTATTTTGCAAAAATATAAAAATTTATAAAAAAAATAAAAAGAAAAAAAAACAGAAATCATAAAAAGATGATGATGATGATGATGATAAAGTAATAGTAATAAAAAATGCATGAGAGTGAAAAAAAAAATGAAAAAAATGAAATGGAAAAGTCGAGTGGGCTGGTGTAGCACGGCCCATTCTTTTTTTTCTTTTTGAGCCCACTCTTCTATTTTTCTTCCAGCCCATTCTTTTGGCCCATCCGAAATTAAATAAAAGAGAGGCCCAGCCCATCATCCCTTTTCTCTCCTTTGCGCACGCGCGCCCGCACACGAGGGAGGGGGTGAACCCAGCGGCAATGGCGCCAGTCCAGTGACGCCAGCAGCGATGACGCCAGCAGAAGGAATATTCCAGCTGTCGTCACTCGTCAGAGGAGTGGAGGAAGGAGGCAGCGAGAGGGGCGTGCAAGGCAGAAAAAGAGGAGAGAAGGGCTCAGTTCGTGGGGGTTGGCTAGAGAAAAAATGGAATAAGTATATTAGAAGTGTCAAAAGTTATATATAACGCTCACTTTAATATCAAAAGTTTTCGCGGCTCAATTAAATGCTAAATCAGAAGAAAAACGATTACTTTAATACCAACGGCGAGAAATTTCGGCCAAATTGATTAAGTGTCATTTATAATTAAAATTATAATATGACTAGGCAAAATTTTAAAAAAATCCGTCCACATGATATTTCCACATGGCATGCTTGGCACTAAAGTGATCATTTTTTAACAACGACTAATACTAAAATGATCACTTTAAATAAAATTTGTCACTCAAATGATCACTTTTAATAAAATTAGGTACTTAAATGATCACTATTTACAACTTTTGGATAACGTCATTTAGGGATTATATGTTGACTAGGCACGCTGATGAGCCACATAGGACTGAAAAATTAATAATATATAGACACGTCGGATTTCCGGCAATTCGGACCGAAGTTGGCACTTAGATGATCATTTTTTTCAAAAAAAGTAGTACTTAAGTAATCCGAAAAAATCTTTAGCATTAAAATGAGCATCGTATACAACTTTTGACACTTTTAATATCCTTACCCCGAGAAAAAATAAACACAAGAGAGCCATTCTTTCAGGGAAAAAGAAGAAAACGAGAGAAAGGAAAGGCTGAGGAAGAGGATGTTTTTGGTTTTTCCCTAGAGTGACAAAAGCAAGGTTGCTGGAGCTCATTTCAAAGCCGATCAAAGGTCCATGCAACGTTGTCCTTCATCATTTCAATTTTTTGTCTAGAAAATTTCAAAAAATGACCCGAAATGCCCTCATTTTCTCAAATAAGGATAGAAGCGGACCTTATTTCAAATAAGAGCCTGAAGTGCTATTACTTTTCTCAAATAAGGACTTGAAGTGAATCTTTTTTAAATAAGGGCTTGAAGTGGCTATGTTTATTTCAAATAAGGGCCTGATTTTTCGGCGATCAACGGTATTTTCGTCATTTACCATTTTCCCTTTTTTTCTTCCTTTTTTTTTTTTTTTTTTTTTTTTTTTTTTTTTTTTTGTGGTTCTTCTTCCTCTACGTTGACGATCGATCGGCCAACCACTGGCAATGGCCATAGAGGGCTGGGCGAGGGTTATCCTTGCCCAATTCGACAAGGGCCACCCATGCCAGCCATAGGTAAGGGATGGCCTCACCTCGATGAGGCGACCCTCACCTTGGGGGAGGCTGCCCCTCACGGCCATCCATGAGGTCAACCCTCGCCGGCCACAAGTGGGGGCTCCACAACCCTTGCTAGTGGTCAGCAAGGGTCATTGAGCCCTCGTAACCCCAAGCGAGGCTAATACTCACTAGATCTGACGAGGGTGGTTGGTGTGGGCTTGCAGGCCCTCGCTCGCTATTAGTGAGTGCTTGTAGGCCCTAACCGATCCTTCCCAATAGTTGGAGAAGGTGGCCGAGCCCTCGTCGGCCCTTCCCGACTAGCGAGGCTGATGTCGAAAAAAAAAAAAAAAAGAAAAAAAAAATTGGCTGAAAATACTCTTGACCAATCGAAAATTTTAGTTGGCTGGTGATTAGCAAGGTCAAGCCCTTATTTGAAACAATCATGGCTACTTGAGGGTCTTATTTGAAACAATCAAAGTCACTTTAATCCCATATTTGAAATAAGATCCACTTCGGGTCCTTATTTGAAAAAAAATGATACACTTTGGATTTTTTTTTGGAATTTTCCCTTTTTCTTCTGCAGCCGTGGAGTGGCTTTAGCCTAAACTCTCTCGCCATTGCCAATCGAGATCTTGACTCGTCTAATATACCAATACCAAGTAAGATTCCCCTTTCCCGAACCCCAAAAAGAACCGCCTGGTTGATTCATGCTCTCGGCCAAATCTTGTTAAACCAAAGTAATTTCATGTCGAGCTATAATGCTTTGAACCCGGAATGCGAGTTCATTAATGAACACCAAATACTCGATGTATTTCTTAAATGAAACACAGAATGTTTGAGAACCCCGAACTCGAATGGAGAATTTCAAGTGACTCGTGATAGACTAAGATGGGTTTAGCAAGAAAATGTGTTGATTCCAGCCTTTATGCATCATGTTTAGTGCGTAGGTTGCAATAAATTTCTCTCTGGAATGCATGCTTAAAATCGCATATCAACCGTTTGATAAAATGGCTGAGAGAATGCCGAGTATTGATTCATCATTGAATCCCGAGATAGATCCGTTCATGTTCGCTTCTGGGTTGGTTGAATCTGCTCTGATATTCTTTTTTCTCTTTGTCTGGCTATGTGATTCTATGGGAACGATCGATCGCCGGCGAGCGAGCCGAGAGTCCCCCTTTGGCCGAAGCTCTCACTCCACATCGGCGAATCCCGCTGTCCAGGGCTATTCTAGTTAGGCCATTCTCTCCATATTCGTGTATTTATGTTCGCTTGTATTTCTGATTTGCTGATTTTAGAACCCATGGTTCGCGTAGTTTTTGTTTCGGTGAATTTGTTTTGGGTCGCCGGAGTAGACGGCCGGTGATGGGCCGGCGGCGGTTAGGGGTAGACGATAGGCCGGCGAGTGGTGGCCTGAGTGGACGACCATGGAGGGTAAGGGCTCGGCTGCGGCCTGAGGTTTGGTCGAGGTCCCCTGGTTCGGTGAAGATGAATTTGCAGGCGGTGAAGGAGATGCTCTCGGTCCGCGAAGAAGAATGAAGGTGCAGGAAAAGAAGACAAAATAGGGAAGAAGACAAAATAATTAAAAATAATTAAAAAAGGAAAATCAATAAAAATTCCAAAAATCTAAAAATACATTAAAAAATTCCTTTTATAATCCGACGCGGGTCGGATCCGGATAGACGGGTCGGGACAATGGGTCGGATCAAGTAAACCCGGTCCGAACCCGTTGCCTAAATATAATAATAATAATAAAATATTAAAATTTCTAAAAAATTGTAAAAATCATTATAAATTTCAAAAAAAATGAAAATATTAAAAATTCGGTAATTTTTAAAAAATTTAAAACTCAGAAAATCCCTAAAATTAATAAAATTTTTTTAAATTTGTAAAAAATATATAAATCAGAAAAATCATTAAAAATCAGAAAAAAATATATAAATCATTATATAAATTTACTTAATTAGAAAATCAAAAATTGATTTAGAAAATTCAGATAAATCTAAAATCATAAAAAATTTTAAAAATTATAAAAAACCAGAATATTCATAAAATTTTAGAAAATTCAGAAAATCATAAAAATTTCGGAAAATTCAAAAAAATCATTAAATATATTAAATATATTTTTAAAAAAAAAATTCACAAAAAAATCAGGAAAATTTTCAGAAAAATACAAAAACTATGAAAATTAGAAAACTGTCAAAAAGTGAAAATCCAAAATTGGACAAGTCTTTAGGACTTTATAATAGGATTCTTTGTTTTGAGTTGTTTTCTCTTTTTTAGATACCGTTTAGGATATTTATGTTTTTTTCTTTGCGATTATACTTGGTTGTGCTTCTTTGATACCTTGGATGTTATTTTCTTTGTTTTAAAATGGTTAGGATGAAACCTAGAATTCTCCAATAGATTGCCATGACGGTAGTTAGCATTCAATCGAGTTAGGCACTAGGAAGGACATTAGTCTTACGATTAGTGTAATCAAGTTCTCGAATTTAGAATCTCCGATTGCATAAATTGTAAGATATCCTCCCGTGTTTTATTTGATTTCTAGCCAACCAAAAAAGATTAGTAGTGGGTCTTGTGTCAAAATTTATATAGGATTAATTGATAAAAAATGAACGTCCAATGTCACACGAGATATGAGCTTTGGAGAATCCATGTTGTTTATAATTGATGAATCATTTGCGGTGTTAACAATTGAATGGTCCATCCGTGGTCATCATTTATATGGACCATTCGATTCATCTCATAAGCAAGTATCTTAAACCTAATCTTACCCTCATTGGAAGGGGTCAATGGCAGCATCTTGAATTATAAATTGAGCACAAAATCGTGGAATTTACACTATGGATTTTTTTGTAGTTCGAATGATCCGGGACACTGCTTTTCGACAACATATGCTCCTTGGGTTGTCTACTTTTCTATTAAGATGAAGGTATTGGAATATCAATTTGGAAGAGATGATGGAAGCAGGAGTTCATTTTGGTGATTTTATTTTCACATGTGCATTAGATCTGTTCCATGAAAACCATCAAAACTGTGGTTTTTCAAAATTTTATCTACTTTTCTTTTCAATTGATTATGGATTCTATGTTTATTTGATAATCATCTTCAAAACTACAAGTAAGAAAGAGGGATCATGACCAATATTGGCTTCTCTTTTTCCGATGTTTTTATTTTTTAACTCTGGCATATGTTTTTTCTCTGTGAATACTTTATTTTTTCAAAAGTTTGGTTTATAAATGGAAAGTTTATGAAATGGTCTCACGGCTCGTAGTATACTTCTCTGAAACCCAAATCTTCTTCCCGAAAACGTTCAATATCCATTTAATTGGACCTCTCTTGTAACCAGGCCCCCCTTAAGCCCAGATCCATTCGCCAGGCGTAGAAACGACAATGAAACGGAATTGGCAAAGCGTGGCCGACCAACGGGCATAATTAGGAATCGAAATCTCAAATTGGAATACGAATTGTCCACGGTCATACTTCTCTCTCTGTTTTTTTTTTTTTGATCCTCAAGTGCGTTTGGTTTAGTATTTTGAAAAGCCAATTAGGAAAATACAAAACAGCACAGCCTAAAGGATTTTTGGTAAATGTAAATGCCGTTTAATAAACTACACTTTAAAAAGCAACTTTGAGAAAAATGCTGTTTAGTAGAAAATATATTTGAAAAGCCCTTTGAGTGATTCTTATTAGTTTTTAAATTTTTATTTGTTTAAAATTGAAAAAAAAAATAATGTATGCAACTTTTTAAACATAAAAATTGAGAATAATACTAAAAAAATCAAATATATACAATTAAAAAAAAAAAGGACCAAAGCTTTTGCCGAACGATTGTTGGTGAGCTGATATGGCGACAACAACCGCCGGAGGTCGCCTGACCTCAAGCGACCCTCGGCAAGGGTCACGCGACCAAGCAGCATGCGACCTAGGCAACCTCGCTTAGGTCTCGAGGGTCACTTGACTAACGGCCTAGGTTGCATGTCGCCTAGGTCATGCGACCTTGGTGTGACCCTCGCCAAGGTCGCGCAATGGGCGACCTCAACTGATGGCAGCCGTAGCCAAATCTAGTTCGCCGACGGCCATAGCCCTTCGCCAATTCAGCGAAGGGTTTGGTCCTTTTTCAATATAAAAAAAAATAACAAGGGACAAAATCGAAATTTTCAAGAATGGTTGAGAGTAATTTTGGAAGGAAAAATGAGTTTCAATATTTACTCAAATGTTGAAAGCCCATTGTTAGTTCTACTAGCATTGGGTTTTCAACATTTTCAATATTGACCTTCACTTGAAAGCTCCTTAAAAATAATTGTCAAGTGGTTCAATATTTCTCTAACGGGCTGGCCAATGAGTTAAGAATGCTGAACCAAACACACTTTCTGAAAAAAAGGATATTCCAAGAGGCCTAAGTGGGTCTTTGTGATCTCCTGAGGAAGAGAATTTTCCGGCCTTTCAAACCGGTTTGAATTAGCGGACTTCAGATTGGCTAGCAGCACCTTGCGATCATCGTCAACAGGATATAGGGCCCACGGGCTTTCTAGTTTTCTGGCTTAGGAGCTCCGCCTCAAATCTACTACCGGTCTCTATCTCTACAAAAAGATGATCCGCTTTCTCCTTCTTTAAGTCCAGAAGAGCTCGGAAGGCAGCTACGGTTTCGTTGGTCAACGCCGTATCGAGTTGAAACGTCGAGGAAGATGGACGGACCCGACGGACGTGATGCGGTTAGCAATCTGCCCAACTCGGTACTCCTCCATATTCTGTCCTTCCTGCCCACGAGAGACGCGTCAGGACAGTGATGGTCCCGGGGTTCCGTCACCCCTAGACTTCTACCCGCCACTTGTCTTTCGATCACTGTCCTTACCACGACTGCAAAAAAGTTGGAGACTGCTTTTGAAGTGGACGATAATTTCGTGAATTTTACCGACCACGTGTTGACTCTGCACGAGAGCCCCATGATTGATTCATTCCGTCTTAATTTAAACTGTGCGTCTGAGGTGCACCCCTATGATCCTGAAAATGAGGACTATGTAACTCCAGAGAGGAGAGAACGTGGAACAAACTGGATACGTGGATTCGTTTTGCAGCGAGGAGAAAGGTTAAGTTCCTCGATTTAGACTTCTTGCGGTGTGCTAGGGAGGAGTTCCCACATATTATTTATTTCCCACTTACTCTTTACGTGCTGCCCAGCATTGTTCTTAGGCGTAGAGCTGAAGCTGGCTTCCTGTGTGGTCAGACCGGTGGCAGGACGGGTCCGACTAAGGTCGCTTAGAAGATTGCTTATGAACAAATTTGACTTAACTGAAAACAAAATGGCTAACATCCTATCTGGTAGCCCGCAGCTGAAAGAATTGTCTCTTGATTCCTTGAAGATTGTTATGGCCTCCACGAGCCCAAATTCTGTTGTGGCCCATCTATTGAACAGTCAAATTTGGAAAGATGCGCCGGTCTTGAATAGCTTGATCTTACACAATCAGATATCAAACATTTACTGATTGATCACTATGGGGATCTGGAGCTAGTTTGTCCTAATGTGAAGATTCTTGATATTGCTAAGTGTTTAGATTATGTCAAGGTGACTAATATGTTATCACTGGTTGATACATCTCTTTGCTTCAGTGATTATAAAATATATCCGCCTGAAGAATATTGTGAGTTCAAATTGCTGCTGGAAAAGCTCAGCTGTAGTACTTATTTTATGCCATGCGATTTTGTCTTGCTTTGAGGTACTTTTGAATGATTTGGGTGCTGATCCTTCAGGTAAGGAGTATTACTATTTGTTTGATAATATATTCTCACATTTCAACTGTTCTAAATTTGTATAATAGAAGTTGGGTAAACTGATTTTGGATGGGCCTTGAAATGGACAGTGGCTGTGCCGTTTCTCTGCTTTGGCTTCTTTGTTCTGTTGCTTATTTTATGCTTCAGCTCATCGGGAAATGTCCAAGATGAAGAGTAAAAGAAAATATTATTTACTCAGGCTGGGTTCTTTTATTTATGCCCACCTAAACTTTTATAAGGTGGCCTTTCTTGCATCTGCTGGCCTATGAACTTTGAGCAATTGTAACCTATTATTATCCACAACCCACTCATGTAACCAAAAACTACAGTTTATTAGGTGTCTGTCTTCCTCGTGTCCCTGTTTGTTTTCAATTTTAATGTGACATCTATCACTTTTTTTAAATGTGCATGTCCATGCTCTTGTGATTTGTCTTTCTAATATTCTACATAATCTAATGAATTTCCTGGCGAGACTCTGAATCCAATGGTATCATACTAATTCATTTCAGTCAGTCCATACATACACATGCTCTTGAGCATCCACAATGAATGTCCTGTACTAATTTTCATTTAATGTCGGTCCAGTTAATTCTTTTTAAATTAGGTATTGACTATGTGGGAGTTGACAATTAACCATGCCCATCTTTGGCCTGGAAACATGTGACACTACAAATGCATCTGAGAAAGCAGTACGTCCCTGGCATTTGTAGCTTGTTGAGGAACTCCGATTTTCTTGAGACACTCACTATCTATGTTTATCCTGGAAGAGATGACAATAAAGCCAAGGTATAAATGCTTGAACTGTAAAATTTTGTTGGAACTTTCAAATTTGGAAGTGATGGAGATTATGAAGTTTCTTTAAATTACTAGCTTGCCGAAGCAGGGTGGAAGCTTGCATTTGAGTTCAATGGCTATAGTTACTGGAGTTCAGTGGACCGCACATCCGTTGACATGTACGGTGCCGTTTGGATTCACATATTTATTTTGTTGATAAACAATGAAATCAATCGTCTTGTTTATTGTCTTCACCTTGATAGGTGAAGACAATGGGGTAAGGATTCATATATGGCTTGCTTGGGGTATGTATCAGAGCTGCTTGCTATTTTATCTTGAATTGAAGAGACCCAAAAGCAATTTATAGAAGTCCATCCCCGGCAATTTGTCTCTACTGACTCTTGAGAAGTGAACTTTGTGCGTACATGCGTGTATATGAATATGTGAATATTACTGGCTAAGGGATGTTGATATCATTGATCATTATCGATAGATCTTAGACTAATTTGATTTCTAAAAATGTTTCCTGATCATCTATTCCTCAATTGGTGAACTATTGATTGAGCTAGCTAGGTGTTGCCACTAATTTGCTCGTGAAACATTTCCTCTTTATATTAGTCACCTCAGTTCTTGTCGTGGCATTGGTGCAATGTAAAATTTAGGCTCTTAATATGAACCGTGGACCATATCACCTAATAAGAAATTACACCATAGCGGTTATACACATATAAGAAATGATTGATTGACATTCTTTAATTTACTGTAAGAATAATAATTTGTTCTAAATTTCATAATACCACCATCAACTGTTCTAAAAACTTAAGCTCTTAAATAAATGAGTGGTTTAATATTTTAATTACGTTAATACTCCCTCTCACGCTTAGTCTGGTTTTTTGGACATTTAATTGAGGAGGTAAATGAGGTCTGGAAATATTTGAACTTAGAACCTCCAGCTTTGATACCATATGAGAATTTAGTGGAAATATAGCAAACTATTCTAAAAGTTTAAGTTATTAGATGAATGCATTTTTTTTTTAATTTTAATTACGCTAACAAACACCTCATGCTCTGATAGCAAATGAGATTTTGTACGACCACTGTCAGCTGTTTTAAAGTTAAACTATTATATGAATGTGTATTTTAATATTTTAATATTCTAATAATATAGAGCTTGTTGATCAAAGAGAACCCATCAAGATTGAATTTTTTTTCCTAGTTGAACATCAAGAAAGAAATGACTTGGTCGTTATTCTGGACAAGTAGTAAATTACCAAGCATGGCTTGAGAGGTCAAACACGTATTCAAATTCAATTTTATATGGACAATTTCTTCTCGTAAAATTTTGATTAGAAAAACGGAACTTAAGGTTCGCTAAACTTCATCATCCTAAATTGAAATCAGATAGGAAGTTTAGGAGATGACTCTCAATGGCCAGTATCGAACACTTCTGCTAGAATTGGAAGGATAAAACAAACTTGCAAAGAAACATGCGGTGTGAAAGTGTGTATACAAAAAAATAACGGACTCTTTGTTATCGATAAATGATGGGACATGATCAGTTAATTAAAAGTGATACAAGAGGATATTTGAAGGACTTGAGTTAATCAACACCTACACCCAAGGGTAATCGATAACGAGCAAGGAATGGTCGATGATTGAGAGAGGAGAAAAGAAAAGTTAAAAGTACACTACCCTCGACTCTTCCTTCTACTCCCTCTTTGAACCTCGTTCTTTGGCTTTGATATCCTCTCTTGTACCATGGCTTAGCTACAAAGCAAAAGTGGTAACGCGTCATGAATTTTACCATATGTTAGGCAAAGAGAATACACAAGAGTGCACGTTTAAGTAAAATGCTGAATGACGATGCCAACATCAAGTGGCAGTTATTTCAGTGAGATGGAATATTATATTTCCTTATGGATATAGGTTATTTGCATATGGAAATAGAGACTAAAAAATCAGAGAACGCAATTGTAGTTATTATTGGGGATAGTAACCGCTTATATGTAACCATTACTTTGTAGATTATAAATAAATACCCATTATATGTATTGTAATATCTCTCTCCGAACACCCTAACACCAAGTCAATTAAGTTTATTCGTTTGTTCACGGCAATTTCGTTTTGTTCCTCATGTATTTACTTTTTCTGCACCTTAAATTCATCTGCTCTAAAATTTCACGCCTAGTAATTCCTTGTTCAAGATTGACACGAAATCCATTACACGAAAAATCAAGATCAAATTTTCAATGAAAGATATTTCGCTTCTCCGGTGAATTCCCATTCTCGTTGAAACAGGAAGTATTGCCTTTTAAGGTCCGGGAATATGAACTCTCCCTGGGGGATTTTAGCGCTTACTTTGATTTTTCACGAAAATATCTGGATAAAGGTTTAGTTTTAATTTTTTTAGCAAAAAAAAAAAAGAATAAAAAGTGCGGCGTGTCTCCTCCCAGTACTTTCTCCTTCTCTCGATTTCATTCCCAGCGCATTCGCATGCTCAAAGCATTTGCGTCTTTTGTTCTTGCTTTTCCCGAATAGATTTCCTAATTTCGTTCCCCGGTGGAGGATTCGGGCGAACTTTCGAACTGCACATGGGCGGATCGGGTCTGAAATGCCTGTCGCTGCGTTCGGTGTGCGGGGTATGCTTTAATGGGGAACGCTGGCGATCTATTGATTGAAGGACATTCTCGTGGAATGCATATATATGCCGCGGTTGATTCTGTTTTTGCCCGTTCCGTGCTCTCCCCGTGGCATTTGTTCATCGATTTGATCAGAATCGGCCACGAGAGATTTAGAAGGAAATGGCGGGAGGGAAGCTCCATACATGGGAGGTTCTACAATGAGTGCTCTCAGGCCGGGATCATCAGGACAGGCGTGATGAGGCAACAGACATTCAGCTTTGCATCGAGAAAGTATGGGCGATGTTGGCTGTTGTTTTTCGCTGCAGTTCGATTTTTGGGTCGACAGTTAAAATTTATTTCCATGTCTTCGTGGATGAGATGGGTTATTGCCATCGAAGAATCCCACTAAGGCTGATGCTGAAGAAGCACCATTGGTCGAGTTTTAACCAGCTTTCTATTGCTATAGGACTCAAGCTGCATATTTACTGCTTGTCCCGGCGAATGATGATTGGGTTTCCGTTAATAACTTCTCAGCTCGGTTCAATAACAATTAGAGCATGCGAATTCAGCCAATGGCGAGGGGTGCATATTTCTCTGGTGGTGTTCTACGAATCTCCAAATGGGGTGCCTCCAAAAAGACCATCTAGTTTGCTGCGACTGCTGAATGAGATACAGGTTGATTTTGTATGCTATGAATTGATTTTCAAGCGTAGAATGGACTTTAGAAAGAAAGCATCTCTCCACGTGATTTGTCAATTAATAGTGTGATGGGGATGGTCTATGATTTTCTTCTTGATAACTATTTATCTGTCATAGCCAATTCCAAGTTCCAGATTTTGCTTCTAACTCTTGATTGTTTCTATGAGTGTCGAGCAATAGACTGAATCAAAAGCCATAAGAAGAAGCAGGAAGTAATAAGGACAGGGTAGCGAAATGAGCGTTGTATGTAATGTCACGTGTGCATAATAGCGCTAATACTTGAAAGAAGCATTTGGCGACATTACTTAGAACTTCTGTCTAACACTTAACGTAACAGTATTTGCTTGTCATTTGGGTTTTTGAAATCTAAGTTTGGCTCAACCATCAACGAATTCTTTGCCAGGGTCTTCACTTATGCTTTGATTTGGAGTTTCATAAGAGGGAAAATACTGACAAAATGGAGATGAGATGGATGATCTTCTGATATTGGTTGTCTTGGAGGTGTGGCTTGACAAGTACTCAATCCAAGGAAACCAAGAATGGGTAGTGAAGCTCAATTCTTCAACTGAAGGTAGCTGACTTTGTATCTCGCTACTTCTATTAACTATCATTGCATCAGTAGTCACAGGTGGTGTATGCAATACACACTCACATATTATGAGCTTCATCTTTATGCCGTTGGATATCTTGACATAAATTTTAGTAGACACCCCATCAAGTGAAGGCTGTCTTGTTTTTTTCACGGTGCCTTCCAGCTACAAATTTCCATTGTTCCTCTTGAGATCTTTCACATTTGATGCGAGAGAACTGTGTTAGGTTTGTTGAAGAAAAGCAGCTTTAAATGAGGTCTCTGACACTTGGGTGTTCCATCTTTGTTTGAGTAGTGACTTACCTCAACATTTCGCTTTTGAGGCATATTGCACTTAAAAGCAATTATGACTTACCTTACGGCACCTTCTCCATTGATGATTTTCATTCAGAGCTAGGCAATGCTGAATGTTTTGAGGCCATGGGAAATGGGAGGCAAATAAGGGACAAAAGGATTGGGAACTATGGCAGTGTCGATGAAGGGACAACGATGAGTATGGAAAATAGGAACAATGACAAGGATGAGATTGGAGAATCTGCTGACCAAAATGATGTTGTCTGGTTTTGTTCCCTAAGCAACATGACTATTAGCATGGAAGGGGCAGGGACTCTACTTCAGGAAAGGGCACAATGGTGAGTTCAGGAAGGGGCATGACTAGAATGGGCACGAGTTTAAGATCAGGGACAAACAAAGGTTCAAATTTGGCCAAGGCTGAGCCTCAAACATCGAGGTCATTAGAAGAACAATAAGGCAAGCATGAACAAGCACAGAAGCAAGCGGTAGATCTAAGGTAATATAACATATTTAGTGGATGTGCATGTTCTTCGTTCTTTGTATGTGCTCACCCCACAGGCAATGCAAGGTTGCAAACTCCACTTTTTCGGGGAGATTCGAGACCAATATGTCATAGTAGAACCCTATTTTCCTTTCTTCATTTCTCTTAAGGAGACCCAAATCCAACAAATATTGACAGGACGCAGATCATCTGTCTCCTTCCGTGGAAAAATCTTGTCTCCAAATCTGCTGTCTCCATTCTGTTATAGGTGTTTCCGGTTCTTCTTTTCTGACCTCTTCCCTAGTTTCATTTTCCATTCTGTTAAGTAGCAGCTTTAATCCATTCTTCTTTCTTGCCACTCGTCATTTTATGGTGATGTTGCAGTGTTCTCTCCTAGTTTTAATCTAACCACAGGAGGATTGGATCTTTGGGGTTTTCCATATGCCATAATATAATTGTCTAAATAATTTTCTATGCATTTATACTTCCTTGTTTTACTCTATGCAGAATTTCAGATTTACTTTCTTTTTGTTGTTTCTACGTATGATTCTTCTTGGCAAAACTTCCTTCACACGGAGTGTATATTTCTGCAGGCTATTTTATTTGGTTTTCATTTTCTTTTTGAAAGAAAATCTACTTTTAAGGTGTTGCCATCTATTTTAAAAGAAGTGCTAATAAGTTTACTTGGAAATCTGAAAACGTGAGGGAGGTTGTCCTCGGGTACCGTACATTTGTTGGGATGAATAGTCGTAGACGCTTTCTCTGGCAATTTAGGATCATCCTATAAGCAGCAGATATTATAGACTCTACTGCTCAATTTTATCGATCTACATTTGTTAAATCTAATTTCTGTTTTTCCTTCTTTATATTTACTATAAAAAATATCATAAAAAATCTTAAAATATATCTATTGTAACACAAATACTTTCATAAAAAAATAAAAATATACACTACAAACCCCAATCTTCTATCCGCGTAACACATGATTCGGTCACTATGACTTATGTGGACAACATAACGCAGACGGAGCTTGGGACAGACCTAGGCTTCATTATTAGACATATATCTTGCCAAAAGATGGCCATGAAAGTTATCTTCTGATTTCGAAATTAAATATTAGCTCCCTTTATAAGATATCTCATTAAGTTGACATAGGAAATCCATTAAATTTGTGGAACACTGTAAATCATTGATTAATGAGTTGCTGTTCAGTAGTCGGTGATTCTCAAAGCTTCATGAGTTAAAGTAAACTTCTTTAAAATTCTGTATAGCCACTTCATAGAACCATAAGACTAGAATCTGAAATAATTCGCATGGTACCCTCATAATGAAGGCGGAATTTGCTATCTGAGGACGTCAATCAAGACTTAGATTAAATTATCTGTGGAACCTATGCATAGTCTCTGTTTAGAATTAAAATAGTTTATCAAAAAAACATATCACCGATATGATGGAACAAAGCCTATGGTTTTTCTTCATAAGTCACAGCATAAATCTCATCCTGCTCTGTATAACACTTGACCTTCACAGCTCCCTTTTGGCCATTGCTGTCGTATCTTCGTACTTCAGCCAGCATATCATATGGATGACTAGAGTGATTTGGAAGATCATTGGCGTGGAAAAGTTGCATCGCTCTCTCAAGTCGCTGTGTAATCAAAGCCATATGATTAAGATATGTGAAGACCATATATAAATCTGCTATCAAGAAAGTTCCCACAGATAGGCCTAAACCCAGGTAGACCTTGCCTCAACTTATATTTTTAACGTTGACAATAGTTGTTAAGTCAAGTCTCCGAACTTATATTTGTACAATTGATCCTCCCAAGGCTCTTCACTTCATGTGCAAGTCCGAGCGTTGTAATTTTCCTCTGGGGGGCTCCTTATGTGGGCTTGGATTCCACTCTCGGGCTTGCATTGTATAAAATGCGCCAGGCTCCAATGGTTTGTTGAAGCACCATATATACTCGGAATATATTCAGTTTGGGTTCCTTTTTTGATTCGTTTAGAATGTCAAGTTTTAAATTTTTATTTTATTTTTTATTTTATGAGTGTTTTTTAAGCAAAAATAACATTTGATTAGGCCGAAACATAAATTTTCATTAAATATAGATATTACGGACTTGTTTGTTTAATCAAGAAAGGGCATAAATGTGACATTAAATTTTTTATTTTTTATTTGATCAGCACTTCCTTCTAGGAAGTTCCTAGAAGACTTGTTTGATCTGTTTCCTTGTGATGATGATTGTTTGCGGTAGCAGTAGCTGGATTGGGTCATGGATGGTGGTGCCTCATGTCTTCCACCCCACGTGTTGATTTCTTTGTGTCTTACAAGGCGTGAGATTATAGTCTTGTGAAGATGGGCAATTCTGATGTTGCGAAAATTGTTTATGTTGTCTAGAAACTAGCTCGGGCAACAAACTAATGCTCGAGCATGTGAGGCAAATTCCAGACATTCGGACGAACTTGATTTTTACCGGAAATTTAAATGATGACGGATTGAAAAGTCGGTTCAAGGATGGGAGTTGGAAGCTTGTCAAGGGGCGTCTCTCACTTAAGAGGAAGTGTCGTAACTCTTTACTGCACACAAGCTAAGGCGTACAAGGACCAAATTCATGCCGTGGAGAAGAAGCAACACCTGATCTAATGGCATATGACACAATGTATACTAAAGTTGCTTTGAAAAAAAAAAAAATCAGCAACTTATGCTTAGTTGAATCATATTTTGAAATTATATAAAAGGAGAGACAATTCAAGAACTTATGCTCCAACATACTCGCACAAATAAATAGAAGTTTAAAAGGAAACACAATATTGGAACTAGCAAGAAAATGGAAGTATTGGTGGATTATTTAAAGAATAAAAATTTACTCAAAGCTATTCCACCTATCAAAACATGACTTCTTATGGCACTCAAAACCAAGTTAACACATCATGCATCGTGATGCACTAGGGATACAACCAGACAAGTCCGATCATCTAGTCCAACCAAGCATCAAAAAGCATGTTATGATGAAAGAGATAATGAAAGGCACAAATTTTCGCCATAATAGGCATGCAACATAAGAATTCACTTTTTGCATCCAGCGTTAGCTCATGGAACAACAACCGATCAAAAGTGAAACTCACGAGAAAATAGAAGTATTGGCGGCTTGGAGAAGAAGACGACGTCCCAGACCCTTCCACTTCTGTTTATTGACTTCCTTGTTATTCAGATATCGGGCCACTAGAGAAAGGTCAAAACATAAGGCCTACAAAATTCATTAAAGCCCAGAAGCAGAGCTCGCATTTTCACGCATGCTCTCTCTTTTGAAGCTTTCACTCGGACATGTTCATGATTCTCTCGCATATGAGGCTCGATGTGGCTAATTCAATCTCCAATAATGACCTAAACTCACCGACCGGCCGAATGTCCCCAGGCCCAACGTGCAAGCGATTTTTACTGCTACCGGAACGTGAATTCTTTTGTCCAAAAAAATTATGAACAAAAAAATTGCAAGACCCACGATTAAGAAAAAACACAATTTATTTTTTTCCTCTTTTCTTCCGGTCTTGTTACCTTAGGAGACAGCCCATAGCTACAGACCAAAAAAAAACAGGGCCTCCGATGCCATAAGCACGACCTCCTTCACTGTCACTGTCGGATCTCTTTAGATACTTCTTGACTGGGGTTGAATTCACCGCCAGATCTCTCCAGGTAATTGCGGGGGAAGAGATTGCCAAAGTGAAACCGGATCTCCTTTAGCCTCCTCAGCACCTTCGCGCACGAGATCCTCGCCAACCTTTCCCAGTCTTCGTATCTTCCTGTCTTCTTCCTTTCTTTCCAATTGCTGCGTACTGACCCCACCACTCTCTCTTTATTCGTAATTACACTCTCACACTGAAACAGTGGTCTCTGCATCCTAACTGTGTAGTTGAATGCTCTTACGTCGGTAGTTTCGGTAGTTTCATTCTGCATTTTATACTAACAAGTACCGTGTTTTAATTTGAATGTGGCTTCAACCGATTTGGCTCAAGCATACCGTTTTATTGGCAGCGTCTTTGACCCGAACACCTCTAGTCATGTGCAGAAACCGAAAAATATGGATCTTATGGACGTTGAAACAGAATGTGCTCTTCTGCTCTTCCTACTTTTGGGAACTATTTCCTTGGTCACTTGCTCTACCAGGAGTTAAGGCTCTGCTGTAATCCTTAGAACTAGTGTCCTAATTGATAATTGAACGGCTTCAGAGTTGTATATGAACTATAAGAACTTTAAGATTTAGTGAGAAACAGCTAAACTGTGTGAATTGGAGGCTAAGCCTTTTCGGTTCAGAGAACCCAGGCGAGAGCATGGATACTGGGCCAGCTTGACAACAAATTGTCTAAATCGCAGTCTGATAGCTGAGGTAGGGCAGCAATCACCGGCCACAGAATTGGACAGGAGACCCCAAGTCTTAAACCTTATTCAATAGTTCTTCCTAATTTCTAGTTCACACTAGAAAAGTTGGTGCTACGAGTGGATAAAGGAAAGGCTAGCTCTGATTCGTGACTATTCTTTGCTTTTCCTTTTTTTTCTTGGTTCTTTTTTGTGATAAAGACCCGATGTTTTAGTGCAATCAAGTGGGGCAGGGTGCAAGTATCCGTCATTTATCCCAATTTATTAGGTGCACAAAAATGACACTCTCCGCTGAAATTGAATCTAAATCTACTTATTATGGCAGAATGTAGCACCTGTGAATGATCCAAACCGAAAAGCAATCAACAGTAGCTAATGGGAAAGACTTGGAAAGGGTGGAACACGTCTCACTCCCTTCATCTATATGCACTCACATACTTGTAAGACATAATTGAACAACTATAATCATGCATTGAAGAATAGAATTCAAGTATCGATTAGAATCACATATAGAAAACAGGACGTGAGATAGATCTGACCTCTAACTATTGTTCAAATTATTTCTCTAAGAAAATGTTTGGAAAAGCTAAGAAGTCACACAAGCCGTGTCAATTTTGAATGCCTAAATTTTCAAAAGGTAGGAAATAAAAATAGCACCGAAGAACAGGAACTCGATTTTGGGTCCTTAAAAACGAAGTCCCAAAGGAGTGATAAGACATGATTTCTTATCAATGGTGTTTATGAGTACTGATTAATGTTTCAAAGCTTTAGAAAATATCATTCCTAAAATATTTCCCAATAATGCCACGTGTTGCATCGGCTATTGGCCTAACGTAAGTTGATCACGAGCCTTTATCATATGTGCGCGCACACAAAAGAAGAGAGGGAGGGGGTTTGAGGTACATGGGGTCCTTAAACTAGCAAAAAGTACAAAAAAGGTTCCTGAACATTTTTTTTTTTTTTTTTGTATAAAATGGATCCCTAAACTATATACTTGTTTTGTTTGAATTGATTCTTCTATTAAAATTACAAATGGAGATGCTAATGCGGTCGTTAAATGCTAACATGGCATTTTATGTGTCAAAAAAAATTTCGCAGATATATTAGTTTGGGATTTTTGGTAATAAAAAGGTTAATTTGAAGTAAATTTATTACAGATATATAGTTTGAGGTTTTTTATAATATTAATCTAATAAAATAAGAAAAATCAAACAGAAATTCATTTTGAAGAAACGCATGCATCTCCATCTAAAAGAAGTTTTGTAGTGCATTCTAGATTGCATTGGTTCTGCTTAAAGATGAATTCATTCTGCAATAAATGAAATCAATTCAGGAAATTCATGAGAAATGCATTTGTATCCTCTTAGTTTTGTAGACGATTGCACTCTTTGCTCGCTTTGGTCCTGTCCACTCGCATATGAAGCTCCTGCAGAAGCGGGGGATTGTCCTCTTCGATCTTCTTCAATAGGTTATCCACGAGCACGTGCCCCTCCAAGTCCCCGAGCTTTGCGATGTCCACCACCTCACCGTCCAGTACAGACGCCCTCTCCAATCTTCTTCAACGTACAGGTGGAAGCAATGAGGGGCACCAACCTTCGCCTCAGCTTTGAGCCAGGGCCGCCCCCTCGCTGAAGATACGAACAAGAGCCGAAAAGGTATGCCGATCAGGAACGCGGTTGCACAAAAAAATAAAAAATTGCGGGACATGATTGAACATTTTTTTAACAATATAGGGATTAGGTGTCTTATTCCAAGAAGGAAAAAACAAAAAACAAAAAAGAGAAGAGCTTCTGATTGGCCTTTATGGTCTCCTAAGGAGTCTTCAAAAATTTCCAGTACTTGTTAGAAAGTCTTGGACGCCTTCGCTGGTGTCCACTCGATGCTGCAGAACGTTAGGTGGGAGATAGATGCCGGTGTCCACTTGCTGCTCCAGAGTGTTCGGTGGGAGGAAGACGATTAGATTTTATTTTAAAGTGTGTCGACCCACTTTGTTTCTTCCCTCGGACCAGTACAGAAAAAATCTCTTATCCTTTTGAGAAAGATTCGCGCATTGACTTGACGGTCGCACTGAATTAATATAAATTTCAAGGATTTATATCTAACACAATAATGCAACACCCTCAAATGACTTTATGTTATCTTAAAAATTAAATCTATCACAAAAAAAAAAAAGGTTGAGCTTGTGTGACTATGTATTCCAGTTGACTAGGCTAATGGTGTCCTTTACGAACATGTGCCAAACGCTAAAGTCAATATTTGCTACTTGTAAAATTATTTGTCGATAGTGACGTCTGCCAATAATTCTAGGAAGGTGGGACCTCGGTTCATTTCTAGGAAATGTAATTTTGGACCTGTTGGGTTGGACGTATCTTATCAAGCCAAAAAGAAAAAGAAAACCAAAATATTTTATATTGGGATTGAAGAAACAAAGGTGGGGTTGGGGGACCTTTTCATGGAGAACAGCTTGGACATGGGAGTTTCCACGCCCAGGTTTGACCGGCAGTTGGTTGGCGGTCGCCTTAAGTTAATACAATTTGAAGGAAGCCAAAAAACAAAACAAAAAAAATTAGCTGAAGATCCGGACCGAACTAACGTGCGACGAACCGTGATTCGTTCATATGGAACTGAAGCCACATGAGCGGATATGTAATTCGCAGGGTATATGACCCAGGCAGCTCGTATCAGAACACGGGAAAAACATTTGATTTTGGTCCGAATATAGATAAAAAAAAACATCCCAAGACTAACATCTTTACTTTTCTGTGCCAGTATAACAATTAGCAACACGTTTATTCAGTCGGAGATATCAATAGATAAGAGAAATAGAGATAGAGTTGCGTATAGAGTGAGTGATTGAGAAAGTGATCATAATAATCTCATAGTGGTGACGATATAAATTGATAGAGAAAAATAAATTCTCTAAATCATAAAGTCATTGTCGCCACACAATACTAAATAAAATTAAAAAATCTCTCCTCCTCATATGTATAGTAATTAGTATCTTGTCGCTGCCCCTTAGTTATGCCAACCCACTTTTGAAGTCACCAGTGTCCCTTGAAAAATTATTCATAAAATTTTAAACTTATTACATTTTTATTATTTTAGTCATGAATATTTTAATTAATTTATTTAATAATTTGAGTTTATCCGAACAATTTAGATCGAAAATCATTAATGAACGTTGACCATTTAATGAAACATGACCATGTTGATGTGAATATTTTTTATAATATTTTATTCTTTTCTTTTCTTTATTGTTTATATTAACCTATCTCTCTCGATCGTCATCTCCCTTGGAATTTCGTCCAAAAAAAAAAAAAAATCTTCTCCTTTGAACTTCCAAGTTCACTTCGACATGCCATTGCCAGTGAGGGCCGGGAAACCCGCGCTGGCCGCGGGCCAGCCTTCATTATCTATTCGTGGTTATTTGTGTGAATCGGTTCTAGCGACTAAGCACGAGCGCAT
Source organism: Eucalyptus globulus (assembly GCA_014182545.1). NCBI lineage: Eukaryota > Viridiplantae > Streptophyta > Magnoliopsida > Myrtales > Myrtaceae > Eucalyptus > Eucalyptus globulus. The sequence continues at coordinate 52,127,857 of CM024719.1, forward strand.
GCGCTTCGACCTTTGGATTCTATAGTTTTGTTTGCTGGGTTCTGGCGTATTGCTCTGCTTTTGCTGCCGATTCTTGCTAAGAACACCGACGTTTGCTGGGTTTCTGGTGTTTTGACTCTATTTGCTACCGATTTTGCTACCGATTTTGCTGGGTTTCTGGATTTTACAGTGTTGTTTGCTGGGTTGCTGGTTTTCTTGGTGTTTCTTTTTGCTGCGTTTCGGTGTTTTGCCTCTGCTTTTCCGTTGAAATTTGAAGACGGTTCCTATTCCAATGGAGAGGTTTTTATTTTTTTTTTTTTTGGACGAAATTCCAAAGGAGAAAACAATCAAGAGAATAAGTTAAAATAAGCAATAAAGAAAAAAATAAAAATTCAAATAATATGAAAATTTTATAAAAAATTATTCATATTAGTGCCCAAATCATACCACATTAAATGATCGGTATCAAAAATTAGTAATTTTCTACCAAAATCGACAGATTGATTCAAATGACAAAAAGTAAAAAGATTCATAATTCAATCGATAAAATTAAAATATTTATGATGTAATTGACAAAAGTGTAATAAATTTAAAATTTTTAAAATAATTTTCCTTTTCATTAGGTTGAACTGACCCCTCATCCCTAGGTGCGATGGCCTGCGGCGCCCGACCTGAACCGAACCGCCCGCTGCGACTCCGCTCAAAATCAACCTATCCACCCATTTGCCAGGCATCCACCTCGGAACCGGACCGCCGGTCCGGTCCTGCTCCCGGATCCATAAAACCGATTTTGACGAAATTTTTTTTTGTTTTCAACATAAAACAATTACGTGACATTACTTACCAAAATAAGAAATTACGTGACATCAAAACAAGCCAAAGAAAGAAAAATCAAATTTAAGACGTAGAACAAAGATTCATTTGTTGTAACTATAAATGTATCTTGTAGATAAAAAAAAAAACGCGAACGAATGGAATGCAACATTCTCCCATTTCCTACTTGCAAATAACCATAGATGATTAAATTTTCTTTGACCAAAGGTAAAGGTTCCCTAGAGAATTTGATTTGAGATGTGGTTCTTTTAAGATTTTTTTTTAATATTAAAAATGCGTCCTGGCCCGGCATCCCGGTATTTTGCACACCCCTACTCATCCCCTCCTCCCTCCCGTTCTCCTTTTGTCTCACCACACGTGCTTGTGCGTGACAAATCCCTTGCAAAATATCGAAATATTTTCCTCTCTTTGGGGAAACCATTTCCACTAAACTAACATAGTATTATCAAAGTTCGATAACGCTTTCAAACTTCCGTGGATCAAACCCGAAAAAGTCTTAGATTTTTCCAAATTTTTATTTTTTTTAAATTGGAAAATAATTTTTTATGCTATAATTGCCCATAAGGTGCAACGTCGGCATCAAGTGGCCATGTCAACATCTCCGTTTACAATTCTAATGGAACGGCCAACTCGAAGAGCACGGTTTAGTAAGTTAATTGGACAAAAAAAAAATGAGGGACTTGATTAAAATTTTTTTAATGATTAAGAAACCCGATGACTTTATCCCAAAGGGAAAAAGAAAAAGAAAAAGAAAAAGAAAAAGAAACTTCTGATCGACCTTTGTGTGGTCTCTCAAGGGGTCTTTAAAAATTTCCATGCGTGTTAAAAAGTGTTGGACACGTTCATCAGTGTCTACTTGCTAATGCAGAACATAGACAATTATATTAGAGTTTAAAGTGAGCAGGCCAAGTCTTTAAAGGTATCGGCAATCCCTTGCTCAGTTCATCTCCAAAAACTCAGTTCATTTCTTAGCTAGGCCACGCCACACCAACCTTTTTTTCTCTTTAGCGGAGGGAGATATCTAGAATTAATAAGCTTCATAGCTATGGCAAACTCAGGGGCCGGATCGCATGGTGATGCTGCCCGAGAAACAGGAGGTGAGTACCAAGTGTTCTTGAATTTCAGAGGGTCCGACACTCGTCATGGATTCACTGATTTCCTTTACCGCGACTTGATATATGCCGGAGTCCGTGTATTTAGAGACGAAGATGAACTCCATGAAGGTGAAGGGATTGGTGACAACCTTCTTCACGCCATCAACCACTCCATACTTTACATATCCATCTTCTCTCAGAATTATGCTTCTAGTAAGTGGTGCCTTCATGAGCTTGCGCTCATGACAGACATTGTGTCTAAGTCACAGGGTCAAAAAAGTATCTATCCCATTTTTTTCGACGTGGAACCTAAAGATGTTAAACTTAAGACTTCACTATATAGTGATGCTTTTCTAGAGCACGAGAAGAAGTTTCCCGTCGAAGTCAATGACTGGAGAAAGGCTCTTGAAAAGATTGATGAAATCAAGGGATGGAATGCGAAGAAAGACCAAAGGTAACATTCTTTTAAGATCCCTACCTATTTCAGATTTTGCACCCACATTAATCTGCATTCTCATTAATTTCCACCCAAAAAAAAAAAATCTATTTACCCGTGAGTAAGAATATCAGTTTTCATTTTCCAATTATGGAGAGAAGACAAACAAAAGTAGAGATTGCATTTGGTGCCGACTTTATTTCTCTCATTTATGAATGCTCCTCAAGAAACAACCAATTATACAAGGAAACAAAGATTCGGTGAAGAAAGATCATGTCTAAATATTCAATAGAAGCAAGAGTTATGAATGCTCCTTAAGAAACACCAGTTATACAAGGAAAGAAAGATTCGGTGAAGAAAGATCATGTCTAAATATTCAATAGAAGCAAGAGCATCTTTAGAACATGTAAAGAAAGACGAGGCCATCATCCCAGGGCCTCGGGGCCGTCATCTCGGAGCCTCGGGCCCTGCAGAGCTTGCATAGGTCTAAATCGAGGCCGGGCAACCTCGATTTGGAGAAGATGTAAGGAAAATCGTTCCCGACCTTTGATCTGAGGTCAACGATGGCAAAAAGTGGTGTGGCCACGAGCACAAAGAAGAGAGAGAGAGAGAGAGAGAGAGAGAGAGAGAGGGTCTCACGGTCTAGGGGATGCAGGAACTTTGCGCTCGTACGAGCAGCGGACCATTAGAAAGCGACCGAGGATGGACGGTGGGCAAAGGTCGATGGCGATAGGTGGAAGAGAGTGGTGATGGTAATTTTGATAATAAAATGGAAATTGGATAAATAAGTTAGGGATTCAATTTGAAAAATAATGTAAAAGTTGGGGATTCAATTTGTGTGGAAAATAGTTGTTGCAATTTCTCCTTATTATTTTTCTTTTCACCTTTGTTCAGGGTTGTCTTAGTAAAGTAAACAGCCTTGATATAGGAATCATCCATCTAATCTAATCCATAGCTACAAAGGTGGAAATGAATAGTGGGCCACTTGGCTCAAACATGAGCTGTGGACGAGTTGGTTGTGACATGGCAGTAAGGCGGCGTAATAAGACATTTGTTATTGTTTTGGGGGTCGTCGCATGCCATTTATATTAACAACTTAATATGCTTAACATCTTTCCTCAATGACAACACGTAATGTGGCTTCAATTGATAAATTTAAATATAGCACATGGTTCATTAACACCTACCATGCATAACTGTAGCATGTAGGCTCCCGTTAGCATCTCCAATGAAATTAGCTGTTTTTGCATTGTTTTTTTTGGAGTTGCCAATCTCTTATGTTTTTGGTTATGAAGTACATGTGCCCGACATGCCACTTGAGAATCTTGTACTTCTAACAAAAAGATGGAGCTATTGGAAAGCAAACTAACAAGACCTCTTCATTTTGTTTTCATATTAATAAGGAAGTCCGTCTTAAATGGATAAATTTCAAAAACACGATTTATCCTACTAATTCTATGGACGAGCTAAAGTGCAAGCCAAAGTTCAGATAAGTGAATGAAATTTAGGCATGTTTCCACTTGATAATGAGGAGAATCAAATTGCTCTTGCACACGCAATCCACGCACATATCTTCATTCTTTAGTCACCAAGTTAACCCCATGGAAGCCGGTTTATTGATTTTCAATTTTGAACAAATCTTAATATGTCACGGTTCTTAAAATGCAATTATACGTGACATAATCGGATTGATAGAAGAATGACATGTATAAGTTAAGACATTACGAATGATTTGGAATATTTTTTTTTGGGGGCTAATATATATTTTCACCAAACTGTAGTGTTTAATGGATAACATTGCACGCGTCTACATTATCTCGTTTCATAGTTCTCCTATTACGAGTGTTAGGGTTTTTTCTAGGCCTTGCTATATATGCCAAAACTTTGCTTATGTACGATATATTAACCACTTGGTAACTCCGGCAATCATGTCAGCCAATATTATGGTCTTCCGAAATTTTTATATTCTTAAATGTACAAAATATAAAGTGAATTCACTAAATTAGTCTATATTGATTATTCAGAGTATTTAAATATCCTTCGTGATGTATTTCAATCTTTTCAAGTTCAAATTTTGGCAAACCCACGTGTAATGTGTGGGTATGAAATTAATCTAGACAATTAACGAAAGCGCTTGTGTACATGACAGCCAAGCAAAGATTGTCGAATCAGTTGTTGAAAAGGTATTGGAGAAGCTGGAGACAAGACAAAAATTGGTGCCTGAACATTTAGTTGGACTTGATGATCGGGTAAAACACTTGACAGAATTATTAGATGTCAATTATCGTGATGTGCGGCTCATTGCAATTTATGGAATGGGTGGCATTGGTAAAATAACTATTGCCAAGGTCATCTTCAATCATTTGTCTTTCCACTTTGGAAAGTGTCGTAGCTTCCTTGAGGACGTTCGAGAAAGCTCGTCGACCAAAGAGGGCATAGTCGAGTTACAGAAGAAATTATTATCTGACGTTGTTGGTTCCGGATCAGTAGAACAATTCAAGGATAGTGAACATGGAATGCAAAGGATTGGAGACACACTCAACACTAAGAAAGTCCTTGTGGTTTTGGATGATGTTGATAATAGAGAGCACATAAAGAAACTAATAGGACATTCTTTGTTACATTTAGGATCTAGGATAATTATTACAACAAGAAATATAGCCATTTTGCAAGTTGAGGGATTTAAAGGTAAAATTCTACCGTTCGAGATGCTAAAGATGGATGATGGTCTTGCACTTCAACTTTTTTGTCGGCATGCCTTTGGTAGAGACATTCCTCCAGATGATTATCAAGAAATTTCAAGTGAAATTGTCTCAAGTACTGGAGGGCTTCCATTGGCTATTGAAGTGACAGGTTCATTACTTAGAAGGAGAGATGAAGCATTTTGGAAAGAGACGTTTGTCCGGTTAAGGAATGTACCTAAGGAAGGGATTTTAAAAAAGTTGAGGATTAGCTATGATGACTTAGACGTATATCAACAACAAATATTTCTTGATATAGCATGCTTCTTTTTCAATAAAAGTAAGATTGATGCAATTTACATGTGGACCGATTGTCAATTTTATCCTGAAAGAGGAATTGAGGTCCTCACCAACAAATGCTTGATAAAGATATTCGACAATGATAAATTTTGGATGCACGATCAACTCATAGACATGGGAAGGCAAATCGTCCGTCAAGAAAATCCAAGTGATCTTGGCAAGCGGAGTAGGCTATGGACTGCAAATGAGGTCCTTAAAATAATAAAAATCGAAGAGGTAAGTGAGAAATGTCTAATTTTCAAATAGAAGTCGTATATAATTTTTTTCCTTGCCTATTCAGGTTGTAAAACATAGTGGTTGGAAGTTGACAAACTTCTTCACATCATTGCGAAATTTCAACTGCAGAGGAAGGACAAGGTTCAAGCGCTTCAAAAAAATGGACAGGACCACTCCATAGAGATAACAAATGAAGACTTTGAAAGGTTTCCAAACCTAAGACTCCTCGAGTTACAGCATGGAACTTTTGCTAGGGACTTTAAAAGGTGTCATTCAAATTTAAGATGGTTTTCGTGGAGTTTTCCTCCCGAGAAGGATTTTAGGGCAGACAATTTGTATTTGGATCGGCTTGTTGTTTGTAAATTTCATTGTATTGATTTTGAGTATGATTCAAAAGCATGGGACTTGATCAAGGTAAATTACATGTTTTAATTCTAGTCTGCTAGTTCCCCTATGTACTATGCAATGGTTCTTACACTTGACATGCCATCCATTTTTACAGAGGGCACGGGCTTTAAAACTTCTATCAATTACTTGGTGTTTGGGAATAACGACAATCCCAGACATCTCTAGATGCTTGAATTTAGAGAGATTGACTCTTGAAGGATGCTTTGGTCTAAAGAGAATTGAAAGCTTCATTGGAAATTTACAATCGTTGATTGAGTTAAAGATCGAACAGTGCGAGCATTTTATGGATTTGCCTGAAGAAATTGGGAACCTAGTAAAGCTTCAGCATTTCTCATTGTCGAGATGTAACAAGTTGAGAGAACTTCCATGCTCAATTGGGAATTTAACCTCATTGACAGAATTAAACTTATCAGGTATGCGCCTTGCCAAACTTCTAAACTCCATTGGAAAATTAAAATACAAATGTTTGTAGTCTGAAACTTGATAAATTTTCTTTTGACAGACACGATAATAAGCAAACTTCCCAACTCCATTGGAAAGCTAAAATCATTACGCATATTGCGTTTACAGGGTAGATTATCTTCTCCAGATGTTTGGCAGTTACCTAGTGATATCAATATGTTGAACAATCTTGAAGAGTTGTATCTCTCAGGGCACAATGTGATAGGTGAAATTCCCATTGGAATTGGTGAATTGTCATCTTTAAGAATCTTAAATTTAAAGCGGACTGGTATTTGTGGAATTCCAAGGACAATCAACATGCTCCATCACCTCCAAACACTAAACTTAATTGGCTGTCATGAGATTCAAGTTTTGCCGGAGCTTCCCACGAGTTTGACCTGTCTACTTCTTGAATCTAAATCATTGCTCTCAATCCCTAATCTGTCAGACCTTACTAATTTGGTTGAACTACGACTAAGTAATTACCAATGTCTTAGAGAGAATTCAAAACCACTCATAGGATGCAACTTAAGGGGGATTGGGAGGTTATCTAGATTGAAAAAGTTGAAGTTAAATCTACTTGATGTCCCTGCACCTCCAGAATTAGCCTTTCTCTCTCATTTGGAAGGGCTTGTTTTGAGACACCTAGACCCAAAACCCCTCATGCAACTTCCGTCGTCCAATTGGAGCTTGAGAAATTTGGAAACTTTAAAGATCAATTGTTGTGAAGTGGAAGCCATTCCACTCGAGGGACTTCCACAATTGGAGAAATTAGTTGTTGACAGTTGTATACAACTTCAGAGATTATCCATCCCTTTGGAACTAGGAAAGCTCCGGAAAGTGTGCGTGTCATATTGTCCAGAGCTAGGTGAGATACAAATTGTGGGTCTTTCGAAATCGTTGGAACACTTGGGCATTGATGATTGCAAATCTCTAACAAGAATAAGTGGGTTATCATACTTGAAGAACCTAGAGACTTTGGGAATCGAAAAGTGCAATGTACTTACTAATGTCGAGGGCCTTGATGAGCTAGAGTCTCTGAAGTTCTTGAAGGTCATAAGTTGCATGTCGTTGAGATGGTTGATTGATGCATCTTGCTCAAATATACCAGATGATTGCGTTAGCAATATAATGTGGTGTGGAGACTCTACCAAAGATTCTAGATCTCCATCTAAAATTCTCGCACCTCTAGAGTTAGCTTCTCTTCCTCATCTAGAAGAGCTTACTTCGTTTGACTGGGACCAAGAATTCCTCGAGCAGCTTCCGTCCTCCACCTGGAGCTGGAGAAATTTGTCGACTTTAGAGTTCTATCGGTCTGAAGTGGATGACATTCCGCTCAAGGGACTTCCACGACTGGAGAAATTCACTCTTGAGGATTGTGTATGGCTTCAAAGATTATCTTTTCCTTTGGAACTGAGGAAGCTACGGAAAGTGCGTGTGTCAAAATGTCCAGAGCTAGTTGAGATACGAGTCATGGGTCTTTCAAAATCAATGGAGTACTTAAGCGTTGATGAGTGCAACTCTTTAATAAGAATAAGTGGGTTATCATTCTTGAAGAACCTGGAGAAATTGAAAATTGAAGATTGCAGGGCACTTATTGATATTGAGGGCCTAAATGAGCTAGAGTCTCTGAAATCCTTAAAGGTCGAAAGGTGCATGTCATTGAGACAGTTGATTGGCGCATCTTGCACAAAAATACCAGATGATTGCTTAGTCAATATAATGTGTTGCGGAGACTCTATCAAAAATTCTAAATGGATAATGCTTTTGAAGCATTATAGAGAAGAAATTCTTCTTATTACATCAAACAAGGTGTGATATCTTCTTCATCAATGTGTGGAACTTTTGTTTAATTTCTCTTTAGGCCAAATATCTTCCTTTCTTTAGTAACACAATATCCGCCATTTTAAAGTTGCCATTTTTTAGTTGCTCCATAATTTCTTAGGTGGCTGATTTATTTCCATCGTTCTCTAGTGTTGGATATTTAGGGTTATTAAAAATATTTCCTCCCTCGTTTTAGTTTCCCATTTTGTGTTGTACTTTAATCATTTACGTTGCATTTCTTTGTTTTTTTTTTTTTTTTTAATCTTAGTCGCTTATCTCTACTTGCCTTTTTGGTGTTGGATAGTTTTGGCTCTTTGATATTGCCAGTAAACTCATTTAATCATTCCTAAAGTATTAATCATCAAAAATTGCTTTCATAGACAAGAAATTAGATAAAAGATCACCAATTATAGATTTCAAAAGCATTATATGATGTTTTTTGTCTTCTAATTTTCTTATTATTTTGCAATAACCATAATTAATGCATACACTTAATGTTTTATATGACAGTAGTACTTATCAACGATTCGAGTCAATTATTTCATTAATAAGTTGTGGTGAAATTAATGTCAGATTATTCAATCATAACTGTGCAAAAAAAAAAAAAAAAAAAAAACTAATTAGATTCTGCCACGTGTTGCCACATGGGAAATGAATGATGAACATGGGATAGTTAGTTCGCAGTATGTATGTTTGATATTATGATGATCTCCTATGAATTTGTTCTTGACCTCTTGAGTGAAGATACTCGGAATGTTTGTTTTGTCTCTTTCTTTAATAATTTTGTTAGAATGTTTATGCAATTTAATTCAGAGCTAATCTATCCACTTGAAGATTAAGTAGTAACTGTGTATCCCATTTATTTGCTGCTTTGCCGGTGGCATGGGTATCCAGTGGGCTTGACTAGCTTTGTATTCTGAGCCACTAGTGGGCTTCAGAAGTTTTTTTTTTTGGTCAGTGGGCTTCAGAAGTTGACAATGCATTTTTAGTACCACTGCAAATCGTCAGCACGCGGGATTGACGTGTTTTTATTATACATGATTCTTTCAAATTAAATTAAAACACATATTGCTTGAACAAATACTTTTATATTATGTCAGGAAGTAACTTTAATATGAGCAAACATACTGTTTCACTAAAAAGTGCAACTTATGGACAGAAAGAGTTACTATTTGATCTTGAAGCATATTACTTTAGATTAATAAATAATACAACAACATACAGATTATCATAGACTGATTAAAAAAATGTGTCCCGCATTTATGGATTTTTCATTCTAAAAGTAGAAAATAGAACTCCTTTTCAGTTCCAAATGTAAAACAATAGTAGTATAATTGAAATAAATAGCTAACATTAAAGATAGTACTACATGAAGTACATAAAATTATCCAAAAAGAGTATATTATTGTAATTAAAGGGAATGTAACCTGAAGGATTACGTTCACCAAAATAATGACATTTATCCAGGTAAATAAATAAACCTTAGCGCGGGCTTACCCATCGGATGACTCCTACTTATGATTAGTCTGCCTTAAAGTGAGAAACAGAAACGGAACTTGATATGGAATTAGAATAGCAAGATTTTACTTCTTCTTTTTTTTTCCTTTACTTGGCATGGTCTGGAATAATTAGTGTAGAGTGATGATAAATTCTAAAGAAATTAATTTAATAAATTAATCTAATAATTAAACCATTAAGGTTATGTGGATAATGCATAAGGTGCTATATATAAATAATGTCGAACTCAGCCCCATTCTGAGTTCGACATTTCAGGTTTTCTGATAAAGCGTCAGACTCTGCGTCTGTGGGTGAAACCGAGACTGATGGCACCTCCTCCATTGATGATTTTCAGTCAGAGCCAAGCAATGCTGAACGTTTTGAGGCCACGGGAAATAGGTGGCAAATGACAGACGGAAGGATTGGGTGCTATGACAGTGTCGATGGCGGGAAAATCGCGAGTATGGAAAACAGGGAGAAATACAAGGATGAGATTGGAGAACCTGCCAACCCAGGTGACGTTGTTGGGTCAAGTTGCCAAACATGCGAAGGAGTTGAACACTACGAGAGATCCTGCAAAGCTAAAACTGAAGTTGAGGATCAAGGAGACTTTTCTTCTTTAAGTACTGAAGATTTGCATTATCTTGATTGTGCATTCCTTAAAACTTATGTTGAATTTCAACGTGGTCCAGGTGAAAAGGGACAGGACTGTGGAGACTGACCTAGTACCTGCGAAAACAGGCAAAGGAAGTTTGACAGGATGTGCTTCAAACCCAAGAAGGGATCCTGCAGAAAGAGGCAGGGGAAAGGATATAGCTTCAAGTTCAAGAAACGACAAAGGTTTGAGATTAGTTAGAGGCACAGCTTCTACTTTAGGGAAGGGCACGACATCAAACTTAGGAAAGGACATAGATTCAAGTTCACGAAGTAGCGCCACCTCGAGTTCAGGAAGGGCCAAAGGTTCAAGGGGCGCAACTTTGTGTTCAGGAAGGGGCGTGACTTTGAGTTTAGGATTGGGTAGGGGTTCAAGTTCAAGAATGGACACATCTACGACGGGCATAACTTCTAGTTCACGAAGCAACGCGACTTTGAGTACAAGAAGTGGCAGAGGTTCAACTTCAGGAAAGGGCACAATTGTGAGTTCAGGAAGGAACACAACTTTGAATTTAGGAAGGGGCACGACTAAAATGGTATCAAGTTTAAGAGCAGGGATACAGAAAGGTTCAAGTTCGGCCAAGGGTGAGCCTCAAACATCGAGGTCACGAGAAGAACAATAAGGCAAGAATGAAGAAGCAAAGAAGCAAGCGGAAGATCTAAGGTAATGTAACATATTTAGTAGGCACGCACGTTCTTCATTCTTCGTGTGTGCTCAACCCCAGGCAACGCAAGATTACAAACTCTACCTTTTTAGAGGAGACTTGAGACCAATATGTCACAGTAGAAATCTATTTTTATTTGAATTTTCCTACATTTCTCTTAAGGAGGACCAAAACCAACAAGTGGTTACAGGACACAGATCATCTGTTTCCATCCATGAGCCGATCTGCTGTCTCCGTTCTGTTATAGGTGTTTCCGGTTTTTCTTTTCTGACTTCTTCCCTAGTTTTATTTCCATTCCATTAAGTAGCAGGTTTAATCCATTCTTCTTTCTTGCCACTCAACATTATACGGTGATGTTGCGGTGTTCTCTCTAGTTTTAATCCAACCACAGGAGGATGATTGATCTTTGGGGTTTTCAATGGGCCATAATATAAATTGTTCAAATAATTGTCTATGTCATTTATACTTCCTAGTTTTACTCTATGTATAATTTCAGATTTACTTTCTTTTTGTTATTTCTACGTATCATTCTTCCCGGCAAACCTTTCTTTCTCTTGGAGTGTGTATTTCTGCAAACAATTTTCTTTAGTTTTGATTTTCTTCTGACAGCAAATCTTCTTTTAAGGTTTTGTGGTCTATTAATTTAAAGAAAGTGTTAATAAGTTTATTTGGAAATCTGAAAACATGAGAGACGTTGGCCTGGAGGTACCCTAGTCAAGGTGTTAGTATGAATATAGACGCTTTTTCTAGCAATGCAGGACCAATCCTATAAGTAGGGCGTATTAGTTATTCTTTTGTTTTTCTAATTCCATTGCAATTTTTTTCCCAAGCTCTTTTTTACTAGGATAAGGGACCGTGATGATTTAGAAGTTACTTTATATGAAATTCTTTTTGGACTTATTTCTTCATTTAATTCTTCAACGTTCACTTTCATCGATCTACTTTTGTAAACTTAATTTCTATTTTTTCATCCTTATATTTACTAGAAAAATACCATAAAAACCTTAGAATATGTCCACAGTAACATCAACACTTTCAAAACTTTGTTGGCGCCCCACAGATCCCAAACCCTCACGGTTCTGTCCAAGACTGCCCATGAAAATACTGGGGCTTACTTCGACACAACGGAATGCAACCAGAGCTGATGTGGCTCGTGGTAGGTTAAATGAAAATGAACGATGTTGTGGCGGCTGACGTGTGCTACAGTGGCGCCGTTTTGCTCTCTCTCGATTGCTCATGTCGATTTGGGACTAAATTCTAGGGGTGTTGGTTGGTGTTTGCTCTCTCTTGGTTCCTTGCCAGATCCGTGGATGTTTAACCAAGATTTATCCAAATAAGAGTTTACATTGTTCCAAATCCATGGTTGTTTCTACTGTCGGTGTTTTTCTGATTCTGGGTTTTGCCCTCTTTTATGGTGTTTTTATTACTCTTTGGTTATGCCAATACCACATCTTGTGCATTTTTCCCTCTTCAAAACTGCGCTTCTTACTCCTGCAACTTGCAGTTCTCTGTCTTACATGCTTATTGGAAGAGATGGATCATATTTTGCATCATTCAATTTCGTTAGATCTTTAATTTTCATATATCTTGGGTGCATCTAAATCTTGCTAGTATTCTGTAATTTGTTAGGATTATACACCAATGGTATTTGATAATTCACTGCAAGTGTAGTAGTTGAAGGTGGCGATCTGAACTTGGACTGTGATACTGCTGGGATGAACTTGGTGCTCTCATCGTTGTTAGAGCTCTAAAAGGCCACTGCTCTTGTTGTTGCGCTGCATATGCTTTTGAATGCCAGGGCAAGAAGATAACAATAGACTAAGACCCGAGCTATAGAGGAGCAGATGTGTTTCGATAATCTGCACAATCGACAAACCTTGGCTTTCTCTTTAGTTATTTGAGCTAGTCACGAGTATACTCAAAAAGATTTCACTTCCAAATTTTTGTTCCATAATTTTGTTTCCGATGATCTTATGTTGGCTAGTGGAAGGAGGTCTATTGTTGGAGGTGATGGTTTGTCAATAATCTGCTATAGATTTGGGATTGATAAGATAGTCCATTGTCGTTAAAAATGGTTGCTTTTATTCGCCAGTTGAATGTAGGACCAGCTCACTATTATGTGTCGTTCATTGTGGGTCCCGTGCATTGTGAATTTGAATATGTCGTGCTGTGTTTGAAGGCCTCTATTTCACAAAATTTCTAGTGTTTCCAATAAATCAACCTACTTCCTTATGTGTTATGCTGTGCATTGTCGAATTGAATTTTCCGTCAAGGATGCACTAGTGGAATTTGAGTTGCTGGCTCGTATTGGACAGGTTGATGATTGCGGTTTTTCAAACACATTGATCCTAAGTATGACAGAGAAATGATTTTTGGATTGATCAATGAAAAGGGACCATTGGAAATTATGGAGGTCAGTTGAAAGTAGAGAAACTCCACATTCTTGAAACGCAGCTAGAAAGGAGTAAGTAACAGAACAAGATACAAGTGGAAGTATCTCAACTAGGAGCAAGGGAAAAGATCTATTTTAAAGGCATAACTGTATTAGAAGAATTGATGTGCACAATGCTGACGTTGAAGTTAGACAAAAAAACACAACTTACGTTGCCTTAGATTGGCAACAATGTTGGATTGGGGATGGTCGTGTTGTTTGTCTATCTCTTTTGCTTTTGGGTAGCGTAAGTGGAGTGTATATGCTAGGCAAGAATAATGTTATGATGCCAAAAAAGTGAATATGTATTCAACTGTATTAGCAAATCCAAGTTCGTGTTGAATTTACTTAGTGAATCCATGTTCTATTGTGTTTAATTGTCTGCAATGAAGATGTCTTGTTTGTATACTGCACACTTATTTCAGATTCCTGTAGTAGTACTATCGTGTTATGATGTCACACAGGCTGAGAAGATAAAGGACTTAAGTTCTTAAACTTTTAATAAATAAGGTGTTCATGATTGGAAGGGGAGGGATTTGCTTGGAGATGAAGAAAAAAGGAAACAGAACAACCCTGCATCTACAAACAGAACAACCATCACCAATTATATGCTTCAAATGAGATCTAAAAACCTCTCTTCATTTAGAACATAGATGATTGCTATAGTAAAAAACAACTGGACAAGTTGGTATATGGTTCAGAAAACAAAAGAAAACAAAAAAAGGGGAAATTACAATCAACTTAAGAAATTACAAAGAGAAAAACCAACTGGACATTAACTACCAAGTTGGTATATGGTTCAACCGACAGAAAGAAGAGGAAATTACAACCGACTCTAATGATCACAGCACATCCATCACAGCCACTTGTCGCTGTTCCATTAGTCTTTGCAGTGGCTGTCATGGAATCCTTCCTTCTTATGTCTCTGCAACATGGAGATTAAAAGAAGAAAGAAAAAAGATTAACAATGTTGTTGCCATTTTTTACCCTATCACGTTGGTCCTCTCTCAAACTAGCTCTTCAAAGCGTCAAATCGGCCTTTCAGAGCAACAGATCAAGATGATTTCTACCATACCCTCACTAATGCACCATATGTCTGCCTCAAAGAGTCAGCAGTTTCTTCGCAGTTCGTGAGAACACTTTAACTGTTCTTTAGCGAGTTTGGGTTTCCGATCAAGAACCACGTCGAGAATTTCATGTGTCCAGGCATTACTGCTATCTATAGATGAGTCTCGCTATAATAAGATTAAGAGCCCCACCAGGAATCATCGAGAACCAGTGGATCATCTCTTAGCAAGGACAGCAAGGAAGCTGCGTGTCCTTTTCCTATTTGTGAAGTCTCCTCTCCATTTTCGATCTGGAGACAGACCTAGGTCTCAGCATGGGACTTATATATCTTGCTAGAAGATGGCCATGAAAGTCATCTTCTGATTCCGAAATTAATTATTAGCACCCTTCACAAAATTTCTTATTCAGTTGACATTGGAAATCGATTAAGTTTGTGAAACACTGCAAGTCATTGATTAATGAGTTGCCGGTAGTTAGTCCATGATTCTTGAGCTGCATGAGTTAAGTAATCTTCTTTTAAATTCTGCACCAGCCCTTCATAGAAGCATGAGGCTAGAATATGAAATAATTCGCTTGGTACATTCATAATAGAGGCGGAATTTGCCATCTGAGGAAGTCAACCAATACTTGGACTAAATTATCTGCGGAAGCTATGCATAGTCTCTGTTTAGATAAATTACCAAAAACACATACTGCTGATATGATGAAACAAAGCCTTTGGGTTTTCTTCATAACTCGCAGCTTAAATCTCGTTGCACTCTAACACTCAACTTCACAGCTCCCTTTTGGCTATTGCTGTCGTATCTTTGTACTTCAACCAGCGTATCATATGGATGACTACAGCAATTTGGAAGACCATTGGCCTGGAAAAGTTGCATCGCTGCCTCAAGTTGCTGTGTGGTCAAAACCAGATGCATAAAGATATGTGAAGGCCATATAACTTGTTCCCATGCAAGTTCCCATAGATTGGCCTAAAACCCAGATAGACCTTGTCTCAGAGAGGGAATACGTAATGTGGACAATAGTTGTTCAGTCAAGTCTCCAAACTTATCAGTTAATCTTCCCAAGGCCCTTTTGAGTGTTGTAATTTTCCTTTCTTCTTCTTATTTATTTATTTATTTTTGGGGGGAGCGGCGCGGGGCGATGTGGGAGGCAAAATGGAAGTTGAGTTCTCGGGAGCTCCTCATGTGGGATTGGATTCCAAGCTTGGGCTTGCATAGTATAAAACCCGCCAGGCCCCAGTGGTTTGTTGAAGCATGTTATACACTCGGGATACATTTAGTTCAGGTGCCCTTTTTGATTCGTTTAGAAAGTCGATTTTTAAATTGTAGATTTTTATTTTCTGAGTGTTTCTTAAAGCAAAAATAATATTTGATCTGACCGAAACATAAATGTTCATTAAACATAGATATTACGGACTTGGTTGTTTGATGTAAGTTCCCTAGAAGACTTGTTTGTTTTGTCTCCTTGTGAAGATGATTGTTTGTGGTGCCTCATGTCATGCACCCCATGTGTTAATTTCTCTGTGTCTTACAGGGTGGGAGAATATAGTTTTTTGAAGATGGGCAATTCTGATGCCGCGAAAATTGTTGATGTTGTCTAGAAACTAGCTTGGGCAACAAACTGATGCTCGAGCATGTGAGGCATATTCCGAACATTCGGATGATCTTGATTTCTACTGGAAATTTATATGATGACAGTACGGAAAGTCGGCTCAAGGATGGGACTTGGAAGATAGTTGAAAGGGTGTCTCGTGCTGACAAGGGGGAGGAAGTGTCGTAACTCTTTGCCACACACAAGGCAAGGCGTGCAAGGACCAAATTCATATCGTGGGAGAAGAAGCCACACCTGATCTATGGCATATGACACAATGTATGCATATGTTGCTTTGATAAAACAAAAAATCCAGAAACTTCAATGACTGAATTTTTTTAATAAGGAGCCGTTTTATATATTTCTATGTACATTTTTCTTAAGTGATTGTAATGTCGGGTGTTACACAACTTAAAAGTTAGGTCTGAGTGCTAATTTTGTGCGTACGTGGTCACCTTAGTCATCCATACGAATGCTGTTAAATTGCTAGTTTATCATAGAATGTGGCACTTACAAGCATACTTATCTAGTAGTCAGAGCTCGTGAAGATCCGATTATCAGGAGCATTGGAATCATTGGAGAGCCTACATATTGACACCCGTCAATCTCTAGAGAGATTTGGATATCTCCTGGAACATCTAGGCTATAATAATGCAAAAGATATCGAGTTACATGATGGATCACAATCTTCAAGTGAGTTGGAAAATTATGTGGGACTAATATTGTAACATCACGGGCCCCAATGTATAATATTGTCCACTTTGGGTCACCTGCTCTGGCGCGGACGAACCGCCATCCCAGCAACGGTCTTTTCCCTCACGGCTTTAAAACGTGTGTATTGTCCACTTTGGGTCACCCGCCCTGGCGCGGACGAACCGCCATCCTAGCAACGGTCTTTTCCCTCACGGCTTTAAAACGCGTTACACAATTAGAGGGACCCAAACTTTATAAGTTAACCAAGACCTCCCTCCCTATGCGATGTGGGACAAGAGAGGAGGTTATTACACTTGTAACATCCCGAGCCCCACTGTGTAATATTGTCCGCTTTGGGTCACCTGCCCTGGCGCGGACAAACCGCCATCCCAGCCACGGTATTTTCCTTCACGGCTTTAAAACGCATTACATAGTACACGTTAGAGGGACCAAAACCTTATAAGTTAAATCCAAGACCTCCCTCCCTATGCGATGTGGGACAAGAGAGGAGGTTATTACACTCTCCACCTCTTTAACGAGAATAGCGTCCTCGCTATGGCCCCACGGCATCGTAACGACATTCGAGCCGTGGTTCCACACGCGGTCGGGAGTCGGCTCGATACCACTTGTAACATCCGGGGCCCCACTGTGTAATATTGTCCGCTTTGGGTCACCCGCCCTAGCGCGGACGCGTTTTTTTGCCGTGAGGGAAAAGACCGTGGCTGGGATGGCGGTTCGTCCGCGCCAGGGCAGGTGACCAAAAGCGGACAATATTACACACAGTGGGGCCCCGGATGTTACAAATATCCCTTAGGAAGCGAAGATGTTTCACTGTTTTAAGTTACCCGAACGTACTTGAAATTCTAAGTTGTGGGTGCTTTGGAATCGCCAAAAGAATTTTATATTTACGACTGCGGATTTCTAGGAAGATTAGGTGAGTTATCAAACTTGAAGATCCTGAAGTATTTTCATATCTAAGAGGGTGATGAACTGATTCATGTTGAGGGCCTTGATGAATTAAGGATTTCCAAAATTGTTGACGGCCAAATTGTGCATGTCATTGAGAAGGTTGATCGATGTGTCCCCTACAAACAATGCCCGACCATTGCCTTGCCATTTCTGTTTTTTCAGATTTTGCCTCGATCGGAGCCTTCTCTCTCCCGTTCGGCCGTCAATTCCGCTTAGGCTTGACTGCTCTACCCACTTCTCCATTTCTTTTTAGTATTCCGGCCAGTTTAAGACGGGCATAGCTCATGTTTTTGGCCGGTCCACAAGAGGTTCGCAGCAATCTTGCCTGAGTGGACGTTTCGCCGGGACATGTTATTCTCAAACAAAAATGTCTCTAGTATCCAAGTGATGGCAAAAAAAAAAAAAAAAAAAGCAGCGGTAAAGAACGAGAATGACGGACCATGGGTCAAATTCATTCATTTTAGGCAGATTCGATATCTAATTTTCTTGTGAAATGATTGAGTAGATATGCACATTCTTCATTCTTTATGCGTTTCATGCCACGGGCAATGCAAAGTTATAAACTCTACTTCTCTAAGAAGACTTGAGGCCAATATGTCAAGGTAAAATTCTATTTTCCTCAAATATTTTTGTACATTTTTCTAAAGGAGACTCAAAACCAGCAAGTGGTTTTGGAATGCAGATCAACCGTCTCCTTCCAGAGGCCAATCTTTTGTGTCCCAGAAAGAAGACCGCTCGCACGCGTCTTCAAAGTTTTCTATGGGCGCCTCTTCATTCTGAAATACAAGTGATGGCCTCTTCTATTCATTTACTTTTTTTTAGTGAAAACCGCATGTAATGGTGACTTTGAAATAGTCACTTGCTGTTGGATTTCATTTCTTGATCACCTCCAATCAAATTTAATTCCTTTTTTTCAGCATATGACGTTAAAAGCATAATCTTTTCGATTAATGATCCAACACACACTAAAAATTGAGTTTTAGTAACCGGAGCACCAAATCCAATAAGAAAACTAATGAAAAAAAATCGATATTAGATTATATGAATACCAAATCACTAAGCACACTAGAGTCATTATGTGCCTAAAAAACTCAGTAAAACACAATCAGTATATGAATAAATCTCATCGAACCCGTTCTTACTTCAGAAAATTTATTGTGAAAATCATTGGCATCTTGCTCACTCTCGAACACCATGCCTATTGTTGATACATACTACATGACCAAGGGTCAACATTAGCCCAATTGAATCACATTTAGAAAACATATAAAATGAGAGACAAATCAAGAACTTATACTCTGACATACTTGAACAAATGAATAGAAATTTAAAAGGAAATACAATATTGGAAACTCGTGAGAAAATAGAAGTATTGACGAATTATTTAATGAATAAAAATTAAGTTACTCATAGCTATTTCACTTGTCAAAACATGACTTCTTATGGCAATCAAAACCAAGTTAATATACCATGTATTGTGATGCACCAGGCATACGACCACACAAGCCCTATTTTCTAGTCCAACCAAGCATCAAAAAACATGTTATGATGAAATGGACAAAGAAAGGCATAAATTTCCACCGCAATAGGTGCGCAATACAAGAATCCACTTTTTGCATCCAACATTAGCTCATGGAGCAACAACCGATCCAAAGTGAAACTCACGAGAAAATAGAAGTATCAGCAGCTTGGAGAAGAAGACGACGGCCCAAACCCTTCCACTTCTGTTTGTTGACTTGGTTTCCTTGTTATTATATCGGGCCACTAGAGAAAGGTTAAAACATAAGGCCTACAAAATTCCATAAAGCCCACATGCAGAGCTCGCATTTTCCCAGCCACGGCATGCTTTCTTTCTTGAAGCTTTGACACGGATACGAGGTTCGATGTGGCTACTTCAGTCTCCAATAACGGCTTAAACTCACCGGCCGGTCAAATGTCCACAGGCCCAACCAACAAGTGATTTTTCCTGCAACCGGAACATGGGTTCTTTTGTCCAAAAAATATGAACAAAAAATTGCAATCCCTATGATTAAGAAAAAACTCAATTTTTTTTCCTTCCGTCTTGTTACCTTAGGAGACAGCCCATAGCTACACACCAAAAAAAAAAAAAAAAAAAAAAAAAAACCATGGCTGCCAATGCCATATGCACGATCTCTTTCACTGACACCATCGGATCTCTTTAGATATTTCTTAACCGGCGCCGAATTCAGCACCAGATCTCTTCGAGTAGTTGCCAGGGAAGAGTCGCCACGGCGAAACCGGCTCTCCTTTAGCCTGCTCAGCACCTTCTCCCACGAGATCCTCACCAACCTTTCCCAGTCTTCGGCCCCGTTTGGTTCAGCTTTCCCAAGGGGCTTTGAGCCCCCAAAGCCCCTTGGGAAAAAATTAACCCCGTTTGGTTCAGCATTTGAAGGCTCCTTGCCAAAATGCTTGCTTCTAAAATGCTGAAAGCCCAAAGCTGGTGGGGACCTGCTTTGGGCATTTCAGCATTTTCGGGATGCTGGTGGGAGGGTTAGTGAATTTTTGCTTATTGCCCATTTTGCCCTCAAAATTTTATTAAAAGTCCCATTTTATCCCATACAAAACATAACCCTACCTTTCTCAACCCTACCTTTCACGATTGCTCTTTTCTTCTTCGCACGTCCGCTCTCGCCGATTCTCGCAGCATCACCTCCACTCTCGCAACCAGTCGTCCTCGTCTCTCTCTCTCCCCCGAGGCGCCGCACGGGTTCGCTGATCACAAGGCCGACGCCCTCTCGGTTCGATCCCCGGTGAGTGGACCTTCTTGAGAAGAAGCCTTCCCTTGTGGAATGCGATTCTGCTGAGTTGATTTCTCCTATCGTCTCTCTCTGCGTTGTTGCCTCCGCGAAGAGCAAGAGATCATTTGATTTCATCCCTTGCTCTGGGTTTGATCCCTAGGGTTTCTCGGGTCCCCAAATCAGCTCTCTCTCTCTCTTGTTTTCTAGATCTGCTGGATTTTTCCTTTGCAATCTCATTTTGGTTTCTCTACACACACTTTCTCTCTCTCTCTTCGGTTGCCACTCCGCGATGGTGATCCCTCTCTCTTTTCTCCCCCTGTTCTTGTTCGTCCGTCTGGGTGTTTGTTCAATTTCAATTCGCGGGTATGATTCTGTTTTTCTGGTGTTGTCGTTCTTGCCCCTCCCCGCTTCGCTGGGTATTTAATGTTTTCTTGTTTTCTCCCGATGTGGGAGAGAGAGACCCGGGTCTTGACTTCGATCGCGTGTTTTCTTGATTGACAGGATTTAGAGCCGGATCCGTGGGGACGCTGAAGCAAAGGGGAGGAAGAAGGAAGCAGTAACAGCAGACCAGGTGCAAGCTCTGTGCTTTTTTGACTTGTTCAAAGGTTTTTTTCTTGTCTGTGTATTCTGGGGAAGGAGGGTTTTTGTTTCCCCCCTCTTTGCATGCATGTGTTTTGGTGGTTTATGTGCTGGTGGGTATGTTTCGGGAGGACCCAATTTAGGTTGGGCTGCTTCTTATGTATCCGATGAATCTTAGAGCGTTAATTGGATCAATTGTGTAGGTCTGCCATATGAATGCACTGTAAGAACAGCTTTGGGCAAGTAAATTATAGTATCTATAATATATGAAAGGTTAACAATGGGTGCGATGAAAGTAGTATTTGTCATGTCATCAGTTTTATTTTTTAGGACAGTGAATACTTGTGATGATAGTTTCCTAGAAGGTCAACGTAAGACACATTTTTCTTCCTATGTGGGATGCTTTTGTCAAACCCCTTCATCAAGCACCTTTTTCAGTTTCCAGTGGCTTCAATTCAGATCAGAACGTTTCTTTACATTTGGTTTTGACTACGGTAGATTCCATTTTGGGTAAGTGCTGTAGCTTACGTGAACAACGTGTAGGACATTGAGTCATTTGATTCAAGCTCAATATGGATATGTTTCTCGTCATGATTACATGATCGTGAATAGGACTTCTCAACCCAAAATTGTCAAGAAAATCAGCTTGCTGAAAGGACAGCTCAGTAATTCAGAGCCTTCTGTTAGCTACTATTTTTTCATGCATTAGGCATTTTCTCCACTAGCTTTGAGACAATTATGGGTTCATGAATCTGAATGCAAGAACAGTCCTAGAAGATGTTAAAAAAGAATTGTCCTATTTCCTACGGTCCAAGAAGTTAAAGTGTGTTATCTACTTTAGGAAACAGCATAGGGTGAGAGCAGCAATATTCTCTGTTTTGGTTTGCAAGATGATATATGGTCATAAAAAAACACCTACCTATTCGACACCCACGTCTTGGTTTCATTTTGCCCGAATTGCAGGAGGGATAACTTCTAGTTTGTTTTTAAGTATAATGTTTTTGTGTGTCCTTATTTTTCTCAATGTTAGTTTTCTTTTCTTTAAGTGAATATCTTCTAGTTTTTTTAATAAGAGAGGGCTTGAGTGGTTGATATTGTTTGTTTGTATCTCTTAAATTTGTTCTTTACTAGTAGATGAATTCATCAAAGGAAAAGGCATTTTGGAGCTCGGAAGATATAGAAATTTTCCCCATCCTCCTCCAGGTATGTTATTCAATGGTTTAGATACATCCATAAATCTAATTGGCATATGTTGATTAAATTTACAATATATTTATATAGGTAAATATTACTTAGTAGATGCTGGATATCCAAATCTGACTGGTTATTTGGGGCCATATAAAGAAGTTATATATCATTTGCCAGAGTTTCGAGAAGGTCCTTCACCTACGGGATATCGAGAAGTGTTCAACCGTGCCCATTCCTCGCTACGCTCGGCAATTGAGCGAGCCTTTGGTATATTAAAACAAAAAGTGGGGGATTTTAATTCATATGCCAAGTTATCCATATGAAAAGCAAGTGCAAATTGTGGTAGCGGCAATGACTTTGCACAATTATATACGGAGAAATAACGTGACGATACGGATTTTGAACAAGCGAATTGGATCTCAATTATGAATATTCAATTGACCATGAGGATGCAAATGAAGAGATGGGTGCTTCAAATTCGTATACATCTTCAGACATGGCACATTTACGTGATGAAATAGCCATAAGTTTACAAAAGTTTGTAATGTTAAGTATAACGTATTTCTTTTCTCAGACATATATGATCATGTGTACTATCATGAAATGACTTTCTAGTCAAATTTGTATGAGAGGAACTTTGTTTTATTTTTTTTCTTAATGATGACCTCCATTTTTATATGCAGTGCTTATTCAAAAAAATTAGCATCCACAATCGGTCATTTCATCGTTCATCGAATAAGTTCTTTCTTCTTTCTTTTTTTTTTCTATATCATTTTTATCTTTTAACAATTAATAACCCAACTTTTATCAATACACTAAAATGATCATTAATTAACGAAAATGATTAATATTATAATAATTTAAAAAATATTCAAAGTTGAAAACAAACCTAAAAGAACCCTAGGCCAAAAGTCGGGTTTTTGCATTTAATCTATAATCAAATTCTTTTAATATAATTTTTAAATAAATTTATTAATATGTATCTTTTACATTACTCCCAATATGAAAATGTAAATTGTTATATAGTCATTATTTTTTTTTTTTTTTGTAATTTTTAAAATATTAAAAGTAAAAATTTTAATTTGGTCACACCAAAGAAACTTTTTCAAGTATATGTTTACTAAACAAGTTTGCAGATTCCCCCAAAGACTTTCCAGGTTATAGTTTACCAAACAGTCTTTGCATTCCTCAAAGCTCTTTGAGCTAAAGACATTTGCATTTGGGAAAAGCCTTTTCCCAAATGCCGAACCAAACGGGGCCTTCGTATCCTCCCGTCTTCTTCCTTTGTTTACAATTACTTAATACTGACCCACTCACTCTCTGTCTCTTCGTAATTACAGTCTCACCCTGAAACAGTGGTCTCTGCATCCTACTTGTGTAGTTAACTGCTCTTATGTCGGTAGTTTCATTAATATGCATTTTATAATGACAAGCACCATATTTATCTTGGTATGTCGCTTTACCCGATGTGGCTCAAGCATACTGTTTTATTGGCAGCGTCTTTGACCCGAACGCCTCTGGTCATGTGCAGAGACCGTAAAATATGGATCTTATGGACGTTGAAAAGGTATGCGCTCTTTTGCTCTTCCAACTTTTGGGAAAAATTTCCTTGGTCACTTCCTCAACCAGGAGTCAAGGCTCTGCTGTATTCCTTAAAACTAGTGTCCTAATTGATAATTGGAGCTTCAGAGTTTTATATGAACTATAAGACCTTTGAGATTTAGAGAGAAACAGATAAACTGGGTGAATTGGAGGTTAAGCTTTTTCGGTTCAAAGAACCCAGGCGTGAACATGGATCCTGGTCCTGTTTGACAACATATTGTCTAAATCGCAGTCTGATAGCTGGGTAGGGCAGCAATCAGCGGCCGCAGAATCAGACAGGAGACGGCCCCAGTCTTAACCTTGTCCAATATTCCTTCCTAATTTCTAGTTCACACTAGAAAAGTTGGTGCTACTAGTGGTTCGGCTAGCTGTGATTCATGAATATTCTTTGCTTTTCCTTTTTCTCTTTATTGTGATGTCCGTGTTTCTAGTAAAGGCCCGATGCTTTAGTGCGATCAAGTGGGGCAAGGTGCAAGTATCCGTCAGTCATCCCAATTTATTAGGTGCTCGAAAATGACACTCTCCGCTGAAATTGAATCTAAATTTATGTATTAAGGCAGAATGCGGCACCTCTGAATGATCCAAACCAAAAAGGAGCCGACAGTAGCTTGCGGGAAAAGACCTGGAAAGGGTGGAGAATGTCTTACCCCACTTCATCTATATGCATTCACATAGCTGTAAGACATAACTGAGCAAATATAGTCATGCATTGAAGAATAAAATTCAAGCATCAATTAGAATCACATGCAGAAAACAAGACCTAAGACATATCTGACTTCCAATCATTGTTCGACTTATCTCTCTAAGAAAAAGTTTGGAAATGCTAAGAAATCACACAAGACATGTCAATTTTGAATGCCTAAATAATTTTCAAAAGTAGGAAATAAAAATAGCACTGAATAACAAGAGCTCGATTTTGGGTCCTTAAAAACGAAGTCTCAAAGGAGCGATAGACATGATTTCTGATCAATGTTGTCTATGAGTCCTAATTAATGTTTCTAAGCTTTAGAAAAAAATTATTCCTAAAATATTTCCCAATAATGCCACGTGTCGCACTAGCTATTGGCCTAATGTTAGCTGAACACGAGCCTCATCATATGCGCGCGTGCACACAAAACAAAAATGGGTAGAGGTACAGGGAGTCCTAAAACTTGCAAAATGTCCAAATAGGTTCCTCAATATATATATTATATAAAATGGATCCCTAAACTATATACCCGTTTTGTTCGAATTGATTCTTCTATTAAAATTACAAATGGAGATGCTAATGTGGTCATTAAATGTTGACATCGCATTTTATATGTCAGAAAATTTTTCGTGAATATATTAATTTGAAATTTTTTTGTGATAAAAAATTAATTTATGATAAATTTATCATATATATCACTTTATAGTTTTTGTGATATTAACCGAATAAAATAAGAAAAATTAAACAGAAATTCATTTTGGAGAAGCGCATGCATCTCCATCTAAAAGAAGTTATGTAGTGCACTCTAGATTGCATTTGTTCTGCTTAAAGATGAATTCATTCTGCAACAAAATGAAGTCAATTCACAAAATTCATGAGAAATGCATTTGTATCCTTTTAGTTTTGTAGACGACTCGCTTTGATCCTGTCCAATCGCACATGAAGCTCCTGGAGAAGCGGGAGATTGTCCTCTTCGATCTTCTTCAATAGGTTATCCATGAGCACGTGCCTCTCCAAGTCCCCGAGCTTTGCGATGTCCACCACCTCACAGACCAGTACAGACGCCCTCTCCGATCTTCTTCAACATACAGGTGGAAGCAATGAGGGGCACCAACCTTCGCCTCAGCTTTGAGCCAGGGCCGCCCCCTCGCTGAAGATACGAACAATAGCCAAAAAGGTATGAAGATTAGGAACCCGGTTGCAAAAAAAAAAAAAAAAAAAAATTGCGGGACATGATTGAACATTTTTTTAACAATTTAGGGATAAGATGTCTTATTCCAAGAAGGGAAAAAAAAAAAAAAAAAAAGAGCTTCTGATTGGCCTTTATGGTCTCCCAAGAAGTCTTTGAAAATTGGGTAAATACCTTGAAAAACTCTAAATTTATACATTTGTGACAAATTTACTCAAAATCATTTTTTTTATGCTGGAGGAACCGCTTTGGCCAACAGCCACCACATAAACCTTCGGGTGTCGCTAGCGGGGAAACTATCACCCTAAGACCACACATCAATCACCTAATAGCCCGTCAATCTCCTTGCAACTTCCGTTGTAGAGGCTTCGAACTCATGACCTTCCCTCAAAATCATTTTTTTATCATGAAAAATCCTAAACTAGTACACCTGTGACAAATTTATCCTGATTAATTATAAAAAAACTCTAAACTAGTACATTTATGACAAATTTATCCCAAACTAATTTATTCGACCACAAAAAACCCCAAACTAAGTATATTTGTGACTAATATGACATCCGCTAAATTGGATTAATATCACAAAAAATTATAAAAATTGTAAACTGTAACAAACGGGCATAAAATTCTAAATTGGTATACCAGTCAATTGTCACGTGTCATTTAACTTAATAATTTAATAGTAAAATTTAATGAAATCTAACATAGGATATATTTGTCACAAGTGTACCAATTTGGGATAAATTTATCAAAGGTATACCAATTTGGGATTTTTGGTGGTAAAAAAAAATGATTTTGAATAAATTTGTCATATATATCAATTTAGAAATTTCAGGATATTATTCCTTAAAAATTTCCAAAACTCGTTAGCAAGTCTTGGACACCTTCACTGGTGTCCACTCGATGCAGCAGAACGTTAGGTCGGAGACAGACGCTGGTGTCCACTTGCGGCTGCAGAATGTTAGGCGGGAGAAAGACGATTAGATTTGATTTCAAAGTGAGCCGACCAACGTTGTTTCTTCCTCTACCAATCCAGAAAAATCTCTTATCCTTTTGAGAAAGATTCTCGCATTGACTTGACTATCGCACTGAATTAATATAAATTTTCAAGGATTTATATTTAATACAAGAATGCAACACCCTCAAATGACATTATGTTATCTTAAAAATTATATCTATCACAAAAAAAAAAAAAGGTTGAGCTTGTGTGACTATGTATTCCAGTTGACTAGGCTAATGGGATCTAATAGATGTCTCATTTCTTATTTTCCTTCCAACTATCACTTTGGTGTCCTTTGCGAACATGTGCCAAACGCTAAAGTCAATATTTGCTACTTGTAAAATTATTTGTCAATAGTGACGTCTGCCAATAATTCTAGGAAGGTGGGACCTCGGTTCATTTCTAGGAAATGTAATTTTGGACCTGTTGGGTTGCACGTATCTTATCAAGCCAAAAAGAAAAAGAAAACCAAAATATTTTATATTGGGATTGAAGAGACAAAGGTGGGGTTGGGGCACCTTTCCATGGAGAACAGCTTGGATATGGGAGTTTCCACGCCCAGGTTTGACCGGCAGTTGGCCGTCAAACCAAAATATTTAGCTGAAGATCCGGACAAAATCACGTGCGACGAACCGTGATTCGCTCATATGGAACTGAAGCCACACGAGCGGATATGTAATTCGCAGAGTATATGACTCGTATCAGAACACGGGAAAAACATTTGATTATGGTCCGAATATAGATAAAAAAAAGCATCCCAAGACTAACATCTTTACTTTTATGCGCCAGTATAATAATTAGCAACACGTTTATTAAGTCGAAGATATCAATAGATAAGAGAAATAGAGATAGAGTCGTGTATGGAGTGAGTGATTGAGAGAGTGATCATAATCTCATTGTGATGACGATTTAAATTGATAGAGAAAAATAAGTTCTCTGGATCATAAAGTCATTGTCGCCGCACAATACTAAATAATATTAAAAAAATATCTCCTCCTTAGATGTATGGTAATTAGTATCTTGTTGTTGCCTTTTAGTTATGCCCAACCCACTTTCGAAGTCACTAGTGTCCCTTGAAAAAATTATTCAAAAAATATTAAATTTATTAAATTTTTATTATTTTAGTCATGAATCATTTGAAAATTTGAATTTATCTGATCAATTTAAATTGAAAATTATTAATGTGAATATTAGTCGTCTAACAGAACATGACTAACATTGATAATGTGGATTATATTAACCTATCTCTCTTGATCGTCATCTCCTTGGAATTTCGTCCAATAAATAAATAAATTCTTCTCCTTTGAACTTCCAAGTTCACTTGGACATGCCATTGCCAGCGAGGGCCGGGAAACCCTCGCCGGCCGCGGGCCAGCGTTCATTATCTATTCGTGGTTATTTGCGTGAATCGGTTCTAGCGACTCAAGCACGAGTGCATGCGCTTCGACCTTTAGGATTTTATAGTTTTGTTTGCTGGGTTTCTGGCGTATTGCTCTGCTTTTGCTGCCGATTCTTGCCAAGAACACCGACGTTTGCTGGGTTTCTGGCGTTTTGACTCTATTTTCTCTGCTTTTGCTACCGATTTTGCTGGGTTTCTGGAATTTACAGTGTTGTTTGCTGGGTTGCTGGGTTGCTTGTTGTCGTTTGCTGCGTTTCCGGTGTTTTGGCTCTGCTTTGGCGTTGAACTTTGAAGACGGTTCCGTTTCCGAAGGAGAAGAATTTTTTTTTTTTCTTTTGGGACGAAATTCCAAAGGAGAAGACAATCGAAAGCAATAAAGAAAAGAAAAGAAAAATTATGAAAAATTGGCCGATTGACCCAAAATGACAAAAACCCAAATGACAAAAAGTGAAAGGTTTTTTGATTTAATTAGTAAAATTAAAATATTTATAATTTAATTGATAAAAATGTAATAAATTTAAAAAAATTTAGATAATTTTCTCGCACCATCGTTAGGTTGGATTGACCCCCAGTCCCCTTCCTCCACCGCCCCCCAAAAAAAAAAAAGAACTCTCCTTTTTCTCATGGATGACAAATCTATTATAATTTTCCTCTCCTTGGGGAAATCATATGATATTTTCTTCATGTTTAAGTAAATTTAATTGCTGCTTTTTATTTAAAAAAAATTGCTAATGGTGTGAGCTAGTACACGTTACAGAGGACAACATGTCAAATAAAAAAGGGGCCAAAAGTATCATTCCCATATTCTTTTGCGACGATAAGCTTAAGACGATCGTATAGGGATGCGTTTCTAGAGCACGAGGAGCAATTTACCTATTAAGTCAAGGCATGGTGAGATGCTCTAGCCCGCATAGGTGCAATTAAGAGATAGAACCTGAATGACCTTGCTAAAATACAATAATTAGTTATGGGGTTTGCTGGTATAATAATTTTTGGGCTTTGTAAGATAACAATTTATTATAAGCCAAAAATTCTTAAAGGAATAATTATTTATCATTTAGTTTTTTGGATTTTAGATTCTCAAAATAAATTAAAAATTGTCACTTAATCATTTTCCAGTAGTTATTTACCAAGTCAATCCTAAAATTATTGGCTTTCCTTGACATGAAAAGAGAAACACTCATTAGAGAGAGATAATAGTAACAAATAAATTAAAGACAGATGTTACCAAAATGAGATAAAAGGTTGAGCGCAAAAATCTTAAGCATTGACTTAATTAAGGGTTGGATCATAGAACAATGCATTTGAGGTAATTTGTTGGTCATTCAATGATTTAATAATATGATCCAAACATAAATAAAGATATGTCAACTAAACTTTTATTAAGTATTGCCGGTATATAAAGTAGTTTACACTTCATTGGATAGTTAACATATTGATATATTCTATTACATAACTATCTTAAAGCACACATCACATATTCAATGGTAAATGTCTTAAAAAAAATTACATTGGCATTGGATATAGTAATCCTTTCAACATTAAAATAGAAAATAATTAGTAAAAATGAAGAATGTCCTGAATTGAAAACGTTTGAGATATAAGCTTCATCTTTAGCAAGCAAAAGAACTCTTGTGTATGATAGATCATTCCATACAAGAATTAGACGGTAGTAAAACTTAATATGGTTGCGGGATGTACTTGATTTTCAATAAAAGAGGAAATGCAAATCACGTATAAACATACTACTTAGAAACAAAAACCATCGAAATTGATAATGAAAATACAAAGTTTCTATTCAAACATACTATTTCAAGAAAAGATGTCTACATTTATTTTATCACAAAGAATATTCATCTAAACTACTTCTAGAAATATGAAAAAATTACGACAAAACATTTAGTGAGCATGCAATATTTTAATGTAAAATGTCTTTCCTAAAACATGTCGATAGTGTTTAAAGTAGTCACTGAACCTTCAAGCTTCAGAAAATATCATTTCTGAAATAGTTATTGATTATGTCGTGCCGTGCACAAACTATTGGTCTTGTGTAAGTTAATCTAAGAGCTTCATCATATGGACTTAGATTTAAGGACAAAGACATTCCGAGTCCTTCCTGCAAAATGTGTAATTAGGCCCTTCAATTACTATCATTATAGCAATCATCGAATGAACAAACTAGGAGCCACCATTGACGATGATAGTGAGATAGTTTGGTGTTGCTAGGGGATGATTTCAGGTTATGTTTGGTCGTCCGGATATCAGAATTGGATTAGATAAGATATGATATAAAATCCAATGATTTTACTATATTCTATCCACTATTTGGTGATTACAATTGGATATAATTGCATCATATCATGTATATTGTTTAGTATAAATGGTACATTAGTATAAATGAACCAAAAAAATTTATAAATGCAGATAGTAAAAATTTCTTATGACACTCTTGCCTCGCTTTTTTTATTTCTTTATTATTATTTGCTCTTTTAATTTTATTTCCTTTTTAAATTAATTTCTTTGTTATTTATTTCTTTATGTTTTATCATTCTCTAATAAAATTTTATTAAATAGCAAACTATACTAATATACCTCAAATACAAAAATATCTCAAATATGTAACAAATATAAATAAAAAAAATTATATTCTAATATAGAATTAAATTCAAATATATAAGTAAAAATAAGATTAAATTAAAATAACTAAATTGTTATTTTTTGTTTTGAATTTCTTATATTAGAATTCAAATATTATTTATATATTGAAATATCATTTTAATTTTGTTAATTTTTGGTCGAATAATTTTAATTTAGTAAATTTTGTTAATCTAAGAAGTTTGTTATTCGAGAAAAATAACTTTCTTAATATGAATATTAGAAATCTTATACACCTTTATCCCATCTACCCCATGGAATAATTTTATCCGATCTATATTTTCTTATATCCAATTATATTCTGTTTTGAGTAGACAACAAACGTAAGATATGATCAATTTTATCACATTCTGAATTTTATTCTGATTATCAAATGTAATCTTAATAGGGCGGAAGTGAGACTCAGAGGAGGAGGAAGATGATAAGCTCGGGAGTGAGGCGAAAGCCCCTAGAGACTAGCTTATCTCCATGGACGGTGCTTTTTTTTTTTTTGGTAGGAGCAGTAATGAGGACCAGCCAATGGGGCTGGTCCGTATAGTTTCTTTTTTCTTTTTCGCCTTCTCCCTCTTTCTCTCGCTCTCATGGGGAAAATTGGATTTTCCCCGGAAAATTTGGAACGCGTGGCGGTTTGTTGGAATTATTTAGGGGTGGTCGGTTCAATCTTTGTTCTCCACCTGAAGACACAATATTAATATGTACTTTCGAATCTTCCCCTAAACCCGCTTAGTTATGCGAGGTAGGGATGGGAATGGAAAATTTCCCCCGTGTGGTTGTAAGGCAGAGCCGGGATCGATCCATGGTGCCCCGCCCTTTGTCATCTCTAGTCGATCTGAACATCGACATCATTTATCTATACATTCCGTCATCACTTTATTATGACAATTTAATAGACGGGCGTCATGCGAACGGGGACTTTTGGAATTCTCTTCAATGAAGAGTTGTCAATATCTTATACATACAATTTGTCACCAAATAGTTCAGCGTACAAATAATATTCTAATGCAAAATGTCTTCCCTACAACGAGTAGTGATCTCGAGTCATCCATTAAAGCTTTAACATATCATTCCAAAAATAGTTCTCGATTATGCCATGTGTTGCACGGGTTATTGGCTTTGTGTTAGTTGATTGACGAGCCTTATTATATGCAAAAAATAAATAATAAAAATCAAGGTATTGGGTGTCTCTAAATTGTTGGAAAATGCTCAATAAATTCCCTCAATATATATATTGTGTAATTGACGAGCCTTAAACTATATACTTGGCTTGTTCAAGCTCTATGTTGAAAATGCGAAAAAAGATGCTGACAATGTTGTTATATGTTGCAGTGGACACCTTACGCACGAAAATCATGAGAAAAGCATTTGGGTCCCCTTAATTTTGCCTATAATTATCCGATTGCATTCTTCGCTCACTTCGCTCCTCTCCACTTGGTCAGGAAGCTTTTGGAGATGTGGGAGATTGTCATCTCCGATCTTCTTCAACAGGCTGTTCACGAACAGACGCCTCTCCCCGTCCCATAGCCTTGCGAAGTCCGCCCCCGCCCTCTCCAATCTTCAACATGCAAGTGGAAACGATGGCCGTAGCCCTTGCCACCTGACTGGGAATGTTCTTCCCCTTCTCCTCGTGATTTTCTTTGTTTTGAGGATTTTTGTTCTTTCCATATTTTTATTTTTTAAAGATTTAATATAATTTTTTATATTATAATTTCCCCATAAGGTGCAACATCAACATCTAATGGTGACATCGGCATCTCTGTTTATAATTTTAATTGAAGAATCAAATGGAACAAAAGGTATGCAGTTTATAAACCCAATTGCACCACCAAAAACAAATTGAGGGGCTTGATTGAACATTTTGCAATAATTGAAGGACCGATGCCTTTATCCCAAACGAAATAAAAGAACTTCTGATTGATTTTTATGGTCTTCCGAGGAGTCTTTAGAAATTTCTAAACTTGTTAAAAAGTCTTGGACACCTCCTCTTGCTAATGCAGAACGTTAGGTGGGAAATAGACAATTACGTTTGACTTTAAAGTGAGCCGGCCAAGTACTTTAGGTATTGGCACTCGCCTCGTTCAGATCCAAAACCTCACCTCACCTCAATTCTTAGCTTGGCCACCCCACACCAACCTTTATTTCTCTTAAGGTGAGAGAGAGATCTCTGGAAGTAGTGAGCTTCCTAGCTATGGCAATCTCAGCGGCTAGATTGAGTAGTGATGCTGCACCACCATCACGGGGCGAGTATGATGTGTTCCTGAATTTCAGAGGAGAAGACACTCGTTATGGATTCACAGACTTCCTCTATCACCACATGGTAGATATCGGAGTCCACGTGTTTAGGGACAACGAAGAACTCCCCATTGGCGAAGTAATTAGTGAGAAACTTCAACAAGCTATCAAAAATGCCATAATCTACATACCAATCTTCTCTCAGACTTATACTTCTAGTAAATGGTGCCTTCGTGAGCTGGCCCTCATGATAGACAATGTGTCTAAATCAAAGGGTCAAAAAAGTATTTTTCCCATTTTTTTTCTTGTGGAACCTGATGATGTTAAACTTAAGGAAGCTGATTTCAAGAAATACAAGGACTTTGGTGATGAAGTGGCGGCATGGAAAGGAGCTCTTGGGAAGGTAGATAAATTGAAGGGATGGGTTGTGAAAAAGGGCGAAAGGTAATCCTCTTTAATTTTCCCTGACTCTTTCGTCTTTTTTTTTTTTTTTTTTTGCCGTTTTAGGGGATTCGACATTACCTTGTCAAATGATTTCTTTTTTCCTTTTTCCTAACTGAAAGTACTGAAAACAGCCTCCAATTGCTGCTCTCATTCAACTTTGCATCCCCTGCTTTTAACATCTTCCCCAAATTTTCCCCCTACGATGTCAGTAACTTCAATGCTTTTAACATATTCCTGTTAACCATTTTTTCCACTTCCTGTCTCGTAAGGCTACGAAATATTCAAGAGCACCCATTTGCATTTGCTATTTGGGAAATCAACTTCAGATTATGCACCCATATTGATCTGCATACTGAGTTGCTTCGACCCAAAAAATAGATTCGTAACAAGAATATCAGTTTTCATTTTTATTAACGGGGAAAACACACACAAAATTAAAGTTGGATGGCATCAAATGCCAACTTTAATTTTACACATTTTTTAGTGCTCCTTAAGAAACACCAATTACACAAGGGAAGATTTGGCGAAAAAAAGTTCATGTCTAAATATTCACTAGAAGCGAGAGCATCCCGCGAACTCTGAAGAGCTCGCAGGAGGTCCAATCAAGGCCGGGCAACCTCGATATGGACAGGACCGGAGGTGACGACCGGAACCGACCACTGATCTGAGGTCGGCGATGGCACAGAGGCTTTCGAGTGGTGTGGCCCCGCGTGCACAGAGAGAGAGAGAGAGAGAGAGAGAGAGAGAGGCGACACATGGTGTTGGGGATGCCGGAAGTTCGCGCCAGTACGAGCAGCGAACCAATAGACAGCGGCCAAGGACGGGCGGCTGAAAGTCGATGGTCACAAGTCAAGGAGAGTGGTGAGGGTCCTTTTGATAAGAAAGTTAGGGCAACAGATGCAATTCAAAAGAACATGTAAAAATTGGGGATCCAGTTTGCATATTGTGAAATATTGAGATACAAGTTGACGTGTATTGGAAAATGGTTTTAGGGATTTACTATTATTTCCCTTTCCATCTGCAAACTAAAAAGCCTTGAAATAATAATCGTCCTTATAATCTAATCCAAAGTAAAAAAGGTGGAAATGAAGACTGGGCCACATGGCTCATTAGCTTATCATCACTTATCAACAACAACACACAGTTTAGCTGTCAATTGATAAATTTAAATATAACAAACGGTTAACACCTAGTACGTATCATTATAGCATTGTGGGCGGCCCATTACCCTCACCAGTGTAAATGAGCTGTTTTTGCACAATTTAGAGTTGGCAATCTCTTATGCTTTTGGGTTATGTAGTCAAATGTGACCACAACGTCGCTTGAGAATCTTGGTTTTTTAACCAAAAGAAGGAGTTTTTGGAGAGCAAATTGACATGGCCTCTCCATTTTGTTTTCTATGTGAACAAGGGAGTCCACCGTAGATGGGTAAATTCCGAAACAATGACTTATGCTACTAAGTCAATGAAACCAGGAAAGGCACATGCCAAAATCCAGATTGGTGGCCCAAACATAGAAATGTATTCACTTAATGGTCTGGGGAATCAAATCGGTGACGTGCGCCTAATGCACACACAGATTCATTCTTTAAGCACCACATTAAGCCCATGGGAGTCTGGCTCCTCGGCTGAGACACGGCTCTTTAAAGGCCTTATACTTGACATAATCAAATTCATAGAAGACATACATGCAAAAGTTAAGCAATACAACTTACTAAAACTATACGGCGCTGAGAAATAGTTACATGAATCGGGATTATGTTTTTCTCCACCAAAATTTAGGTGCTTAATGGATTATGTTACATTTGTCTACATTATCTCGGATCCTGATTCTCCTATTACGAGTGCTGAAAATTTTCAGGCTGAGCTATAAATGCTGAAATATTGCTTATGCATGATATAATAGTCACTTAGTAACTTTGCCATTGTGTAAACCGATACTATAGTCTTTAGAAATTTCTCTCATCATATATGAAAAATGTATTATGCGAATTCTACTAAATTAGCATATACTGATCTTTCAGAGTACTTCAATATTGTTCATGATGTGCTTCAATCTTTTCAAGTTAAGATTCTGACAAACCCATGGGTGATGCATGGGTATGTAATTAATCTAGTCAGCTAATGAAAGCATTTTTATACATGGCAGCCAAGCAAATATTGTCAAATTGGTTGTTGAAAAGGTTTTGGTGGAGCTAAGGATAAAACAAAAATCAGTGCCTGAACATTTGGTTGGATATGATGGTCAGGTAAATGACTTGATGGAATTATTAGATGTCAAACAATTTGATGTGCGACTCATTGAAATTTACGGAATGGGCGGTATGGGTAAAACAACTATTGCCAAGGTTGTTTTCAATAAACTATGTTCCCACTTTGGAAAGTATTGTAGCTTCCTTGAGGACATTCAAGAAAGGTCAACCAAGAAGGGCATAGTCCACTTGCAGAAGAAATTACTATCTGACATTGGTGGTTCTGGATCTATAGAGAAAATCAGTGATAGTGAAGAAGGAATGAGGAGGATTGGAATGACACTTAGCAATAATAAGGTCCTTGTGGTTCTAGATGATATTGATGAGAGAGTGCCTATTAAGTATCTTATAGGAAATTCCAATTTACATAAAGGATCGAGGATAATCATTACAACAAGAGATAGAGATATTCTTGGAATTGGGGAATTCAGAGATATTTTGCAAGTTGGGGGATTAAAATATAATGTTAAAAAATATGAGATGCAAAAGATGGATAATGCTCTTGCACTTCAGCTTTTTTGTCGGCATGCCTTTGATGGAGACTTTCCTTCGAATGATTATCGCGAACATTCACGTGAAATTGTATCACTTATGGAAGGGCTTCCTTTGGCAATTGAACTAGTAGGTTCATTACTTAAGGGGAGAAAGGAAGATTTTTGGA
Organism: Eucalyptus globulus; assembly: GCA_014182545.1. Classification (NCBI taxonomy): domain Eukaryota; kingdom Viridiplantae; phylum Streptophyta; class Magnoliopsida; order Myrtales; family Myrtaceae; genus Eucalyptus; species Eucalyptus globulus. Next base: position 52,164,344 of record CM024719.1, read on the forward strand.
ATAATACGTTGGTCAAGTTAAGGGAAGAACCTATGAAAAAGATTCTAGATAAGTTGAAAATTAGCTATGATGACCTAGAAAATGATCAAAAACAAATTTTTCTCGATATAGCATGCTTCCTTTTCAATGAGAAGAAGACTGATGCAACTTACATATGGGACGATTTTTTTCCTGCAATAGGAATTGATGTTCTTACCAAGAGGTGCTTGGTAAAAATATTGGATAACGATAAGTTTTGGATGCATAAACAACTAATAAAGTTGGGAAAACATATTGTCCGTCAAGAAAGTCCAACGAACCCAGGAGAGCGGAGTAGGTTGTGGGTTGCAGATGAGGCCCTCGGAATCATAAGAAGCCAACAGGTGAGTAAGAAATGTCCCATTATTAAATATAAGTTGTATATCATGGAATTAAGGATTCTCTTTTTGTTTATGATCTTTATCATTTTTGTTCTGCCCATTCGAGTTGTAAAACATAATTGTTAAAAGTTGACAAACTTCTTTACATCATTGCAAAATTTCACTTGCAGAGGAAGGACAAGGTTCAAGGGATTAGCATAGATGGACTGAATTGCTCCATAGAGATTAAAAATGAAGAGTTTGAAAGGTTAGAAAACCTAAGACTCCTCAACTTAGGCAATGGAACTTATGCCGCGGACTTTGCAAAGTGTTGTTCAAAGTTGAGATGGATTTCTTGGCATTCTCCTTGCCGGGATTTGAGGGGAGACAGTATGTATTTCAATGAACTTGTTGTTTTTAAACTTCATAATACTAGCTTCATGGATGATGCAAAAGCATGGGACATAATCAAGGTAAATTACATGCTTTAGTTCTAGTCTGATAGTCATAGTGTATACAATGCACAATTCTCACACTTGACATGCCATCCATTTTTGCAGATGGCATGGAATTTGAAAGTTCTATCTCTTACTCAATGTGGTGGGATAACAACTATCCCGGACCTCTCTAAATGCTCGAATTTAAAGAGGTTGACTCTTGCACATTGCAACAAGCTCAAGAGAATTGATAGCTTCATTACAAATCTACAATCATTGATTGAGTTAGAGATTGAATGGTGCGAGGGTCTTACATATTTGCCGGAAAAAGTGGGGGAACTAGTGAAGCTTGAGCGCTTCTCATTGAGGGGATGTTCTGGATTGAGAGAACTTCCATGCTCACTTGGAAATTTAACTTCATTGATAGAGTTAGACTTATCAAAAACAAGCATTGCCAAACTTCCAAACTCCATGAATGGACTACTGAAACTTGAGTCTTTTCTTTTGACAGACAAGACCATGATGGAATTTCGCAAATTCATTCCAAAGTTAAGATCATTACGCGTATTAAGTTTACCGAAAAATGGATCATATACTCCAGAGCATCATGTTTGGCAGTTACCTAGTGACATCAACATGTTGGAAATTCTTGAAGAGTTGGGTCTCTTGGAGTGTGATGAAATGATAGATGAAACTCCCGTTGGAATTGTAGATTTATCATATTCTAGAATCCTAAATTTAACTAGCACCCAAATTTGCGAAATTTCGAGAAACATCGATGTGCTTCATTACCTCCAAACATTAAACTTAAAAAATTTTCATGAGATTCAAGAGTTGTTGGAGCTTCCCACAAGGACAATCAAGATGCTTCATCAAGATGCTTCATCAGCTTCTTTGTCTCAACTAGACCTAAAAACTGATGGAAAGCTTTCGTCCTCTCTACTGAGATTGGATTTACTATGCTCTAGCTTCAAGTGGGCAGATTTATTTTCCTCCAGCTTGATATTGAGAAATTTGATGACTTTAGAGTTCTATTATGTTGAAATGGAAGACATTCCACTCGACAGACTTCCAGGATTGGAGAGCTTGACTGTTGACGGTTGTGAACTGCTTCAGAGATTAACCATTTCTTCGGAGAACCTACGGCATGCTCACGTGTCATCTTGTCCACATCTAGTTGATATATCTTTTTCTCTTTTGGAAAAATTGGAAAAATTGGAGTCCTTCTTCGTTTTCGGGTGCAGATCTCTGGGAACAATAAATCAGTTAGGTTGCGTGAAAAACCTGGCGAAATTGGAAATCCAACAGTGCAATGGACTTACGGATGTTTGGGGCCTAGAGCATCTAGAGTCTTTGAAGTCCTTGGAGGTCACACAGTGCCCGTCATTGAGAAGGTTGATTGATGCCTTCTGCCCAAATATGCCAAATGATTGCCTCGTCAAAATTCAAGGGTGTGGAGATTTTTTCAAAGATTCTACTCTGAGTGACCCACTCGGGATGCCTTTGTTGCGTTATGTACAGGAGATCATTCTGGATTCATCAAACTTTGAATCCAAGTCAGACAAGGTGCGGCATCTTCTTCATTAATATACAGTAGACGTGTGAAAATTGATTTGTTCTAATTTCTGTTTGATGCTATAATTTGGTAAAACAACACAAATTGTAAAAAGTTGAACATTACTCTGAAATTTATGTGGACAAAAATATTATTTTTAATCCAACGATTAAAAACTATTAGACAGATCTTTAAACAATTTCAAATACAATAGTACTCTTTTGACATGTTCTTTGTAATTCAAAATGTTGTTTGGAATAAACTAAGTAAATACATATAAAAGTATTATAAACTATAAATTTTAAGTTTATTTTTTGTTATATAACCGAGTGTTTGATATTAAGTAATATGATATGTGTTTATTGTGATGTCACAATGTTATTAGCATTAATTGCTCTCATGAACTTTGACACTATTGCATAATAGTCCACAAACTTTGTAAAATCACACATTACCCCCCAACCCAAAAAAAACTTTGATTTACTGTTGCATTCATTAATGTTTCAGTCTGCATAACCATTAAGTGTTACCTGAAATGGACTGACTCACTTTCTTGATCAAATTTTCTTAACTAATTTGATCAACCGTGCATCATTTTATATTTTCTTAACTTCATAAACTATGGAATAGATGCTATTGTGTTATATATGAATTAGTACATTTTCAGTTAACTAGTCACGGTCATACAAACGGAAAAAGTAATGGCTGAAACAAAAATGAAACTCTACATATTAATCTTTAATGCGGGTTATCATGCAGCAGTGCCTAAGTTTAGGAGGGTCATATGATATATGACTACTGAAATTGCATTGTACATCCATAATAGGCCTAAGAAGAATTTTAAAATTAAAAAAAGAAATGATAATAAAGATTTTTATGGGGAACGCTTCAATCCATATTGAAATGAAATGAGTTTTTTCTCATCACTTTGAATGAAAAAAAAAAATTGAATTGACTCCTTCAATCTCGACGATTAAATAATAATAGATTATTATTATTTCGAGTACGCCGCTATGGTGAATTACGGAGCTATTGTGCATATAACGAATTTGTTTGGTTCAGAACTTTCATTAAATGTCATTAACCATTACTTTCAGCAATGGATGACCTGAGATATTCTGTTAAGTATTCCAAAGTCTTCAAAGAGCAAGACATAGTTACTTAAGATTCTTTACGAAAAGCAAAAGAAAATTCTAAATGAACAGTTAAAATGAATGTGGAATCCGGAGTTTTGTATTTTGTTAGTATCTAAATGAAACAATACTTAAAATGAACACGAGTGGAATATGAATATGTAATCTCGTGCGAGTAAAGGAAGGAATAAAATTTGAAAGAAAATCTTATATGTTAGAGGGAGCTTTGCTTCCTTTTTTGGCCAGATATCCTCCTTTCTATGGCCACATCTACATCGGCCCTTTAAAGGTTGCCAATTTTTGTTGCACCGTAATTACGTTGCGCTCCCTCTCTCTCGCTCGCTCACTCTGTCTCGTTCTCTTTGCAGACAAAGACTAAAGGCGGGAAAAAGTCCACAGCTTGGTGGAAAAAAATTAGGGTTTTCAGGACGAGCAAAGAATCTTACACCAAGGAAAAGGATAATGAAAAGAAAAAGGAAAAGGTGAATGATTAGTTGAGACGATTGAGAGCTGATTCTCTTGTTTCTTCTCTTAGGTTACTCATTTTATTGCCTTACATCAGTCACTTATCTCAACTTCCTTTTTGGTGTTGGATATTCTTTCCTCCCTCTCTAGAGATTCCAATTTTTTGTTGGATAGTTTTGGTTCTTAATATTTCAGTGAACTCATTTAATCATACTATAATTATTAATTCATTAAAATTGCTTTCACACTATAATTATTAATTCATTAAAATTGCTTTCACAGATAAGATATTAGATAATATATTACACATTAAAGATTTCAAAAACATTATTATTTTTTTTTGCAACAGGAATAATCAATGCACAAATTTAATATTATACACATAATAATAGTAATTATGGATTATTCGATCCAATTATTGCATTAATGAGCCGTTGAGAAATTAATGTCAAATGATTTGATCACCGCCATACAAAAGAAGAAAACAATAACTCATTAGATTCCTGTCACGCGTTGCATACCCATAAATGAATGGTCGACAAGGGGTAGCTAATTCGTGGTCTATATGTTTGATATTATGATGATCCATCTCGTATGAACTTCTTGTTGGTCTGTCAAGTAAAAAATCATTAGTATGTTTATTTTGCCTCGTTTCTTTAATAATTCCATTAGTCTACTTGTAGATTAAGCAATAACTATGATACACAATAATTTGTAATTTTGCCAATGCATACATATATAGTGGGCTGGACTAGTTTTCTATTATTGGCCACTAGTAGATCTTTTTGGTTGGAACCATAGCAGATTGCCACCACACTAGATTCACTTCTTTTCTTAGTACATGACTATTTCAAAGTAAATTAAAAGCACATATTGCTTGAATGAAGAGTCATATACTATGTCAGGATGTAACTTTTATACGAGTGAACATATTATTTCCCTGAAAAGTGCAACCTACGATGGAAAAAGACACTAATCGATTTTGAAGTATATTATTGTAGATTAAGAAAGAACACAAAAACATACAAACTTTCTTAAACTTCTTTGAAACATTGTATCCCATGGTTATGGATCTTTTATTCCAAAAGTAGAAAAAAAACTCTTTTTAGTTCCAAAATGCAAGACAACTATTAGTATTATAATGAAAATAAACAGTTTAAATTAAAAAGATAGTAGTAGATGAAGTACGATACAATTATCCACAAATAATAGGTTAATGTAATTAAGGTGAAAATAAGATGGAGGAAATTCACCGAAATAATAACATAAATAATAGAAAGAGAAACAACACCGGATGTGGATTTAGAACAACAAGACTTTGCTATTCCCAAGATGTTCGATGCCCTTTTTGCTGCGTGCCAACAGTCTGTATGAGGGAAATAGATTCCTCGTAAATCTTGCAGCATAAAGTATCAGGACAGCAGCCAATTTTTCAAAATTGCTTAGCAAGCATAGCTCTGTTAAAGCTCAACAGACCTTCCAACCCCATTCTCCCTTCCTTTTTCTGCCTTACCAGTACCTCCCTCCAGGATATTCCAGTTCTTAGAGTTTTTAGACCAAAAAGATGTGATTTTTCCCCTCAATTGCCCTGCAAATAGAGACTGAGATTTGAAGTATTACTTAACTGTACACCTTAACTTCAGCTTTTCGTTGTTAGCAGGATAAACTTTGCTAGATATAAAGTGATCTCGGGAGCAATACTTGTTAAAATGTGGTTAAAGCCTTATTTGAAGTACGTAGACTTGGTAGAATATGTGTACCTTTAAGAATTAGCCAAGCTAAATGTTAGCACTATAATATTTGAGAAAGAAGCCTTCAAAATTTTTTTACCAACCCATTTTTGAGCAATTATAGACATGTAAAGAAAATTTTCCATAAACGACGTAATCTATCCTTGATTTGATGGTTAGTGAGAACGTGAGTAGTTAGTATCCTCAAATCAAAAGGGAAAAAACTGTTACTGGAAAGTTCTATTTACACTGATAACTGGACATCTTCTGCGTACTTGACTCTAAATTTGTCTCTAACTAATGAATAATGTCTGTACCGAATTGAATTTCGGGTAAATATGCAAAACGTTTTGGTATGTATCCTGTACATATTTTTTTTGGCTCTCACATTGAGGTTGTTACATCACAGATGGAACTTCCCTTCACAATCAGATTCCACCTTGGAGTAAAGGAGTCCAGCGAGCAGCTTGAGTTTGTTGGTGGAATTACGGAGGAAAACAAAGATGTCACCCCTGATTCAGTGACATATAAAGGATTGATTGCTAACGTGAAAGGATTCGGTTTTTGCTTGAAGAGAATGTGGTACAAGACTCCTGGTGAATTCAACAATTCGCTCATAGAGATCAAGAGTGACGAGCAAGTGAAGGGAATGGTGCAACTAGCATGTAAACAAGGATTGATTCATTTGTACGTTGAGGGAGGGGTTGACAGTGAGGGAGAATATAATGACCGGATTAGGGAAATGTTTGGAGAGGAATGGAGAACGAACACTGATGTGTATCCCCATGAGGGTGGGGCTGAGTGTGACAATTCAGGTCCTGATGAAGACTCGGACTCTGCATATAATTTCCAGGCAGAGTCGCCCACTGCTGAATGTTTTGAGGCCATGGAAAATCGGAGGCAAATGAGGGATGGAAGGATTGGGCACCGTGGCGATGTTGATGGAGGGAAAACTGTGAGTATGGAATATTGGAAGAAGGATAAGGATGAGATTGGAAAACCTGTCAACCAAAATGATGTTGTCTCATCCAGTTGCCAGAGGGGCAAAGGAGTTGAACATTATGAGAGATCCTGGAAAGCTACAACTGAAGTTGAGGATCAAAGAGACCTTTCTTGTGTAAGTACCAAAGATTTACATCATCTTAATTGTGCAGTCCTTAAACTTATGTTGAATTTCAACTTGGTCCAGGTGAAGAGGGATAGAACTGTGGAGATTCAACGGGTGCCTGCACAAACAGGCAGAGGAAGTGGGAACAGATGTGCTTCAAACCCAGGAAAGGATCGTGAAGAAAGAGGCAGAGAAAGGGGTATTGCTTCAACTTCAAGAAATAGCCTTCCAGATCAGGTGGGTTTGCAGCTTCCACTTCAGGAAAAGACCCAACATCAAATTGAGATCAAGAAGGGGCCGAGATTCAACTTCAAGAAAGGGCACAACTTTGATCAGGAAGGGGCACGACTTTGAGCTTTGGAAGGGGAATAGGTTCGAGTTCAAGATGGGGCACAACTAAAATGGGCGTAATTTTGAGATAAAGGATGGACAAAGGTCTGAGCTCGGGCAAGGCTGAGCCTCAAACATCAAGCTATTTATAAGAACAATAAGGCAAACGTGAACGAGCACTAAAGCAAGCGGAAGATCTAAGGTAATATGACATACTTAGTAGATGTGCATGTTCTTCAGTGTCCTACCGACATTTATCCTTGTGTGCCTATGTCACAGGCAACGTAACCCTACATTTTTCTTAAGGAGACTCAAAACCGACAAGTTGTGCTTGAACGTGGCTCATCTGTCTCCTTCCATGAGCCAATCTGTTATCTCATTTCTGTTATAAGTGTTTCCGGTTCTTCTTTTCTGCCCTCTTCCCTAGTTTTATTTACGTTCTCTCAAGTTGTTTACCTAATAACTGCAATTATATCTTGTTCTATTACTGCATTCATTTCTTCTAAAGTGGCAGGTTTACTCCATTCTTCTTTCTTGCCCCTCACCTTTTATGTCATGCTGTAGTGTTCTCTCCCGATTCAAATTCAACCACCCGTGGATAATTGCTCTTTCGGGTATTCCTTATGCCATGATATAAGTTGTATATCTCCTTGTTTTACTCAATGTTGAAACCAATCGAAGAATTTCAGATTTACTTTCTTTTTGTTTCTTAATGCATATCATTGTCCTAGAAGAACCTTTCTTTCGGTTGAAGTATATATTTCTGCAAATTATTTTCTTTTGCCTTTATTTTCTTCTGAAAAGAAATCTTCTTTTGAGATTTTGTGATCTATTTTAAAGGAAGCATTAATAAGTCTATTTGGTAATCCGAAAACATGAGAGAGCTTGGTCTTGGGGTTACCCTACATTTGCTGGATGAGACTCTTTTTCTAGCAATATAGGATCAATCCTATAAGTAGGATGTTACTCGGTCTTCTGTTTCTCTAATTCAACTGCAAACTATTCTCTCATGCTCTGTTTCTGGGATAAGTGAGCATGATGACCTAGAAGGCACTTTATATAAAATCCTCGTAGGAATTTTTTCTTCATTTAATTCTCCAATGTTCAATTTCACCAATCCACTCGCTTTAAACTTGATTTCTATTTTTCCATCTTCATATTCAATGATCTTTTCAACTTCTTGATTTTATATAGGCCTTTGAACTTTTTTTGATAGGAAAATTCACTTTCTTGAAATTATAATTTCATTCCATCTAATTGTTTTTGGCAGTACTACATTTGTAATCTCCGTATTTGCACATAGTATAGCAAAATCTTTTCCCCAATATCTAAATCTAACTTATGTGCTCTTGACCAATTGTTGTTGAAATGACCCTCGTAATATATTCTATGGGTAATGACATCCGCAAGCATATGAACTTTTGCTCTTTTTATAATAAAGTATCTAAACTTCTTTTATTCAATCAAGTATAACTTTTCAAATTTGGCTCAGGGTGAAGCCTTGTAAATTGCCATGTCATGTGATTTTACTAATGTGGCTCACTTACTCGGTAAAGTTTAAAAATCATTCATGTTGTGGTTCTTTCACTTAATAAAAATTGTCATCTCCATTTAGGTGTTTGGTGATGAGGGAAAAGAGAGTTCTAACTTGGAGCTTTAGCCATTCCATTTGTCTCGACTAACGTGACATCATCTTAAAAAACCACTAAATATCATCCAATATGGGACCATAAAACTTGCCTTCATCAATTTTTTTTGTCATTGTCATCCAATGTTTTAGGCCAAATTTAGTAATTTTTCCCATAGCTGATGAGACTTTCTATATGGAAATGGACTCAAGAATCGTACAGTGGCCAATGCAATCACATTGATCTGGCTAGGACCTTGTAAATGCAAATTTTTTATCTGTCAAACTGAAGAGAAGTATTAGATGAATTGTCAATTCGGTGCTCTATATTTGATTGAAGTTCTTTTCTTACGAAATATTTTGTAGGTGCATAGGTTCAATCAGATGAATCTTAAGCTTTTGTTTGTAGGACGGAAGATTCATGCATTTGCAATGTCAAAGAGAAACCGTCTTAATGATCAGCATCTAGAGCATCTCATTGTCTAGTTTATGCATCGAATAATTTCTAGTTTAATTTCAGGCCTCCAGTACAATTGAACAATCGAGTCTGGGTAACCCTGCATCTGGTTTTAACTTCTTTCCCAGAAATAAGAGTTATTTGTGTTCCACAAGCTTTGCATCCAATAATTTCGTAGTCTCTGTGACACTAGCAGCATGAAACAAATCAGTTCGTCTTGTATTTTTTATCATGTTGATCATTGATTTGCAACCTCTGGTAGTGAGTTTCCTTGAGACCAGAAGACATCTATGTATTTAATGTGAAGTTTTGCAAAGGCAAAACCAGTAAAATCCTTATAGGTTTATGTTCAAATTGTTAATCATACATGAGTCTCTTTGTCCAAGTGATCAGCCTGAAAACCAGCAATTCTGGAGATATTTGAATCTGCATAACCTTTTAAAATCTCATGTTGGGAAGTGCTCTCTCATTTTTTTGAAGGTGAATGAGCTCTCTTAATCGAGACAGCTACCAATCAGTTCCAGGCTTAAGCGACAATATTGTCCGAATAAAGCTAAAGTTGGTTGTTATTGACAATGATTCACAACTCATTCCAAGACAGGAATGATGAAACCCTGGCAATTACCAGAGCATCTGATCGGGGTCCATGCTACAATGAGAAGGTCCGTGGTTTCTTTCATTCCATCGAAACCGAAAGAAACCACGAATTTTTTTTTTCCTTGACGACAGGGTGTTGTATCTGTTGCTAGTATATCTTCCCGTCCAATGCCAAAAACACCATCAAAATAGGTCTAATGTGTGACATCCTGAATTTCAATCCCGTCCTGAATATATGAAATGGGCATTTCGCCGGCGTGCCTATAGTCATTTTTCTCTGAGCTGATCACTCACGAGTTAACCAATCTATTGGGTGAAGCCGTTAAGGGATATAGCCGCGGTAAAATCTCTAAAAGCTACCCGATAGGTCGGATCGGACTAAAATCGTGTTCGATCGATTTTAACCACAAAATTGAATGTGGTTTCTGAATTCGGACGTTCGAACATATCACAATTCATTTTTAGGATGTCATCCTATCTTTTGGAGAAATTCCGTCAAGTTCAGGATTTTTATGAAAAATCACTTTGGACGTCGCAGAAAATTAGCGGAAATTCGGTTTAGCCCATTTGAAGGGAATTTTGACTTCTAAGTCGAACTATTGGCTGATGGGAATTTGTGGAGATGTGTGAGATTTTTCTTCGGCGAAATTGGACTTCGAATTTGAGAAATTTAGGATGAAATTGAAATCCTAAATTAAGGGAAATTCGGAGCTAGGCATGGAGGGGTGCAACATTTGTCATTAAATTGGATTATTTGTGATTAAATGGGCAAGAAAGTATTGGGGAAAAAGTGGATAAGCTTGAAGACTAATTGGACAATCTAATGATGGTTTTAGATATTTGTTTTTGGACTTTTGTTTCCCTCTTCTTCGGCTTCTCTCGCAAGCCAAGCCACCGACTGATTGCCCTCTTCTTCTTCGTGCGAAGCCCCTGCATCACCGTGTCCAGCTTTGCTCCTGTTTCCTTTTCATTTTTCCTCATGTTTCTCTGTCCATCAAGCAGCTGAATCCCTCCATTTTTCCTCACGACAGCCCCGCATATTTCTCCCTCCACATAAGCCATTTGCTGCCACGTCTTTCCCCCAGTCAAACCAACGAAACCCCTTCCCCATGGTTGACCGAAAGAACCCCTTTGCTGCTCCACTTCGGTTTGTTCTCCTCAGCTCCATCGAAGTCCAGCAGCACCGAAGCAATTCCCCAAGCTGCCGCGTGCCAGCCTCCACCCACGAAGCCCCAATGCCAGCCCACCGAGTCAACCGTAGCTGCTCCATCCCACCAACGTTAACTCCGTGTATGCCAGCAAGCTCCACCGAGACAACGAAACTAGCGAACTCTTCCATCTTGTTGACCGAAGCTACTCCAGCAGCTGCCACATGCCTGCTTCCTCTCTCCTCTTCGTCCGCGCGTCCACTAACCGCTCGCGAGAAGCCGGACGTTCCCCTGCAGCAACGCACGAAGACCGCTGCTCCTTCGCCGGTTCTGTTCGCGCGCAACCCGGCCCGCACAAATTCAATCCAGCGAATTTGTTTCGTGTCCAGCAAAGCCGAGGCCCAACTCAGTGGATTGTAGCAGCCATCTTCAGTCAAGCCCGCAGCCCATCTTTGGCTTTGGAGTTCAGCCCATGTGAATGTTTCAAGCCCAGCTGTGGAAAGTTGGTTCAAGATCTCTCAGCCCATTTAAGTGCAGCTTGGTCCATGCAAGTCTAGCAGTCTTCAGCTCAAGTCCAGCCTGCGAAGAAAGCCCAATCGCAGCCAAGCCCCAAACCCAAGAGCGAGCCTAGTCCAGTGTAAGAACAAATCTCAGTTGGGCTGAGATTTGTTGGGCCCAAGTTTAAGGCTCGGTCCAAGCCCGCCGGTGTCGTCGAAAGCCCGATTTCGGCCGCCGTCGCGTTACCATCGCGGTGTTCCGATCTTCGCTTTACCAAGTGAGTAATCTCACTAATCCTTACTTAGTAGACTAATTATGCTTAAGGGTTGATTAGATTTAATTAAGTGCAATTATGTGGTTAGATTAGAATGGATTAGTGATTATTAGTTAATTGCATTACATATTAGTTAGGTGGTTAGTGTACTTAGCTAGAGAATTGCCTATACTATTTATTGAATGCATCTCGGGATTTTTCTTGACCCTTATCGGGCTTCAATTCGGCATTACGGGCCTAAATTGGATTTTAAATATTTATTTATTAAATTTGAAATTAATTATTTAATTATTTATTTTTCGGAAATCAGGCAATGATAGCCGATGACCGAAATTTTATGCCGATTGTCGTGGCGCAGTCCATTTATTTAATTGAGCTTTATTTCATACTGAATTGAATTATTTGTGAAAGTGGAAATTATTCTTTAATTGGATAATCATTGGTTATTAATCGAAAAATAACTGAGCATCGGTTGATAATGCCAAAGAGATTTGAGTAGACTACAGAAAATGTGGGAGTTATGGAAATGAAAATATTATATTTTGGATAAGGCCAACCGTGTCCCCACAAACGGCTATTTTATCGAGAATGATGAAAGAGGGAATTGATTGAATGATCAGAATAGATACTATATCATCCTACGGGCTCTGATATGTCAGCTTAGCGAGAGCAGTATACTGGTGTACTATATCAGCCTGCGGGTGATATGTCAGCTTAACGCGAGCAGTACACTTTATCAGCTTAGAGTGAGCATTGAGGATATACTATATCAGCCTACGGGCGATATGTCAGCTTAGTGAGAGCAGTATACCAGTATACTATATCAACCTACGGGCGATATGTCAGCTTAGTGAGAGCAGTATACCTTAACCCTATTAGCTTAGTGTGAGCTATACTATCTATATATCAGCTTAGAGTGAGCAGTCCTGAACTATGGTCGGACTTATAGATAGTATTGAATGTACCGACCAAGCATGAGTCGAGATGACATGTAATCGACTAGGTCGATTGATCATTGCTTTGATATGATGTCGTGAATTGATTGATTGAATTGAAATGACCGATGAATGGTCAGATTGACATGAAATCGATTAAGTCGATTGATCGAATATCGATATGTGATATGATTGCTTGGGTGCCTATTGAATTATGCTAATATGCAGGTGGAATCTAAGGCCAAGGTAAGTCCTCTGACTCGTACGTGTATAGGCAGCCCGGTTAGCGTATTAGTTTCCTAATTGAGTCTTAGTGGGGTAGAACTTGCTGAGACGTAGTCTCATCCCGGTTGTGGGACAACATTTCAAGCCTATAGATGAGCCTGTGAAGAAGGAACCAGAAGAGGACGATGAACCGGTAAAAGATGAAGAGCTTGAAGGATGTGAGTTTAGTGAAGAAGAGTCAAAAGAGGATTAGGATGATCCTAAGTACGATCCGGATGAGGACTGAGATCCCATTCTCTTTTGTGAATCCTGTCTAAATGTGAATAGTGTGAGACCAGAAAGTTATAAATAGTCTTGTGAATAGATTTTGAGTTATGCCATGTATAAAGGTTTGGTTGTGGATTTCAATATGAAAAATACGGCCTTACTTTTCTATCCCATTGTTTTATTGTTTGGGGATTTCTAATTGTTTCCGCATGTGCTTAATAAACGAAAGGGTCGGTGATACTTAGTCTTGGGATATCGCATTATAAAATCGACTAAGTGGAAGGATGTGTGCGTGCCCGAGGATTGGGGCGTGACATAATGTATTCTTATGGCTGCGATGTGTGCCGATCCGGGACATGATTCCTATGTATGTACACCATTAATTGCGACTTAGGTGTTCCCAGGGACACGGGAGGACTCGAATTATGGCTTAAGACTCGGCGTTCACAAATATAAGGATCGATAACAACCAAATCAAGATATCATAAATCAATCCAATTCTGAATAGTAATAGAACAAGTGAGATGTGTGATGCAGTGGAAAGGAACAAAGCATAAAATGCAATTCGCAACATGATTCAAACTTGGAAACACGCATGAATGTACAACGGGGAGAATTACCAAAAAAGTCCTAAATTTATTGCAATTGTGCCAATTCAGTCATAAACTTTTTTTTAGCCAATTTAGTCTTAAACCTTTTATAATTGTGTCAGTTTAGTCCATCTGGCCAAAATTGGCCGGTTGATACTGACGTGGATGCTGACCGTTTGACGAAAGCTAACATGGCAATTTTTAAATATTTTTTAAATATTTTTTTGAAATTTTAAAATATTTTTTGAATTTTTGATTTTCTTTTCTTTTTTCACTTTCTCTTTCCTTTGGCGGCGAGGCAGCCGTCACCAGATTTGGCGAGGAGCCTTGCCAGTCCCAGATCTGGCAAGGAGCCTTGTCAGCCACCGGTGAGGTCGACCCTCGCCTTGGCTGGGCCTCGCCCAGCCAGATCTGGCAAGGCTCGGCCCCGCCCAGCCATGGTGAGGCCGAGCTCGCCGTCTTTGGCGAGGCTCCTCGCCGTCCTTTGCTTGGGGGCAGGCGAGGGTGCGGGCGAGGGGGCTATCCCTCGAGCTGCGTCGTAGCGGCAATGCCTCGAATCGGACTGGATTTTCAATGAGCTGCCGGCGATCACCATCGTCTCGGTCTTGCGACCTAAGCAAACGATGGCGAGGAGCCTCGCCGACACGGCGAGCTCAGCCCTCACCATGGCTAGGCGAGGCCGAGCCTCGCTAGATCTGGCGGGGCCTCACCCAACCAAGGCAAGGGTCGACCTTCCCGGTGGCCGGTGAGGCTCCTCGCTAGATCTGGCGACAACGGCCTCACCATTGGCTGGCGAGGTCGGCCTCACCGGCCACTTCGCCGGCCGACTAGAGGAAAGAGAAAGTGAAAAAAAAAAAAAGAATTAAAAAATTCGAAAAAAAATATTTAAAAATTGCCATGTCGCCTTTCGCTAGACAGCAACTGGTGTCCACGTCGGTGCCAATCACCAATTTTGGCCAGATGGAATAAACTGGTACAATTATAAAATGTTTATGACTAAATTGGTTAAAAAAAATTATGACTGAATTGACACGATTGTAATAGATTTATGACTTTTGGTAATTCTCCCATGTACAACGTGCTTGAAGCACACACAAAGATGATCTCCCAAACACCATTTTCAAATTTCAATGCATCTTTCTTCCCTGAAATCATACTAGAAAAAAACTCTCTTATTCTTTTGAGAAAGATTCTCCCACTAACTCGACCATCGAAGGGTGCCTATCAGTGTCGAGGGGAATTTTAACTCATTATTAGTGTGAAACTAGATCGCAGCACGCAGTCTATCTATCTCAACTAATCCTGTGCGTCAACAATTTATATTAATTCAATAAAATGATACCTTCAAAATGATATCTTGCTATCTTAAAAATTTAATTTATCACGAAAAAGGCTGAGTTTGTGGAACTTTATGTATTCTAGTTGGCAAAGATAAGACAATATAAATGTTTAATTTCTTATTTTCCTTCCCTCTATCTCCTTGATGTCAAATACTAGATTATGAGGTCATTTATCTTGATATCAAAAGAGTCCACATTATTTTAAGGGAAATGTTCACTAAAGTTTTAAAATTTGATACCAAAGTGCAATTGAGTCATAAAAATTTACAAAAAATATAATCAAATCCTAAAACTTGTTAAATTGGTAAAATCAAGTCCTTTAGTTAACTTCGTCAATTTAAACTAACAGAAAATACTAACATGGCCTTTTTAAATATTTTCTCTCTCCTACGTGGTGATAACATGACTAAGGTTGCGTTTGGTTCAACATTTGCAATGGACTTTGAGTCCAATGCAAATGCTGAAAGCCCAAAGTTACTTGGGGAAATGCAATTGTGTTTGGTAAAAAAAATTTGCAAATGGACTTTGAGTTGAATGTGCGTTTGGTAAAGAAAAATTTCGCAATGGGCTTTAATGGGTATAATATATATTCTTTTTCTTTATTTTCTTTTTTGAAAATTGAACTAAACCCTTTGTCAGACCGAGGAAGGGCTACGGCTGTCGGTGAGCCAGATCTAGCGCCGACGGCCGTCGGTTGGGTCACGCGACCCTTGCCGGAGGTTACCTCGAGGCAACCTTAGCCAACGGCTGTCGGTGCGAGATCTGGCTCGGCGCGGTCGTAGCCTTTTTGCCCGATCGGCGAAGGGCTGCCTCCTTTTTCAATTAAAAAATATAAAATAAACAGTGGCAAAATCGAAAATATAAAAAATTAGTGAGGGTAGTTTTGGAAGAGAAAAAATAATTTCAGCATTTTGAAGGCAAGTTGAAAGTTGAAAGCTAGCAAAAAAATTGAACCAAACGGTCCAACATTTCCCCAATGGGCTTTTCCCATTTAGGGCTGAAAGCCTCTTGGAAATATTGAACCAAATGCAGCCTAAAACATGGAATACAAATCTAAATTGACATCATTTTGGATTAAATTCTAATTTTTAACCAAAATCTTAATTAAATAAAAAAAATATATTTAAAAAAAATGCACAAAAAAAAGAAGGAGTAAGGGCAAGGGCAAGGGCAAGGGCCTACTGCCCCCATCACTGGAAAGGGTTGGCGGGGTTTGATGAGGGCCGACGGGGTCACCTAGGCCTTGACCAGGGCCGATGACCCTCGCCAATTGCAAGTGAGGGCCTAGCAACCCTTGCCCAGATTTAGATGGAGAGCCACAACCCTTACCGAGCCCTCGCCAGCCTTTTCCAATGATGGGGGTGATGGTGGCAAGGGTTCCTTGCCTTTAGCTTTCTTTTTTTCCTTTCCGTTTTTTGTTTTTATAAATATTTTTTTATATAATTAATATTTTGGTTAAATAAATTAAAATTTAATCCACGTCATCGCCACGTTAGGAGAAAAAATATTTAAAAAGTCACATCAGCATTTTTCATTAATCTAAATGGACAAGATTAATGGAATGACTTGATTGTATCAATTTAATAAGTTTGATCAATTGCACTATCATGACAAGTTTTAGAATTTTTAGTAAACATATCCCTTATTTTCTATCAACTTGTTGACAATTCTTGGGCTCTACGGGATAACAGTCAATGAAAATTCCTGTAACAATGCAATTTCTTATTAGGGAAAAAAAGGATATGCGTTCACTAAAAATGCCAAAAGAGATGGAAATATGATGAAAACACCCAATGACAATCAAGCAAAGAAAGCCACGACATAATTTGAATTGAACGAAATGAGAGGTTATATATTGGTTTTTCCAAACTCTAAGTAGTTAACGACCAAGAAAAGAAAAAAAAAAACTCCAAGTAGGTAGTGGATTTCGTTCAGGTGGTGGATTTCGGTCTGAACGAAGGAGATGATCTGGAGGCGACACATAAAACTGATAGCTTATCAATTCGCGGGCTGATCATGAGTAATTATAAGTGCCCATAGAAAAAACAGGCTATTATTGACGGCTGCAGAAGAAGCTTGGCCCAATTCAAAAACATGACGTTGGCTCATTGGCTGTGAGAAGAAAATCAAGTGGTCGATTGGATTGCTAAAGCTTATAGTAGGAAAGCTCTCCCCTCTAATTTCTGAGCATATTTGGAATCTTTTGTGTTCTTATGCTGAATGTCCTTGTTTAAACTTTAGTAATTGAGAATGAAGTTTCTTTTTTTAGACAAAAAAAAAAAGGTAGGTAGTGGATTACAAATCAAGATTCAAGCTACTTAAATGCTCAGAAATTACAGACAAGATAATACTTCAATCTTTCAGTTGGTCGTCTAGCCCAGCAGCAGCAGTCGAAAGAGATAAAATTCACACAAACAAGCTGGGAAACATACTAAAGTTGAAGAAATATTTAATAATTTGCCCCTAATTACAGATCCCATCACCCCTATTTCCCAAATTACTCTATACAACCTGAAATTAACATCTTTACTTTTGTTTGTCGGTGTGACCACTAGCAGCCCGTTTACTGAGTTGAAGACATCCATAGATAAAAGAATCGGGATAGAATCATATATAGAGCGTGCGACTGAAAGAGTGCTAACAATCTGTTAGTAATGAAAATATAATTTGATAGAGATAGTAAGTTCTCCTGACCATAAGTCATTGTCGTCAAACCTACTAAACACTATTAACAAGTCTTTCCCCTTCAGAAGCGTAGTGTTTTGCCGGCTACCGTCCAGTGACACCAACGCACTGTCGAAGCCATGATGATAGCCACCACTCCCTCACTAGGTTCAATCGACCGCCCATCCCTCCCTCCCTTCCTCTCTTTCCCTTGCACGTGCTCGTGGCTGACAAGTCCATTTCAATCCTTTATAAAAGTGGAATCTTTTATTCTCTCTTGGAAAAATATATGATTTTTTTCCATGTTGAACTAAATGTTAGTTGCTACCTTTTTATGCAATTATTGCCCGTATGTTCATGTTATAGTGCACAACACGTCAAGATCAAAAGGGAACAAAAGTATCCTTCTCACATGTTTTAGTGTGATACTTGACGATGTTAAGCTTAGGCTATACATAATTGCATTTCTAAGCACTGGAGCAATTTCCACATGAAGTGAAGGCGTGGCGAGATGCTCTTGCCCACATAGGTGCAATTAAGAAATGGAACCTGAAGTATCCGGGGGAAAATACGACAATTGGCATGAAATTGTTCGCTTCTCTCAATACAAAAAAGAGAAACAATCATTAGAGAGAGATAAAAAAAAAACATTAAAGACAAAATATTGATAGAGTGAAACAAAAAGATAAGCACAGAAATCTTAAGCATTGACTAATTAATGAAGGGTTGGATGATTTGTAGACCAACACATGCGAAGTAGTTTGTTGGTTCATTCATCAATATTAATAGTAAAATTCAAATATAAAGAAAAGATATGTTCACAGTAGGTCTACTGCTAGTGTAAGGAATAATTTACACTTCATTGGATATTTAACATGTTGACAGTTTCCATTACATAGTTATCCTTATCCCGAAGCACACATGCGTCAGGTTCAAAAAATTACACTTCATTGGATAGTGAATCAGAGATATGCTTTAAACGTTGAAATAGAATAAAAACATAGTGTCGTGAATTCAAAGGTTTGAGATATGAGCTTCACCTTCAGCAAGAAACTGATCTTTTGTTTTTTAGAGATCTGTTCTTTACATGCAGTAAGTCTAGTAAATTTAGTGTGGTTGCGCTACGTATAAGTAGATAATATAAATCCCTAACAAAAAAAGTTGAAATGAACAATGTTGTGAATTCAAAGGTTTGATATATAAACTTTGTCTTCAGCAAGAAAAGGATGTTTCTTTTTCGTATGATCGAATAAAAAATTACTTTTGGAATACAAAGACATGGGTCTGTTCAAACGTTTTGTTTCAAGAAGGGGTATATGAGTATTTATTTCGCTTTTATTTGAACTACTTCTAGAAATGTGAAGAGAAGTGTATTCAAATAATATAGTGTTTCGAAGAGAGTGTCTGTTCGTGCAAATATCAAGAACATATTATTTCAAAAACACATACCATCTAATCAATTTCAAGGAAACATGTGTTTTCATGCAATAATAAAGCAAATAGTGCCTAGATTCTCTGATCTATATGTTGTAGACTGGAACGAGAAATTTGGAAATAGTACAGCAAACATAATGCGAATGCGAAGAGATATACCTGTTTGAAGTATAAGAATTATTTTCAGTAACGGTGTTAGTTCAATTAATAAACTATTCAAAACATGTGTATTATTTCAATGAAATAAACTAATATAATTTAAACTACAATTTAGTGCGAACAAACATGTCTGATTAAAGTTTAGACACATTATTTTCAATTAATAAACCATTGAAAACATGTGTATTATTTGAATGAAGTAAAACTAACCTCTAGCTATTGTGCTTCAACTCTAGGAAAAAGATACCACAAGTGTCATAACTTTTTTTCTTCAATCACTTGAGTACTATAACTTATGTACAATGTTCACTTGAATGTTATAATTTTTTTTTCCAATCAATTAAGTGACATATAAATTTTTAATTGATCACTTCGATGCTAACATGTTTTTATAATGTTCATCATAAATTATATGTCATGTTGGATTTCTAGTATTTGGGTAATTTTTTTTAAAAGTTTTAGTAAGTAATTGATTTTAAGTGATTACATTTAAGTGAACATTTTTTTTAATAAATAATGGTACTAGAGTTATTGAGAAAAAGTTATGGCACTTAAATGAGTAGTGTACAAAAATTATGATACTTATAATATCTTTATGCCTATCAACTTTCAACTCAATAGTACATGTTAGGGTTTTATCTCTATGAATGGAGGTGTTGCGACCGAAAATTTCGGATGCACCACCTAAAATTAGGTTAATAGACTACTAAGTTTTTAAACTTAGCTCGGGCTTTCCTAAGCCCATGTCAATTCACAACTTAAGGTTCAAATATTTAGCATGCAAAAGATTATTAATTAGACACCTAAGTAAAATAATGGAAGAATTATTTTACTCCTACAAACCAGAGACTAAGGGTGCATGGACTTGATTACATTAGACCTCTCTAATGCCCTTTCGGTACCATTTCTTTTTATTTTTTATTTTAAATGTTTTTGCAGGCAGCTAAGATTTGTTTTAACCTAAATTACTATCATGTAAATATGGTGAACACAGATGCTTATCCACGATTAAACATTCAAATAAATAAAAAAATTGCATCACACAAAGCAAGCAATCATTTAAGCAAGCAATCATTTTTTGGGTTTTCTTGAAATTAGAATTTTTTCATTAAAACATGCATTTTAACTACATAACCTAATTTTACTAATGAACAAATTCTAATTAAATGATCCTATTATGCAAACTAATTAACATGCACCTAGTATTTTTGTATTTTTTTTTCTTGAAAAGAATTAATAAAAACCCTAATTAAACTATCTAAAAAAGAATAATTTTCTAATTTATTTTAGAGATTAATGTGACTTAAACTCTATCCTATCTTAGAAAACTATTTTTAGAAAAAAAAATGAGATAATTAAAATGCGCAAACATTATCTAAAATCCTATTTATATAAAAAGAAGGTTATTTAGGTCCAACCTTAACCTATTTCAAAAAATTATCTAAAAATGCAATCCTAAAAAAAAATTCTAATTTACTAAACCTACATGCTCTGATGCAAGATTTTGATTTTTTTAATTTTTTTAATTTTTTAGTGTTGTTCCAAGACAATTAATTATCAAATAAACATTAAATCTAAACAATCAAAATATTCAACAAATAAATGATTAAAAAATCGAAAAAATAACATGTTGTCTCTCATGTTAAATTAACGATTACTCTAATTCTAAACATCACGATATATAAAAATGTTTAAAATAATTAAAAATATGATCTGAAGTCTTACGGACCAAATTAATAATTATAATGATTTAACACTTAAATTACTAACAAAATGCCCAAAAATTAATATAATTAAACAATGATCCAATGTTTTACAGATCAAATTAATATTTACAATAATTTTGGACAAAACCCTGCAGGTAATGCCCACAAAATTTATGAATATTGACATCCAATATTACAATTTAAATAAATAAACTAAAAAAAAAAAAAAAAAAGCTAGACTACCTAACGGGGGACATCGACGGTGGGCCACGCCGGGCAGTTGCTAGCCAGTGTTGGAGCTTCGGCGGGGAGCAACAATAGGTGGACGATGGCGGAGCTAGGTCACTGGTTGCTGGTGTAAGAATTATTGTGGCCTATATTATGTGATTTATTATATGGTTTAATGATTATTGAAATGCTATAAATAATAATTGGTTATGAGAAGGTACGACTCTAATAAATCGAAAGGGTATATCGCTTTGATGGAAAGCGCATTTTCAATGAACGTATAAATAGAGTTCAGTCCTCTCTCCACCCACATACGAACAACAGTAACAAAAAGAACGTATTCTCTCCTCCATCAATTGAATACATTGAGGTTTAGTGGGTTAAGGGAGATAAATTAGATTTCTTCATTTGGTTCGAGTTCTTTCGGTTTTCTACAACGATCATCATCAAGTGCAACATTATGGAGAAAGTTATGTATTCATCTATTTGTGAAAATCATGAAGATCAAAGATCCTTGATTTGTTATGAATTTCCGCAATAAGAATTATATGAATTGTCTAACGGTTGGTATTAGAGCATTCGGTTTATGATCTCATGATTTTTCCAGTTAAAATATGATTATAATTTATGTTTGATGATTCGTTGAACGATCCCGTTCGTATTATTTATTGATGTTAAAATGCTTTCGGATGATTATGGATAAAGAAAATTCGAATGATGGAACGTTCTTCATTAACGAAAATGGCGAAGAAAAGTTACTGTGCACGAGTGGAAAAGGACGAAAAAAAAAAAAAAAAAAAAAAAAATTCGGAATTTTGAGGGCAAGTAAGAAACTCGCCGGTTCCGGGGAAAATTCGGCAACCCACCGCTTGATTTCGGACCCACACCGTCGCACTGCCACGAGGAACATTAGGCATGAGTTTTTCCGGTATATCGGTGTTCGCCGGAGGCGAATCGGGTGGCACAAGTCGCGGTGGTTAGGGTTTGCGTTTTGGGGAAACTTTGGTTTGATTTGGGGCCAATTTTTGGTCATTTTCTCCGAAACTTGGACCCATGTGGTCGTGCCGGCATGCTCTTCAAAACCCATTATTTATTTGTGTCTGGGATGGGCTGCCGGAGAAGAAACGGGCGGCGAAACCGCGGCGGAACGCAGAAAATCGCGTTTGTGCGCGAGGAAGAAGGCGCGTGGGCTCCACGCGCACGTTGCGGTTGCAGGCGCGTGGAACCCACGCGCCACGCGCCGTCACGCGCGGTGCTTCCCGCGCGGTTGCAGGCGCGTGTGCGGCACGTGCCCGAGACGGATGCGGCGCGTGCCGAGCACGCGCCTGATGTACCGCGGCGAGGTTTTTTAATTTAATTTAATTTTATTTTATTTTTCTGCCCCTGTTTAATTTATAATTACGATTATGCCATTACTGATTATTTACCATTTTGCCCCTGGATTATAAATTTATGATTTTGCCCTTATGGAATTATAATTTTACAATTTTTCCCTTATGCTTTGACTGCATTTTATCCTTGTGTGCAATTTGGTAAATATTTATATTTTACAATATTAAAAATTCATATTATGAATGGTGTGTTAGTCACCAAAGTGGCCAAACCTTGAAATTTTTTGAATTTTTGATATTATAAATTATTTTATTCAATTACCCATGATTAATTGATGCTATGTATGAAATTGATATGTGTTGACACCTAAATTTTGGCGACCCAGTCATTTATTTATTGCATTAAAAATTAGGGATTAATTTTAACCCCTAAAAAAACATACTAAATTGCATAGCATATAGTTTTTAAGAGTATTAAATGCATTTTGCATATAAATTGAACTGGCGAGAGGTGGATTTAGGTATATGAGCTTGAGCAAATAGTTCTGAGCTTATTGAAATAATTGGATCGGTGCGGGTATGGTTTCGGGCCCAATTACCATGTTTGAGTCCATGAAATGAGATTAATTAAGCTGAGTCCATAACTGAAAATTACATTGTGCTCAACTTGGAAATTAATTAGGCTATCATCAGCATAATATTTCATATGGCCATAATTCTTCGAATATTGCAGCGGCCGATTCTCTTGTTTGTAGGAAAGAAAAAAAAAAAAAGGAAAGAAAAGGATGTGGATGGGTTACATATGGCCTGACTACGTAAGGCCAAAAAGGAGAATATATTTTGCATGGTCAAAGGTGGAAAGAAATAGAGGGGAATCGTGCATAATTCAGTAAAGGAAAGTGGAAGTTCAATTTTTGTCTTGGAGCTCAATCTTCTCATGAATATAAAGGAAAGACAATGGGACGTCTTGAGGGAGGGGGGCATTCTTCATACGAGAGAGAAAACACGTGAGAATCGAGAGCGGAGAGGGAGCTCCGCCAGAAGCTCTTCACGGCCGTGACTTTGCTGAGTTCGTGGCCGGCACCTTGACACCGATCTTGCTGCCGATCGTCTGTTGCATTGACAACGACCAGCTTTCCAGTGATCCTCCCGATGATAGAGCAACAGCGTTCACTTCCAGTCAAGCCTTGATCAACAACCACGAAGTTTTGGGGGCCACACACATTGAACATACGGCCACACGTTGAGAGAATAGATAGAGTGGAGGATCCAATAGAGAATAGAAACCGAAGTTATTTATGCTCTTTGGGTCCCAATTCCGAGATCGCTCCATCACTGCCTCCGAGATCCACTAGCCATAGTTGTTGCTGCCAGACATCCACGTTGTACCTGCACCGCGACGGCCCCCTCTTGGCCAAGCTCTTCCCTTTCACTACAGCGAATCTCTTTCTGTTTCGCAGGTTCTCGAATAAGCAGCACTGAGTTTTTCTACCGTGCCGTGAGCCATGACATCGCTGCCGTTGTCGAGCTGAGACCAGTTTGGTGCCTTCCCGCAACAAAATCGTTCTTTATTTTGCAGGTTCTCTGTGAGACTATCTCGGTGAACATCTGAGCATCCCCCTCACCGTCAGCCCATGCTTGTGCGTGGTCACCACCTCCATCGAGAAGTCCACCGAGTGAGTTGCTCCTTCCCTAGCCGAGAATTATTGAACCGGCGGGCTTCACCAAGCAGCCTGTGCGAGAATCCCACCATCGGTCCATACGTGACATCATCACTGCGGATTCCTCATCGACAAAGCTGCTGCCGCACCGAGACCAACTTCAGGCGTAAACCGAGGGGATCATCAAGCTATCAAGGAGTTTTCAATTCTCAATAAAAATTCCACTTTTCTTTCTCTATAGTCACGTACAAGGGACACATATCATACCCATGTGAACACCTAAAAATAAGAGAAGAAGAGTTTTCTGGTTTTCTCATGGCTTCACTTTCCTGACGTGGTTATTATATGTTTAATGCACTGCCACACACAGTCACGACATCCATTGATCGCAGACACCACCTGGCGCAAATCCAGCCCGCTCCATTGATTTTCCCAGATTTGTTGAGCAGTTCGTTGCGGCGATTTCAGTCAATTTAGCGAGCTGCCGCAACCACCGCGAAGTAGTCCCTCCTCAGCCGGATATCACCGTGAATCATCCATCATCGCGCTCGACTTTTCTTTTGTAGAATTCACCGCGAGCCCCAACCTCAACGACTAAGCCGTTGACCCGATATGCCACGAGCTCTACGCTCACCGTTAAGTTCTAGCGATTCCAGAAGATCCATTGACTTTGACTGAAAAAAGAGGCCACCGCTCTGCCGCGCCTACAAATCATCCGCGAGCGTCTTTGTCCAACCCCGATCTCCACCGACAGTGGGAGATTCGTTGTCAAAGGAACATCACCATTACATCATACAACGTTCCTGATTCAAGCAGCCACGAGCCAAGTCGACTTTCGAAGTTTCCATTTTTGCAGGCTCATCGAACTGTGCCGGCTTCGATGTGAATCTACGTGCCGCCGCTGCTTGCCACCATCCGTCGTGTTTCACCGTCAAGGAGCCGGTTGCAATCCCGATCCAATTACGCTTGGTCCGAATTTGGAAAGAATATCCTTGAATTAGGTAAGACTCTCAATCAATTTGATTTTCATATATCTCGCTGCTTAATACGTAATATTGCAATCTTTCTTTGAATGTTTGATTGATATTGCCATATCCAAAAGATCTCTCGATTCCTCATGAATTAGGAATTTTCCTAATTTCGCAACGTGCATATGATTGACAGTCCGATTTCGCGCTCGAAATACGACTTGCAATCGCACCGAAAAATCGCCAATCCGATCTCACGCTCGAGATACGATTCGCGATTTTATTTGAAATTGGCCAATCCGATCTCATGCACGAGATACGATTCGTCAATTTATTTCCAAAATGGACATGGATGATATATTGCCTGATTTGTTGCCATGCTGTTCTTGATGTCTTATTTTAATTGCTCCCGTAAAAGAAAAGAAAAGAAAAATTGAGTTAGATTAGGTTCGTTTTAGAATATTCCTCGTTTTAGGGTTATCTTGCATGTTTAGAATAGGAAAATAAAAATCATGTGCACGTCATATAGAATTAGTTTCATACAATGCACGTCATTTAGTGATTTTTGTTAGGTTCATTTAATTAGAAATTGCCCGTCATTAGAATTAGGTCATTAGATTAATTTAGATTGCATATTTAAATGTTGCATTTCTTAAATTTCGAATCTCATGGAAAATAAAAAAAAAATTATTTTTTAGAATAAATCCATCTCATGCTTTAGGATAGATTACATGCTTATTTACGTCATATCGCTTAGGTCATATAGCTAAAGTCATGTTGTCATGTCATATCATTTCATGTTAAATTTGTGGCATGCATTGCATAAAGCATGATTCACATTAAATAAAGTGAAAACCAAAAAAAGAAATTGCGTGTTAATTAGAAATCATATCTAGGGTTGATGATGTGAATTCTGATCTAACAACGCAGATGCTTTCGTTGCTATGAGGTAAGTCCTGCAATTTATTCATTGCTTTTCTTGGGTGTTAAATTGGTGGTTTGCACACCCGCATGATCACATCACATGTTAGGAAAATAGATTTAAAATCAATTCAAGTTGCTTGCCAAACATTTTTTTCAAAAATAAAATAAAAGGTACCGAAAGGGCGTTAGAGAAATCTAGCGTAACCAAGTCCCCGAACTCATAAATCTCTGGTTCGTAGGAGTAAAGTAAATCTCCCATTACTTTACTTGGGTTTCTAATCGACCCACCAAAAATAGATTAGTGGCGACTCTAATTAAAAATCAATTGCATGTTAAAAAACTTGAACCTAAAGTCGCGAATTGGTATGGGCTTGGGAGAGCCCGAGTTAAGTCTAGGCTTAACAATCCATTAGCCAAACCCTAGGTGGTTCACACCCCGAAAAATTGGTCGCGACAATATGTTTTATATTATTATTGGAGTTATGGGTATATTGAAGTTCATTTATTATAAGAACTTAGGGATTAACCCAAAGGTTAATTATTTTCTTATAATTCATGAACATGATGGTTGATAATTAATATGACTTGTTGTTTGTATATTCAAAGATAACAAATAAATTTTAATAAGATATATTTACAATTATCAAATAAAAGTTATTAGCATCATTATGGTATATCTTTGTTTATCATAGGATCGCCCAAAGGAGAACTATGATGTACATGTGTCATTTAGTTTGAATCTAATTAGGTGATATTCTCAAAGCGTTAATGTATGAGTATTTTCTTGCACATTTGCAGTATCTGTACCTGTTTCACTCCATTCGCATGCCTCATCTATTCACTTATTCAATGGGATAAATTTTCCTGATTGGAGTGAACAAGTCCAGTTTCACTTAGGTGTCCTGGATCTTGATTTAACGCTTCAAGCTGAGAAACCAGCTGCTATTACTAATGAAAGTAGCGATGATGAAAAGTCTTTCCATAAAGCTTGGGAAAGATCGAATAGATTGAGCTTAATGTTCATGCGAATGACAGTTGCAAACAACTTAAAGACTTCTATTCCCAAGACTAACAATGCTAAGGAATTTATGAAATTTGTGGAAGAGCGTTCTCAAACTGCTGATAAGTCACTTGTTGGTACATTGATGAGCACACTGACCACCATGAAATATGATGGTTCGCGTACCATGCATGAGCATATACTTGAGATGACGAATTTAGCAGCAAAGTTAAGGACTTTGGGAATGAATGTGGATGAGTACTTTTTAGTACAATTTATACTTAATTCCTTGCCTCATAAGCAATATGGGTCATTTCAAATGAATTACAACACTATAAAGGATAAGTGGAATGTAAATGAATTGGCTAGTATGCTAGTTCAAGAGGAAACAAGGATAAAGAATCAAAATGCTCATTTTGTTCATCTCTCAAGTCATCAAGGAGTTTGAAAGAATTTCAAGAGGAAAGGTGGAAGGAACAAGAAGAAATGACTACACGTCCTGAATGACTCTTCAAAGGCTTCTCCAATCCACAAGAAGGAACACAATCTTATTAAGTGTCATTTTTGCAACAAAATTGGACACTTGAAGAAAGATTATCTGAAATGTAAGACTTGGTTCGAAAAGAAAGGTAAGTCTTGTGCTTTGGTATGTTTTGAATCAAACTTTACTGAAGTTCCTTATAATACTTGGTGGATTGATTCTGGTGCCATCACTCATGTGTCAAATACGATGCAGGGATTTCTTACGATCCAAACTGTAAAGCCAAATGTAAGTTATGTGATTACGGGGAACAGAGACAAAGCTCCAGTTGAAGGCATTGGCACTTATCGTTTGATATTAGATACTGTGCATTATTTAGATTTGTTTTGAACCCTTTATGTACCTACATTTTCTCGCAATTTAGTTTATTTGCCAAGACTTGATGTGGCGGGATTTTATTGTAAGTTTGGATCTGAATCTTTCAGTCTATTTAAGAGTGGTACTCTTATTGGAACTGGAACTTTATGTGATGGTCTCTACAAATTTAGACTTTATAATAATTTTGTTGAGACAATAATGACTTTGCATCATAATGTTGGCACTAAACGAAGTTTGGTGAATGAAAATTATGCTTACTTGTGGCATAAACGTTTGGGTCATATATCCAAAGAAAGAATGCAAAGATTAGTGAAGAATGAAATTCTTCCAAATTTGGATTTTACTGACCTTGGAGTGTGTATTGATTGTATTAAAGGTAAACAAACAAAACACACTAAGAAATGTGCCACAAGAAGCAAAGAGCTTCTTGAGATTATACATACTGACATATGTGGTCCTTTCGATGTTCCATCTTTTGGTAAGGAAAGCTATTTCATAACCTTTATTGATGATTTTTCACGTTATGGTTACATTTATCTATTGCATGATAAGTCTCAATCAGTAAATGCACTTGAAGTGTATATTAAAGAGGTTGAGAGGCAATTAGATAGAAATGTGAAAATAGTAAGATCGGATAGAGATGGTGAATATTATGGAAAGTATGATAAATCGGGACAATATCCAGGTCCATTTGCTAAATTCCTTGAAAGACATGGCATTTGTGCTCAATACACAATGCCAGGTACACCACAACAAAATGGTGTAGTAGAAAGGCGTAACCGTACTTTAATGGAAATGGTTAGGAATATGATGAGTCATTCATCTTTACCCTTGTCTTTGTGGATGTATGCTTTAAAGACTTCTATGTACTTATTAAATAGGGTTCCTAGTAAGGCAGTTCCAAAGACTCCATTTGAACCGTAGACGGGAAGGAAACCTAGTTTACGACACCTGCATGTTTGGGGTTGTCAAGCAAGAGTAAGAATTTACAATCCACATGAAAGGAAATTGGATTCAAGAACGACCAGTGGTTATTTCATTGGTTATGCAGAGAAATCCAAAGGGTATAAATTTTATTGTCCTAATCATAGTACAAGAATTGTTGAATCTGGAAATGCTAGGTTCATTGAGAATGGTGACATCAATGGAAGTGAAAGAATGCGTGATGCTTGCATTCAAGAAGTAAGGGTAGAAATTCCTATACCCAAAGTTTCTAAAGTTGTTGTTCATGATATTATAGTACAATCTAACAATAATCGAGAATAACAAATTAATGAACAAACACTTGATAATGGAGATGTCAATAATGAACCTCCAATGGCCGAGTCACAAGAAATAGCATTAAGAAGATCTCAAAGAGAAATGAGGTCGACTATTTCTGATGATTATATGATTTATCTACAAGAGTCAGAAATTGACTTAGGAATTGGAAATGATCCAGATTCATTTTCCCGAACCATGGAATGTGAAGATTCTAATGAATGGTTTAATGCCATGGAAGAAGAGTTAAAATCCATGCATCAAAATCACGTTTGGGATATTGTTGAATTGCCTAAAGGATGTAAGAAGGTCAGGTGTAAATGGGTCTTTAAGACCAAGCGCGACTCAAAAGGCAATATTGAACGACATAAAGCCAGACTTGTTGCAAAGGGTTTTACTCAGAAAGAAGGCACTGACTATAAAGAGACATTTTCACTAGTCTCTAAGAAGGACTCACTTAGAATCATTATGGCTTTGGTGGCTTATTATGACTTGGAGTTACACCAAATAGATGTAAAAATCGCTTTTCTTAATGGGAATTTAGAGGAAGAGGTTTATATGGACCAACCCGAAGGCTTTTTAGTTAAAGGAAAGGAACACATGGTATGTAAATTAAAGAAGTCAATATATGGACTTAAACAAGCTTCCCGACAATGGTATATTAAGTTTAACGATACCATAACTTCATTTGGATTTAAGGAAAACACCGTTGATCGGTGTATATATATGAAGATTAGTGGGAGCAAGTTTATTTTTCTAGTTCTCAGTATGTTGATGATATTTTGCTTGTTGCTAATGATCTTGGTTTATTACATGAAACCAAGAAATTTCTCTCTAAGAATTTTGAAATGAAGGATATGGGAGAGGCAACATACGTGATAGGAATAGAAATATTCAGTGATAGATCACAAGGATTATTAGGATTGTCTCAGAAAGCCTACATTGAGAAAATTTTAGAGAGATTTAATATGAGTAAATGTTCAGCAGGAATAGTTCCAATTCAGAAAGGTGACAAGTTTAGTCTTATGCAATATCCGAAAAGTGAATTGGAACAAGAACAAATGAAAAATATTCCTTATGCATCTGTTGTGGGGAGCTTAATGTATGCACAAACTTGCACCAGACCAGACATTAGTTTTGCTGTCGGAATGCTGGGTAGGTATCAAAGTAATCTCATTGGAAAGCTGCAAAGAAAGTTCTTAGATACTTGCAAAGAACGAAGAATCATATGCTCACTTATAAAAGATCTGATCATCTCGAGGTGATTGGATATTCAGATTCAGACTTAGCCGGATGTGCCGATACAAGAAAATCAACATTTGGTTACTTGTTTCTTCTGGCTGGAGGGGCAATTTCATGGAAGAGTGCGAAGCAGTCAGTTATTGCTGCATCCACTATGGAAGCTGAATTTGTGGCATGCTTTAAGGCCACAATTCATGGATTATGGCTGCGGAATTTTATTTCAGGGCTTGTGATCGTCGACAGTATTGCCAAGCCACTGAAAATTTATTATGATAACTCAGCAGCAGTTTTCTTCTCTAAGAACGACAAGTATTCTAAGGGTGCTAAGCATATGGAGATCAAATACTTGTCTGTCAAAGAAGAAGTTAAAAAACAAAGAGTGTTAATTGAGCACATTAGCACCAATCTTATGATAGTAGATCCCTTAACAAAAGGACTGCCGCCCAAAACATTTAATGAGCATGTTGAAATGATGGGCATTATTGGACGTCATTAATGTTTGTATTATGATTGTATTGAGTTTATGTATTTGACACTTTGAGCTCACTTACGTGTTTCTAATATTTCCTATTTTCTATTTAGTATACAATATGGAAATAGATGAATGTTAAACAGGATAGTTTCTAAAGAAACATTATGGTTGGACTATTACTGTACTTCTCATTTATGGATCATGTTAAGTAAAGTGCTATAGTTGTAGTACATAGAAGGGACTATGTCGATTAATGACATACAACCACTATGACTTGCATTAGTTTTCTTTACTTAATTCTGATTATTATGTGATTGCCAATTTAATGAAATTTTATAGCATAATCTTATTGTGCACATTACAGTCTTTATTAAACCATGAAAGGAACATCATATGGGCCAAGTGAGAGAATGTAAGAATTATTGTGGCCCATATTATTTGATTTATTATATGTTTTAATGATTATTGAAATGCTATAAATAATTATTGGTTACGAGAAGGTACGACTCTAATAAATTGAAAGGGTATATCGCTTTGATGGAATGCGCCTTTTCAATGAACGTATAAATAGAGTCCGGTCCTCTCTCCACCCACATACGAACAACAGTAACAAAAAGAACGTATTCTCTCCTCCATCAATTGAATACATTAAGGTTTAGTGGGTTAAGGGAGAGAAATCGGATTTCTTCATTTGGTTCGAGTTCTTTCGGTTTTCTACAACGATCATCATCAAGTGCAACGTTATGGAGAAAGGTATGTCTTCATCTATTTGTGAAAATCATGAAGATCAAAGATCCTTGATTTGTTATGAATTTCTGCAATAAGAATTATATGAATTGTCTAACAGCTGGGCGGCGACGTCGGTAGTGGTGCGGCAGAGAGTGAGGGCGTCGGGGCTTCGTGGACTGCTAGGCGGCAACGGCGTCAGGTGGAGACGAGCTTAGATCTGCAGGTGTCGGGGTGCTCGAGCGGTGAGATCGAGACAGAAGCAGTCGAGTGGTGAGGGCCTCAGGCGCTGGGTCGCGGGCTACTGAGCGATGACAGTGTCGGGCGGAGGCGAGCAGCAGTCGCCAGTGACGTGGTTGTCGAGCGAGATCGGTGCGGCGAGTTTCGCGATCTGCTGCAGGGGCGTCGGGTCGAAAGGGGTAGCGGTCCGCTCGGGTTCAGATCTGGTGGAGGCGCAGCGACGGTGGTTGGTGAGGGGAGTTTAGCCGGTAGAGCGGGGATGGTGCAGTAGTGAGCGGCGAGGGTTGAGGCGCGGATGGAGGCGCGGAGGCGACCGATGGAGGCGGCGCTGGCATGCCTGGCATGATCGGGGAGGGCCTTCGGGGAAGACGACACTGCAGGGTTTCCTCCTCTCTTTTTTTCACCTTGTCGCGACCCGATCTCGCCGCCCCTCGAAAAGTATCCAAGGAGGGGAAAGGTCGGATTTAGGGGTATTTGAATCTCAAGAGTTTCCTCACAAGATCACAAGCTCTCCCAAGCTCATACCCAGCGTGACAACGGATTTATTTATATGATCTAGGTATTTAACAACCTAATATATATATAGGAGTCGCCACTAGCCTCATTTTGGGGGTCGGCTAGAAACCCAATCGAGGGTCGGGAGTATTCCCTCGATTCCTACGTAACCAGATATCTAGGTTCGGGGACTTGGGTTACGCTAATTTTTCTATTAGCGCCCTTTCGGTACCTAAACAGTATGTTGTGTTTTTTCTAACATGTTCATGCATTTCTTTTTATATTTTCAGGATCGTCAATTCTATACTAAATGATCATGCGTGGTGGATTACTTTCATTATATTCTATTCTATTCTATTCCTAAGAAATGAAAGGAAAACAATCGATGAAAATTAAATCGCAAGACATAAAGTGAACAATCAAGGGAAAGCAGTTAAACCTGATCATGCAATTCTAAAAATGTAAAAAAGAAAACAATCGAGAAAGGTAGGAAACTCGCAACTCGTCGGGCTTTATACAATGCATGAAACCCGAGACATATGTTGGGAAAATGAATATTACATGACAATGGTCGGAATGGACATCGACCTTCACCATCTTCACGCTTTATCCATGTTCAGGATCCTATTCTAAACCTAGTCTAAGAAATAAGAATCCCTTGCCTCATCTTATATGACTAAGGCAATGCATAGAAATCATTATTACAACGAACAGACATAGGCATCAGACATGAACATAAATCTAGCAAATTCAAGTCACAAACATGACAAAATACAATGCATGTTTAAAGGTTCATAAGACCACCTAGACAATGTACAAAAATGTGAAACTTGCACATGACATAAGGTTGAATGCGAAAAATGTTTGGGTAAACATTTAACCCTAAATCAGAATGCCAATAAGTCACACAAGTCATTAACATTGCAAAGTGACTTGGAACTAAGAATGTCATGCTTGACAAATTTCAATTGCAATTAGCCAAATGGATGCATGATATTCACATCAAATGAGATTCAAATATGATATGCCATGCATTAATGCGAAACTTGTAACACGTGTTTCAAATGTCAAGCAGACAATGAAGCATAAGTTTCATGCATACAACTTCATCAAAAAATCATCATAGAAATCATAGCACGAATGAAAATCAGTCTAATCTATCCTCTGAATTTCCAGAATCAAACATTGATATGGTAACATTCATTAGGCAGGGCAAACGATAGTCAAATTGCACATATAATATGTCTATGGAAAGCTTGAGAAGTCTCCTATGAATCCTTAGAAGGTCACGAATACAATTGAAATCATTTTCTAGCTCAAACAAAGACATTTAGCAAAGAGGTCTGATCAGTAACAGAAACAACCGCACAGACCAGAACAATTTTCCAGATTCTGGAGTAGACTTTTAAAGAAGATTTCATGTGGCTAATGATATCGGACCAGAGTGTATTATAGCTCGTTGGAAAGCTAGTCGAACCATCTTCAGCTCTCATGAAGGCATCAAAGACAAAAAGCCACAGCAGCCAGCTCGTATCAGGTCATTTGCACAAGAGGTCATCCAAAACAGGGAACCAATCAGAACAGCAAAATATTAAACAAGGTCAGGGATATTCTAGACATACTCGACCTGGGTAAATGATCTTCAATTATCACGAAATTTTTATTTGATATAGATTGGAACCTAATGAACAACTTTAATTTAGGCATAAATTTTAGAATCTAATCACAAAAAATCATGTGAAAATGGCAAACAGCACAGGTCATTAAAGGCATGAAAACAGAACACTTCATTTACAAACTGTAGCTCCATTTTTTAACAATTGTTGAATCCAATAAATGCTGACCAAATCCAAGAGCTCTCGGTACCCATTACAAAATATCAAGAAAGAAGCAAAATCTATCCAGACATGCCCGCATGTTGACACAATCACAATGTCTACACATTGAAATTTCCAGAACTTCATACAAAGAGAAACACATTACAAAGTGCACATTCTTGTACCACATGAGGGGTAGACAAAATGGCTCACAACAACCTAACCCATATAGAACAGAGCTACAAAACTGTATACATTGACATCGAAATACTCAATGAACCAAGCAAAGCAGAAGAACGTAGTCATATCAAGACATGAAACTTGCAGTTATTATAGTCTGCTCGGTGGAACATTTCTTAAATTCCACAAGATGTGGTGAGGTCATTCACGCCACGTATGTTACACGAGATACAAGATGATAAAACACATGCATTACAAGTCAGTCTTGAAGAAAGAGTTGACTGGAGGTATCGGGGAGAAATCTTTAGAAAGTCTTGAAAGGGACATTAAACCCGTTTACAAAGATGTGATTATTCTGTAATAAGCAAAAGTAATAACATCCAGACTATCTAAAGGTAACTGAGACTATAGTGATGAGCCAGTGAATTGTAATGGCAATACAAATTGACTTGGCAGAACATTGAATTGTAATGCAAATTTTGTTTTACACTACCAACTCACAAAAACCTACTTCTATATTATTTATACATCTGAAACATGTTAAAAACCAATGCAACGCATAAACAAATGCTTTCCAAACTATTGCAGGAAGAGATGGGATCGAGTATTCTGAAATTCTCTGAATCGCACTTGAAAGATTTCAAAGCTTACAAGGGTTAGAAGGATCGTAGAGGTCATTGTCAAAACCCTTTTGTTCTGATCAGCATGTGTTGCTAGACTCGCAAACTAAAGACAAGCTATCTCATACAATCCAGGGACATACAAAATAAGTATAAATGGCCATTCATCTATTCATTTCTGAAGAACTCATCTTTCACAAAATCTGACTCATGACATATTCTCTGGAAGTGAGCCAAGAAACGGTGTAGATTGGCAAAGTTCAAGAATGCATGACATAATCTCTGTAAGTAAGGAACAATCAAGAAACTTACCTCGAAGGAATACCGCACTATCTCGAAGCTCGCCTTGAGTGAATCGGTGAAGGATCGAAGCCGTCCCGCCGTCAACGCTGTCACCGCTGCTGCAGGGGAGTTACCTAATCTGCAATCCGAGCGGGCCGCACGAATCTGAGCCTTGAACTCCGAGGTCCTCGACCGGCCGTTCCAGCGAATCAGATCCGGTGCGAGAGAAAATGTGCGAGGGAAAATATTCGAGTCAGAGAGAACGAATGAGAGAAAGAAATCAGGGGCCAAAACCCTAACGGATCGAGAAAGAGGGAAAGAGAGTTCACCGCTCCGGTGAGCTCGATCCAGAGAAATAAATCGGTCAGCGTCGTTGTCGTCGCAACCGTCACCAATCCTTGTCCCAAACCGAGAGAGAAATTTGCTGAGGGAGAGATTCTATGGTTTCCACCCCTTCGACAAGAGCTCGGGTGGTTGATGATGAACGGAAAAGGTCGAATCAATGGTGGAATCGAAGAATTAGGGCTCGCGGCCGACGAGGGGCTCGAGCTGAGGGCACGCGCACGGTGGATCCGCTCCGCAATGGTGGCGACGACTTCTCGACCTCGCTGCTAGGTGATTCCCTCGCTCCTCTTTCTACCTTCGACTCCGGAGTCTTCTTCCGGTGGACGTCGAGCGAGAGCGAGAGCCGACGATCAAGCGAGCGAGCGTTCGATTTCCGAGAACGAGCCGAAAACATCCGATTGAGAACCTCCGGAGCTAAATCCCGTGAGCGATCTGGAAAGCGATTGTCGAGGAGGGAGCGAGCCATGGCCGGCGGAGGGTCCTTCATCGGTCTCCGAGATCGGGAAGAAATCCGAGAGAGAGGAGGTTGTTACGGCGGAAGAGCGGGCGTGTGCAAGTCCGTTCTGGCGTTTTTGCCGAGAGAGTGGGAACCCGCGGAGAGAGAGAAAAATCAATGTCCGAGATAAAAAAAAATCTTTTATCAAAATGGCCCCCCAAGAGAGAGAGAATCGTCCCCTTTTATATATTTTTTCTTTTATTTTTTCCTTTTATTTCTAATTTTTTTCTCTTTTCATTTCATTTCATTTTTCTTTTTTTTTTTTTTTTCTTTTCTTTGTTTTCTTTTTGGCTCTTTATTTTTTTATATTTTTGCCGAAAAAAATGATTAAAATGTCGACGAAAATTTTAGGGGTCAACACACCTCACCTGGCTACTCGCGCGTACCTCTTTCTCTCTGCTGTTGTTCTTTTTCCAGCAAAAAGGCACTTTTTTTTTTTTTGTGGTGTTGGAGGAACTGCCTTAGCCAGTAGCCGCGTAAACCCTGGTGTTACGTAAGCGGAAGGACCCACCACCCTCGGCAGCACACTTAAGTCACCAAGTAACTCCACCTTCGCTCGCAAAGGTTTCGAACTCCTCACCTCTCTCGCAAAGGTTCACCAAGCCTATCCAGCGGAGCTACCACAACCGGTGATCTCTTTTTGTCTTTTTTCCTCCCACAAAACAAAAGATTTTTTTCCTTCAATTTTTCGAACTTACTCTTATGAATTCTCTCGAATTTTCTCAATTTTTTTCACCTCTCGTCACAAAAAATGCAGCTCTCTTTTATAGTAATTTCTAGACGGCTGCTTTTCATGGCAACTTTGATTTCACAATTAACTCAATTTTGTTTGATTCCTTCCATTTTTTCGAAATCTTTGCCATTTATTCACCTAATTTTTAATTGCTTATGCATTTATCAAAATCTAAATATTCATCAGAATTTCAAACTTCAATGCATAATCAATCAAATTGATTTTTCCTTATTTTTTTTCATTTTATTTGTTCTGATGTGATTTTTATTTTTTATTTTCCTAGATTTGTCAAAATTAGGTGTCAATAGAAGGAATACTAGAAATCATGATAAAGAGACTACTTAGAGAGTGTGATATAAAATACTACTTATGAAAAAGAGAAGAGATGCATGTTTTTAGCGAAAAGAAGGGTACAGATGTCTGGATTGCACTTCAGGTGTTCTCCTATGGAGGCGGGAGAGTAAACTCCATCTCTGCGAACTCCGTCAATGGGGCAATTGTTTGGGAGGAGCAATAATTAAGGCCAGCCAATGAGGCTGCTCCGTACAATTTTTGGCTCTTCGCTTTTTTGCCCGATTCCTGTTTCTCTCGCGTTGGGAGAAAATTGTATTTTCCCGAGAAAATTTGACGATTAGCTAGAACACGTGATGGTTTTGTTGGGATTTTTAGGGGTGGTTGTTCTGTGATGATTCTCCTTTTTGACTTATTTCTTTTGTTTGAGTTAAAATAATGACGGATTAGTTTTGGTTTTTGTTTTTTTTTTTTTTTTTTGATAAGGATGTCGGATTAGTTTTGTTGTGATTGGTGTAAGTCGAGAAAATTGCCTTTTAAAAAACTTTGGAATGCCAAGTGAGCATCTTTAACGCCTCTAATGCATTGCAAAAAGGAAAAAAGACTAACGATAGCATCTATGGGGAAAATAAAAGTCTCCCCATGCTCACATGCCCCGTCCCTCTCTCCCTTCGTCCATCCACCGACAGCAACCGTGGCGAGCAACGAAGTGCAGATCTGGTCAACATGACTCCAGACCTGAGCGACCCCACCTGATATGCGGCAACGAAGGCAGAGGGAGGGTACTGGAGCGACGATGGATGAGCATGGCCGTGAGCGAAGAAGAAGGGAGTGGCGCGGCCAAGAACGCGTAGCAGTGATCGGCTATGATGCAGCACCGGCGACTCCGATGACCGGATGTAGGAGCTGGCCATGGACAGAGAAGGAAGACAGAGAAGTTGATTTTCCATATTTTTTTTTCCTTCCATGTCATGGACATATGTCAATTTCTTATTGGATTTGAACAAACGTACATGCCACATCAGCCTATGATGTGGTGCTACCTATTCACTGGCACTTCTCATTCTCTCTCATCTTCTCATTTGTGCTCTGAATGAGTCAGGCTTCGACACCTGTCTGCTGGTAGGTCCACATCGGCTCTCTCTCTCTTCTCCCACGTCATTCCAATTCAAACCAACAAGTGGCGGATGGGCAGGGCATTCTCTCTCCTATTTGTTCTCTCTTCCTCCCCCGACGCTCTTCCGGTCTAGCGATTCCTCCGACGACTGTCGCTCCCTCCCAACGACGGCGTTTCTCTCTCCACTCGACGGCCTCATATGAGGGCTCCATTCTCTCGGTGCATTCTTCCTAAATCGCGCTCTCTGCCGACGGCTGATTTCGCTCGCCTCTCCCACAACCTCCACACTTTTGGCGGCTCGGTGAGGTCTCGGGTATGCCCTCGTGCTGCATCTCTTCTTCCTTGCTCAGCAACACCGTACTGCCTCTCTCTCTCTGAGTCCGTCTCTCTGTGCATTCTTTCATCCATGAGGCGAGCATTTCGACTAGGGTTTAGGGGTTTCGCCACCCCTTCTTTGAGGTTCGTCCGGGTTCCTCTCATTTTTGCGTGAACCCAGCGTGAATTTTATAGTCTTTCTTTCTAGATGACTACCCCTTTCACTTTGATCGGTCCTTCAGCAAAAGCGACTACTAAGCGACAATGCGACGGAAGTTTTGAATCCTGGGTTTCGCTCTGTGATGCTAAGCCTTGCTTTGGTTCCTTAAAAAGTTGCTGACTTTTTCGCACGTTGTAGCTTCGCGGCTGCTCCGAGATTTTGGGTTGGTCGTTCTATCGTCCTCGGAACGAGCGAAATGGTGTCCAAAAGGGGCGTGTCGAATTCGTCGACACTTGAGTCCACGGCGACTTCTAAGGACAAGAAAGGGAAGAAATCGAAAGGATTTGTGGCTTCAGTTCCTAGTTCTACCAAAAGTCATGTCAAGGTATTGTCTTTTAATTGAGCCTATCGTTCCACCCCTGTTTTGGGGACTTGACCATTTAGCATTCATTTTTTCTGCAGAAAAATTTTGGTGCAAGCAATGGTGAAGTCGTGTTGCCTAATAATGACCCGACCAAAATTGAGGCAATGACATTTCACGAATTGAGAGCTACATTGAGGTAGGGATGAATTGTTTTAGTTGCAAGCATGTGATAGTCGTTATAGTGTTTCCTGCGTAACCTTTACAGTGAGCAAAAATCAAGTTTTTCTATTTGATGTTTGCAAGGGAGATTATTGAGCAGGGAAGTGAATATTACTGATGGAAAACCATGAGTTCTTGAGAATTTGCCTTCAACAAAGAGCAAGGTCTTGAGAATCTACTTCATTTGGGTCAAGATGGCGGGCCCTGCAGCCGCACAAGTCCGCGGTCTCATGCTGTATGGTCCGGGCTTGTAGCTCCGTCGACGGCAGAAGCAAGGTCTACAGAGAACTCGGTCCGTCTCCCTCGCCTAATTCC
The DNA here is from genome assembly GCA_014182545.1 of Eucalyptus globulus. Taxonomy (NCBI): domain Eukaryota; kingdom Viridiplantae; phylum Streptophyta; class Magnoliopsida; order Myrtales; family Myrtaceae; genus Eucalyptus; species Eucalyptus globulus. The sequence goes on from CM024719.1 coordinate 52,204,021, forward strand.
ATTATGTTGGTCTTTCTCGAATGGTTTCATGTGCGTAGCTCTTCTTTTGGTAAGATTAAGATGGAGTGCTTGGTTCATTTGCAAATGCACAAGATGATAGATGGTTCTTGCTTTTTTGAGAAGTTCTTTGACATGTTGTTTTAGACTGTTTGCGAAGAAGTCCAGACCAGTTCGTGGTAAAATGAAAAAGAAAGAGTGAACTTTTCTGGATTTTATTGGTCATACAATCATGTCTTTTGTGTAAATTTGAAGTCAGTAAGGGCGTGCATGGAAACGTTTCTTAGAAACGTTTCCGGAACACTTCTGTACGGAAAGTGTTCCCGGGAACAAAAAAGGAACAGAAACGCGTTTGGTTGCGTTTCTGTTCTTTTTTTGTTTTTTGTTTCTGGAACGAAATAAGAACAAAAAAAAGAAACAACAATTGTTGTTTCTTGCTCTAGAAACATTTCTTGAAGAAACATTTCTTCTCTTCTTCTCTTCTTCTTCTCTTCTTCTTTTGTTCTTTTTTTTCTTCTTTTTTCTTTCGCCGGTCGCCGGCCTCGGCCATGGCTGGCGCTCGCCGTCGAGGCTCGGCGTCGCCGGCCTCGGCCATGGCGGGCGCCCGGCCGTCGAGGCTCGGCGTCGCCGGCGCGAGCGAGGCCGAGCCTCGCCATGGTCTGGGCGAGCTCGAGCTCGCCCAACCACGGCGAGGCTCAGCCTCACCGAGGGCTGGCGAGCCTCACCGTGGCTGGGCGAGGCTACCGGCCCCGTCGGCCGGCGCCGGAGGCCGGCGACCCGGCCGAAAAAAAAAGAAAAAAAATAAAAGAAAGGAAAAAATAAAAAATAAAAATAAAAATGTTTAAAAAATTAAAAGAAACAAAAAAAGAATAAAATTTACCAAACGTGTTTCTGTTCATTTTTTATTCCCGACCAAACGTTACCAAACGCATTCTTTTGTTCAAAAATTGTTCCCCGGAACAAAACACTTTTTTGTTTCGTTCCCCTGAACAAAAAAAGAATGTAAACGTTACCATTCGCACCCTAAGTATCTTTTGGGCCTGAATCTTTCTCATGAGGCCCCTTGCTTCACATTAGGTGAACTCCCATGTGTGAGTGGTTCTTGCTTTTTAAGTTATCACTCTAGTGGAAAGATTCTTCATTTCTTGTTCCTCGGTGTTCCAAATATGCTTGGTTTCGGAGTTTGCTCTTCGGAATTTCAAACCAGGGGTTCATTTGATATCTATAATTGCTGTTGCGAGGAAGTTATGTCAAACATGTTGGAAATAGATGAGTTTTGCAAAATGTGACTCCTGTCAGAGGACTTGAAGTCAAGTTTAATTTTCTTGTACAATCTATCACGAGTTCTGAAAAATGTAAGCAAAAGTGTTTCTGGGATGTTGGTGGGGTAAAAATCTTTGCAGTTCAACTTTTATGTAAAATTTGCATTTCTTTTTCTCTAGGGTTGTTTTCATTAAAAAGGAAGATCGCAGATGCAATTCAACGCACTAAGAAGATGGCTCCTACTGCACTGCAAATCGAAGAAGCTAAATGGATTAAGCTTGATGGACTGATTCGAGATTACAACCTTTGGGATGATCCTGCTAAATCCTATGATGTTCTTGTGAAGTTGGCAGACATCACCAGAGCAGTCGATGCCTTGAGGGATTTAACTTACAAGGTGGTTTGGAATGCCATATCCATCTCATAGAATAAGCTTGTCCACCCAGTAGGTGTGAATTAAGTTGGGCAATTGTTGGGTCATTGGTTTGCCCATTATCTGTGCCGAAGCCTGAAAGCATGTGCACATACTTGTCTTGACTCTTCTTCCGAGATTAACTTGATTTTTAATGTGTCAATGACTGTCATATCTAGTTTAACTGTATCAATTAAAATCTAATTTAACTGTATCAATTAAAGGAAGTGCAGTTGCTAGGCTTTAGTTGACTTTTATCTGCTGAAATTTGCAGGTGGAAGAAGCAAAGCTGATAACTCAACTGGTGGAGATGGATGCTATTAATTATGCTCTTTTCGAGCAGGCATACACTTCGTCTTTGGATATGAGTAAGTTTTTGGATTGTTATGAGATGTTAAAGCTTCTTAAGGGACCATATGATGTGGATGGAGCGTCGATGGTCATCAAAGCTGAATCCAATGGCAATTACCATGAGGTTTGATAATCTAACTTCATTTCTAGAATAATTATGCATGTGCAAAGAGATGATGTTTATATCACATTGCAAAGAGATGATGTTTATATCACATTCTTCCGTTGTAATATACATTGATGTAGAATGGATGCACAGTCTCTGGTTCCTGCTTCTTTACAATACTTACGCCAAAATATAGGAATTCAAAGAACTTGAGAATGAAAAAATTGCATATATATGTACATATAAGATGGGACATTATTAGTGGAATCTTGTTAGTATATATGTATGCTTGTGCGCATCACCATTTCAGTTACTTCTTATCTACAAATCTCTTTGCTTGATGACTTAGATGTCTTGAAAATCAATTGTGGGATTTCTTCGGGGTTTAGCTTTATTGTCTAGTATCCTTCTTCCTGTGGGAGGTATTTTGCATGTCCCTCCCCTAAATTCCAACTCAGAAGTAAACATTGAGTGATAATGTGGTGGCTATCAAAAGAATAATGAGAAAAAAGAAAAGTGAGAATTTGAACAGTATGGATAGTGGTTCGATATTATTCTCCACTATGAGGATACTTCTGTTATGAGGATACTTCATTTTGACATCAGTATGAACTAGGACAGGGAATGATAAATTGCCAATCTATTTGCATATGACAGATGAAATCCTGGAAAATAACGGACTGTAATATTCATCAATAATGGGGATATATTCCTTTTCCATTAGCTAATTCAATGAAGTTCACTCAGTTTTGTTGACCCAAAAAAAGAAGAAGAATCTTTTGGGCTTATGCCTCTGCTGGTTCCAATCTATCTGTCTCTCATGCATTTGCTAATCCAGTTATGGGCTGAAAACTACTGAGAATGTACCAAAAATGGGCTGAGAAGCAAGGTTATTGAGGGAGGATTGTAGAGAAGTGTTGGGCAACGAATGGTGGAATCACTTCTACAACGGTTGAATTTGAATTTGATTATGCATATGGTTGTCTTCAAGGGGAGAGGGGTGTTCATCGAATGATAAGTGGCTCAGAAACTGGATCAACAATTGATGAGGTAGGTTTACAATTATCATTTTTGTTTTGATGAAACATTGACTTTCATATATTGCTATTGGTTTTTGACTTCTTTTTAACAATGAGCTCTGAATGATTTGTTTCCTCTTTCTGGAGATTTCAGAAGGCAAAAGTGGCATCTTGTTAGTGCATCATTAATATCAAGAAACAATTTAAAGTGTATTAAAGACATGACCAACATGTAAATGACCGTGCGCAAGGAAAAACACATTGGAATTGGAAGATTGATTGTTTCTGTGGCTCTTTCTTGAAATCAAAGCAGCTAAATATGAACTCGTACTCATGGCACCTTATTGTATATATTTGGGTAAATTCTTTCTTGATCTTATCTTAATTACACACTTAAATATTTGTGTGGCACCTAGATGTATACATGTACCATAGAGTCTAACATTGGCTAAAAAATATAAGATATGCAACTTCAAATGGCGTGTGGATTAATTTTGCACATGAGCTTAAGTTTGATTTAGTTCACTCAAAAACATAGTCAAGGGAATTGTTACATTTCATGGGATCCTACCATTCAAGTTGTTTCTTTTTATAGTATATCTGCTTATTATACAAGTGAATTGAAGGTCGAGACAAGCCTTTTCTGTGTAATGTGTTTCTGTTCTGCCACATCATTGGCCCCTAAATTCCTGTCAGTTCCTCATTTTAGTACTCAAAATTTGCAGGTTAGCCTAGCAGCTGTCGATATAATTCCTCTGTTCCGTGGTTCGGCCCCTGACCTAAAACTTAGTGAGGAGGATTTGCTAATCTTGTGCCCATCGTCATCGCCTGAAGTAAAAGTCATTGAAGGCCGGTCTGGAGTTGTTATTCAGCATGTTCCTACTGGTTTTGTCGTCCAATCTTCAGGTAATGAGTTGTCTATTCCCTTATTTGTTAGGGTTGACCTTCCAACTCAAATTTGTTTACCAATGGTTTCCACAATCCGGTTTTGACTTTACAAAGAAGCAAATGCCTGTTCCTCAACACACGTTCATGATTGCCTGTCTAGTACGACATTTTGTGATTGAGAAATAAGATCTCAAAATTTTTATCCCAAGTGAAAGGAGCACTTTTGCAAATAAGATTAAGGCCCTCAACCGGTTGAAGGCTAAACTTCTTGTCGCAGCCAGCGATGTAGGAGTTCCAGGCATAAATGGCTTCAAGAAAGAAAAATGTGTTCGACATATGGCGAGACGAGGTCCGAAGATACGTTCTTTACCCTCGCAAGCATGTGAAAGATGTACGAAGTGGTGTTGAAATGCTTGCCCTGTATTCTGTTTTGGACGGTAATATAGAACCTCTGATTGGAGCTCATATCCAGATGAGACTCAAATGACATGCCTCTCCATAGTAAAGCAGTTTTTCCCAATTTCGCTCTATTAATTTATTTCTCTGCGTTGGTTTTTCATCTCAAAGTTTTGGCCCTTGAAGTTTATTTTTATGTTAAAAACAAGACAATTGTTCCTTTGTCATACATGTATCTACGCTTGAAATTTATTTTGTTGACAAAACCATAAGTTGGGAAAAAAGAAAGTGGCCCTTCGGTAGGCATTTTGATTGGGGGCACCGAGAGATTTTAGCTAAAAAATTGAAGGTAATCCGATCAAATTCCCATCACACGCGTGTAAACTGCTCGAGATTAGGACTATTGTCACGAACTAGGCATATGAAGTTACCAATTTGTCCAGGTAGTCGAGCTTCTTTGCTAGTTCACGATTTTTAGAAATTCTGACTGTCGGCAATAAGTAATTCTAATTCCACCAAACATCGCTCAAAGTTTGATGAGCATGTATAAGACGTGCATTCACAAAATTCGGAATGATGTAATTAAGTTTACATGTTGACATCCCAAAGTTTGATTTGGTGTGAGGAATAGGCGTGCCAATTAAACGCACGAGGTAGATTCATTTCTCGATGTTACTGTTCCCTTCGAGCTTAGGCCTCCGTCTTCTCACTTGGTTTATGAAGTCAGTGGGCATGAGAAGTTCACGTTATGAGCATGAATAACTAAGAAAGAAGCAATAATAAGCAGTTCAGGATTTATGAAGAAGCAATTGCAGTTCATTGATATAGATAAAAGTTTAAAGATGGCAAAAACATGTCGATGGAGGATGATAATAATTAGTAGTTTAGGCTTTATCCTAGCCTTTGTGAATTTGCTGGGACTTCCTGGTATAACCAACATACAAGTCCAAGCAAATTTCCTTATCATGCAAAGACAAATTCTAGGAGCTTTCGTAGTTGTCAAGGAATCAAGCAAACAAGAATACACTTGAGCAGCTGGAGGATTCCATAAATAAATGAAACTCGCTAATTACATTTGTCTAAAACATTGCCAACATTTTCGCACCTAATTATATGAACATCATCATCTTCAGGTCTACCACGTTCATGTACAAAACTCAAGAGCCAAAAATGACATATTGCTGATACGTGCCCCTTTGAGGTTCTCTAACAAGACGCAAGCAAGGATCCATGATAAGTCATTGTACGCCCAGTCTTACTCCTTAAAAGACTGAGCAGCAGATGGTTGTAGACAACTGTCTTTCCAGACTTCCTTTTAAATTAAAAAAAAAAAAAACATCCACCAGATAATCAAATTGAATTGCGAACCAGAACGGTTGTACCTACAACTTGCACTCAGCATTTCAGCATTTTTCCCTACCGGCTTCGGCATCGAATGTATGTTCAAAAACTTGCACAGATTTTTTCGAAAGTGATTTCAATGTTCCATCATAACTCTTCCTCCAAAAGATGCCTTGTAAAATAATCTAGAAAAACCCAGATCACTCCACAGGGCCCAGACAAAGTAAATACAGTCAACCCCCTCGTCTCGTCCTTCTTTTCTTTGCCCCCTTTGCTAAGTAAATTTCATCAAAAAAAACTTTCCCTTGCTAGTGGCTTCAACATGAATGACAATGACAATAAAAGCTCAATACTTTTCAGCAAACAGCATCTAGGATGATGCTGCCGACTACCTTCGCAAAATCCATTCACCAAGATCCCAAAAAAGATGACAGAACTAAAGCTTGAGAATCAGGCCAATAGGAAGGATGTACGAGTCATGAACTTTGTCTGCTATAGATTCTGAAACAAGAAAATTATCAAGCCGCCACCCTGTAGATTGCAAGAGGATAGTTAATAGGTGAGGATACCTATTTCCATTTGCTTCATCTGATAAGACAATGATATGCATAATGACTCAATAAAAAGCAAAAGCTTGTCATTGCTCATATTATCACCATTACAGGAGAGAAGTGTAACGTTAGATCTATATATACCTTTATTTGTCTTCCTCCCACCATGCCGATAACCCCAATAAGTATAACCAACAGCATGAGGATACTGTCTTCTAAATGTATCAACAAAGCCCCTCGACAGGAAGTTGGTCTCAAAAGATTCCCTTTCTTCAATTGTAAATCCAGCACTTCTTTTATTTCCCTGGAGTCTCATGACAATTAGATTAATGACAGAAATAAGAAACATTAGACATATTAAGAACTTCTGTTTCGGGATGCCAAACAACCTGAATTGTGATTTTTATCAACCCCCAACACAAAACCCCAAACACAGCCCCCCCTTCCCCTCTCCCCCAACAAAAACCCAAAACAAAATTCAGTTGTATGGAGGAAAAGCCTGATTACAGTCCTCTTCTCTGTTTTGGGGTTTTTCCCCTCCTTTTAAGTGGGGTGGGGGGCATATGGTGTGGCCAAGACATTGTCCTGTGACAGTTAAAAAGCTCATGCAAATTAATAATGCACCTAGTCAATCAAAGGCAGAAAAGGCACATTGATTGTTTCCCTTACCGCAGGATCATAAATGTCTATTTCCTGATGGGCACAATTCAGATCGCCAGTCAAAATCACGGGCTTCGACTTTTCAAGTTCCTGTATTGCCAACAGCAAGCACAAATTTGAGTAAGAGATGAAACAATATTGCAACAGAATAAAAATAGTAGTCTAACGGAAAACCTTTATAGGTTGTAGAATTGATCCATGATATAGTGAATAATGACTCTGGAACAAAAGTCTAAATAGCTTTATCAAAAAACAAAAGGGCTACATAGTGCTGAACATACTTTAAGCAGTTACCAAGAGATGGATCCCACTGTGAAATCCTATACGCCTGACATAAATAAGCAGCAGAATTAATGAATCATACTTGAAAGTGTGTAATAGAGTAAACCGATGAAATAGATTGATACCAGTCTTCTCAGGCCATCACCAGAATTAGGAACGTAACTGCTCAAGAGATAGAACGAATCAAACTCTGCAGTGACAAGCCGTCCCTCAAAATCATGATCTGATATGCCCAAGCCATATGTAACTGAAAAGGGGCTTTATCTGCACACAAAAAATACTAGTAATAACCTCAAAAATAATAATCCAAAAAAGCCAAATGTAGGAGAAAACCAGAAGGCTCGGTATCCACCTTACACAAATTAATATAGAGAAAAGGTAGTACTTTTGCGTTTCTAACATACAAAGTGCAACTCATGTCGATTTTATTATTCATCCAACATCACTTGAGATGCTAATTATATGTCATAAGCAACTTAACCGATCATTGGCTGTGATCTTTATTTAAGATGAGAAGCATTTCATTCCAATAGACACAAAGCAAATGGACTAACCCTACTACAAGCATATTATTATATCAATGAACTATATTAAAACATCAGAATGTCTATACAGACTCCGACATTCTCAGTCAAAATATGACAATTCATTGGTGTCAAATGCACTCGCTGCAACAAATCAGAATGCCTCTGAACTGCAACAGTAGGTAGGGAGCCAGTCCTTCAACCTAGTCGTTCCATGTACTCTTCCCACATGCTTTACAATAACAATTTACAAGCCTCGGAAACAACCATAGAAAGACAAAAAAGGACTCACAGGTTTCATTATCATTTTGAGAAAAAGCGCAATGCAAAAAATTTCATTTTCATAAACAAATTGCTCTTTGTTGAAGGCAAATTCTCAAGAACTCATGGTTTTCCATCAATAATATTCACTTCCTTGCTCAATAATCTCCCTTGCAAGCATCAAATAGAAAAACTTGATTTTTGCTCATTGTAAAGGTTACGTAGGAAACACTATAACAACTATCACACGCTTGCAACTAAAACAATTCATCCCCACCTCAATGTTGCTCTCAATTCGTGAAATGTCATTGCCTCAATTTTGGCCAGGTCATTATTAGGCAACATGACTTCACCAATGCTTGCACCAGAATTTTTCTGCAGAAAAAATAAATGCTAAATGGTCAAGTCCCCAAAACAGGGGTGGAACGATAGGCTCGATTAAAAGACAATACCTTGACATGACTTTTGGTAGAACTAGGAACTAAAGCCACCAATCCTTTCGATTTCTTCCCTTTCTTGTCCTCAGAAGTCGCTGCGAACTCAGGTGTCGACGAATTTGACACGCCCCTTGTTTCGATAGGGTGAGTGATCAAACAATAATATAGACAGAAGAAAAAAATAAATTGGACACCATATTTATATGGTTCGGTCGTAAAGACCTACGTCAACGAGAAAAGCAGCAGTGAATTTCACTATAGATCAAGCGATACAAGGAGATTACACACTCGAGTCACTCAAACACTCTCTCGGTGTTTCCCAAGCCCTAATTACACCCAATAACACACGCAGTGTTTAGCCCCGAAATTTCTCAAGAAATAATCTCTCAATCTCACGAAGGAATTACACACAAATCTTACCACAAGATTTGATCGGCTTTAACACTAAACTTCTTGGATGTAATTCATGAGTAAGCTTCGCAGCACGAACAACACGGGCAGCACCTATGAATGTCTCTCACAAATAGAACAACCATGGCACTCCGAGTAAAATGGCACTTTAATATGTGGCTTCGCTAAAAAGAGTCCACAAGCAGAAAATTAATATATTGCACCAAGAGCAGACTGACTGACTTCTATTTGGAAAGAAATTCGCATGATTCAGTCAAACCCTAAAGAATTTGACTCTTTCCTTTGTTTTTATCTCGTTGACTTCGGCCTGAAATATACTTACGTATATTTAAATAAATCCAAGTCCAAGTTAACGTTTGGACTTTCCTATTTCAGGCCAAACTTCCCAATACATATTCGGAATTTTGGGGAGATGATCTTCGGATCTTCTTTGCTCAATTCTGAATGTCTGCAAAATTTCCAACTCGAAATATTTGGAATTTCACATTGAGCTCAAATTTGAGACATATTTTAACAATCTCCACCTTGGCTCGACATTTGAGCTAAGTCGCAATCGCTTCGCAAAAAAAAATCAAACTCTACCACTACTTTCCCATAGCCCTTGATGGGCTTAACTGCCACAGATATTATCCAAGTCCAAGCCTCGCTTGAACTTCGCCATAACCAAGGACCTCATCAGAATACCAATTCCACATGCACCTTTAACTGCTCCATAAGAATTTTCCAACACAACCTCATTAACTGCAGACAAAGTAAAACTATTGTTGCATTCATATCTATCAAGAGATCGAATACGTACCTCGTCAATATCAGCAGTTACAACAACTATTGGCTCTATAAACTCCACCTCGTTACAAGCATCATATGTGTCGATTACTTTGCTAGTACTCGTACTCGCTACCTCAGGAGTTTCTAGTCGCAACTCCACCTCAAGTTGAACACCGTTTAGATCCGTTTGAATACTATTATAATCACTCCTAGCCAAAAGTACTGGAGACTCATCAAGGGTAACTTCTCTGCTGTTAACAAGTGAATTTATATTTGGGCACCACAACTGATCACCCACTCACCTTGTGCATAGCCATGGAATATGCACCTTACCCTCAAATCGAGCTTACCATCATTCACTCGAAAATAACACAGGCAACCAAACATTCTAATAATAGAATAACCAGCAACGTTACCTGACCACACTTCTTTAGGAGTCTGCCATTCAATAGCAGTTGATGAGGATCTATTCATCAGCCAGCTTATCGTACTAAGCACATCGGCTAGGATTCTCTTAGCAATACCAGCACTAGAGATAATTTTTAAAGTCGTCTCTAGTAATATTCTGCTCATCAATTCTGCAAATTGTTATGATTTACTAGCGCTAGTGTGATGTTTTACTATGCCCTCTTTCATTTAGAATTTATTTACTAGCTCCGAGCAGAACTCCATGCTATTGTCGGTCCGCACATGCTTGATCGACTTACCAGTTTTCGTCTCGATCAAAGCTCTCAACCGCATGATCCTCACATCGGTATCAAACTTGTGCATTTGCACAAACACCAAGGTCTTCCTTGAGCAGTTAATAGACTCTCGAACAAATGCATCCAACGTTTCCGGGCCAAAATCTGTCATTGTCTCACCTTAAAGTTTATACAAGCCTCCGTGCTTGATTCCTTTCATTATCACTAGGGCACTTCGAACAACCTTCAAAACTCAACATTTTGAAGAATACCTGCAACCAGCTGAATCTAGGGCACCTAATGAAATTAAGTTCTTTTTCAATTATGGAATGTGTCTTACTCCAGTCAATGTCTTCACAATACCATCATGCATTCTGATTTTAACATCACCAACACTCACAACATCACACTTAGCGTTGTTCCCTAATTGGACTTTACCACTACTCGTGCACTGATAAGTGATAAACCAGCTTCTATTTGGTGTGACGTGAAAAGAACAACCAGAATTCATAATCCATCCATCAAACAATGAATCATTAGTGACAGACAAGACATAATCGACATTATCTGTTATAGCTGCAACATTATCTGCAGAATCAACTATAATTCCCTTACTCTTCTCATTCTTCAGCTTAAGATAATTTCTTCTAAGATGCCCCCTCTTGCCACAACTCCAATAGATAACATCAGCAGTTTTAGTTTGGCTACACCTGTTCATATTAGTACTACTATTACCCACACATGTTCTAGATCTTCCTCTATTTTCACCTACTAAAGCAGTAGATACAAGTTCGCCAGATTCTCTTCTACGGATGTCCTCGCTCAAAATCAAATCTTGAATCCCATCAAACGTCAAACTTGTTGACCCAGAAGAATTACTAACAGTAGTAACAGTAGTATTCCAACTATCAGGCAATGAGGATAACAGAATCAAAGTACGTACCTCATCTTCAAAGTCAATCTCAACTGAACTCAATTAATTAACAATCACATTGAATTCATTGATATGATCTATAATTGGCGCACTTTCGTTCATCTTCAAATTAAATAGACGTTGCATCAAATAGACCTTGTTGATCGCAGAGGGCTTCTCGTACATATCTGATAGGGCTTATATCAAATCAACAGAGGTCTTCTCCTTCAAGATGTTAAACGCGACGTTACGAGCTAACGTCAGCCGAATAACACCCATAGCTCGTCTATCCAACAAATCCTAATCAGCTTGCTTCATCGACTCTAGTTTCTCCCCAGATAAGGGCAAGTGCAGTTTCATCTGGTAAAGATAATCTTCAATATGCATCTTCCAAAAACTAAAATCCTTCCATCAAATCTGTCAATTCTCACTTTTATTTCTTTTATCGCCATCGATTTGCTTCAACTTAGCCAAGCCTGGCTCTGATACCAATTGTTGCGATAGGGCGAACGATCAAACAATAATATAGATAGAAGAAGAAAATAAATCAGACACCAGATTTATGTGGTTCGGTCGTAAAGATCTACGTCCACGGGGAGAGTAGCAATGAATTTCACTATAGATCAAGCAATACAAGGAGATTACACACTTGAGTCACTCAAACACTCTCTCGGTGTTTCCCAAGCCCCAATTACACCCAATAACGCACGTAGTGTTTAGCCCCGAAATTTCTCAAGAAATAATCTCTCAATCTCACGAAGGAATTACACACAAATCTTACCACAAGATTTGATCGGCTTCAACACTAAACTTCTTGGATGTAATTCACGAGTAAGCTTCGCAGCACAAACAACACGAAGACCCAATGCCAAGCACCCAGCACCTATGAACGTCTCTCGCAAATAGAACAACCACGGCACTCCGAGTAAAATGGCGCTTTAACATGTGGCTTCACTAAAAGGAGTCCATGAGCAGAAAATTATATATATATTGCACCAAGAGAAGATAGACTGACTTCTATTCGGAAAGAAATTCGCATGATTCGGTCAAACCCTAAAGAATTTGACTCTTTCCTTTGTTTTTATCTCGCTGACTTCGGCCTGAAATATATTTACATATATTTAAATAAATCCAAGTCCAAGTTAACGTTTGGACTTTCCTATTTCAGGCCAAACTTCCCAATACATATTCGGAATTTTGGGGAGATGATCTTCGGATCTTCTTTGCTCAATTCCGAACGTCCACAAAATTTCCAATTCGAAATATTCGGAATTTCATATTGGGATCAAACTCGAGACATATTTTAACACCCCTTTTGGACACCATTTTGCTCGCTCCGAGCAAGACGATAGAAGACCAACCCAGAATCTCGAAGCAACCGCGAAGCTACAACGTGCGAAAAAGTCAGCAACTTTTTAAGGAACCAAACCAAGGCTTAGCATCATAGAGCAAAACCCAGGATTCGAAACTACCGTCGCATTGTTGCTTAGCAGTCGCTTTTGCTGAAGGACCAATCGAAGTGAAAAGGATAGTCATCTAGAAAGAAAGACTATAAAATTCACACTGGGTTCACGCAAAAATGAGAGGAACCCGGACGAACCTCAAAGAAGGGGTGGTGAAACCCCTGAACCTAGTCGAAATGCTTGCCTCATGGATGAAAGAATGCACAAAGAGACAAACTCAAGAGAGAGAGAGAGAGAGAGAGAGAGAGAGAGAGTAGTACGGTGTTGCTGAGCAAGGAAGAAGAGGAGCGACGGTCGTCGGAGGAATTGCTAGACCGGAAGGAGCATCGGAGGAGGAAGAGAGAGCAAAGAGGAGAGAGAAGACAGAGGAGAGAGAATGCCCTGCCCATTCGCCCGCGCGTTGGTTTGAATTGGAATGACGTGGGAGAGAAGAGAGAGCTAACGTGGACCTGTCAGCGAACAGGTGTCGAAGCATGACTCATTCATAGCACAAATGACGTGGTCCTTTGAGGGTATGCAATATTTTCATGTGCCCCAGACTGCACTATCCTTCCCTGCACCCCTTATTCTTTTTCAATTTTGAACAAAACTTAATATTATAATTATTCCATAAGACGCGACATCAGCATATCATGGTGACATCACATCTTCATTTATAATTTTAACGGAAGGACTATATATATATATAGTTTAGAAATATTGGTGCGCATAAAAATTTGAGAGACTTGATTCCACGTTTTGCAATAATTCAGATACCTGACGTCATTTTTACAAAGGAAAAAAAAGAACTTCTGATTGGCCTTTATGGTCTCCCATGGAGCCTTTAAAAATTCCTAACTTTGTTAAAAAGTCTTGGGCACCTTCACCGGTGTCCACTTGCTAATGCAGAACGTTAGGTGAGAAAAAAACAATTAACTGCACTATCCTTCCCTGCACCCCTTATTCTTTTTGAGATGTTCCAAGTTTTTTTTCAATTTTGAACAAAACTTAATATTATAATTATTCCATAAGACGCGACATCAGCATATCATGGTGACATCACATCTTCATTTATAATTTTAACGGAAAGACTATATATATATATATATAGTTTAGAAATATCGGTGCGCATAAAAATTTGAGAGACTTGATTCCACGTTTTGCAATAATTCAGATACCTGACGTCATTTTTACAAAGGAAAAAAAAGAACTTCTGATTGGCCTTTATGGTCTCCCATGGAGCCTTTAAAAATTCCTAACTTTGTTAAAAAGTCTTGGGCACCTTCACCGGTGTCCACTTGCTAATGCAGAACGTTAGGTGAGAAAAAAACAATGAAGTTTGACTTTTAAGTAAGCCGACCTTGCTTTTTAGGTATTGGCATCCGCTTGCCTTGTTCATATCCAAAACCAGAGGCTGAGAGAGATCTGAAAGTAATAAGCTTCCCAGCTATGGCAAACTCAGAGGCTGGATCGAGTAGTGATGTCGTGCGAGCATTAGAAAGTGAGTTTCATGTGTTCTTGAGTTTTAGAGGGCTCGACTGTCATCATGGATTAACAGACTTCCTCTACCACGGTTTGGTTGATGCCGGAGTTTGTGTATTTAAGGATGAGGATGAACTCCAAGAAGGTGAAGTGATTGGTGAGAACCTTCTAAAAGCTATCAACAACTCCATAATCTACATACCCATCTTCTCTCAGAGTTATGCTTCCAATAAATGGTGTCTCCGTGAGCTCACGCATATAATAGACAACGTGTCTAAGTCAGAGGGTGAAAAAAGCATTCTTCCCATCTTTCTGGATGTGGAACCTAAGGATATCAAACTCAAGACTCCACGATACACCGGTGCTTTACTGGAACATGCGAACAAGTTTCCTGATGAAGTCAAGGCATGGAGAAAAGCTCTTACAGAGGTAGATGAAATGAAGGGATGGCATGTGAAAAAGGATCAAAGGTAATATTCTTTCAAGATTCCTTCCTATTTGTTTTTCCAGTTTTAGGGATATCACGTTGCTCTCTCATTCCTCTTTCCGTCCGCTGCTTTTAAAATCTGCCCCTGAATTTTTCCCCTACGATGTCAATCACTTCAATGACATCCATGAATGCTATTCTGATCTCAAGGCCAAGAATATTCAAGAGCACCCTTTGCAATTATTATTTGGGATGATTACCAAAATCAACTTTAGATTTTGCATACATATACACGGTTTGCTTCTTCAGACAAAAATTTCAACCCACAAAATCTATTTGCCCCCGTGATAAGAGTATCGGTTTCCATTTTTATCTAGGGGTAAAGGACGGAAATCATCAGAGATCGCTTCCGCTGCTGACTTTATTTTACACGTTTCTGAGTGCCCTCAAGAAACACCAATTACACAAGGGAATTAAAATTCTGTGAAGAAAATTCATGTGTTATGCGTGGGTAAGAAATTAATCTGGTCAACTAATGAAAGTGTTTGTCTATATGGCAGCCAGGCAGCAATTGTCAAATTGGTTGTTGAAAAGGTTTTGGAGAAGCTGGAGATAAAAGAAAAATCGGTGACTGAACATTTAGTTGGACTTGAGGATCTAGTAGAACACTTGACAGAGTTATTAGATGTCAACCATTGTGACGTGCGGCTTATTGGAATTTATGGAATGAGTGGCATCGGTAAAACAACAGTTGCCAAGATTGCCTTTAATCAACTATCTTCTAACTTTGGGAAGTGTTGTAGCTTCCTTGAGAATGTTCGTGAGAGCTCATTGACCAAGGAGGGGATAGTCCAGTTGCAGAAAAAATTACTATCTAACATTGTTGGTTCTCGATCTACAAAACAATTAATGGATAGTGAAGAAGCAATGAGGACAATTGGACATACACTCAGCACTAAAAAGGTCCTCATGGTTCTGGATGATGTTGATAAAAAAGAGCACATTGAAAAAATAATAGGAGGTTCATTATATTTAGGATCTAGGGTAATCATTACAGCGAGAAACAAATTTATTTTGAATGTTGAGGGACTTAAAGATGAAATTCTATGGTATGAGATGCTAAAGATGGATGATGGTCCTGCACTTCAGCTTTTTTGTCAGCATGCCTTTGGTAGAGACTTTCCTTCAAATGATTATCATGGGCTTTCCAGTAAAATTGTCTCAAATATTGGAGGGCTTCCTTTGGTTATCAAAGTAATAGGTTCGTTACTTAATGGAAAAGATGAAGCATTTTGGAAAGAGACGTTGGTGAGGTTAAGGGAAGTACCTACAGAAGAGATTCCAGAGATGTTGAGGATTAGTTATAATAACCTAGACAAGTATCAGCAGCAAATTTTTCTCGATATAGCATGCTTCTTGTTCAATGAGAATAAGACTGATGCAATTTACATGTGGGCCGATTGTCAATTTT